>JAGFMF010012288.1:3246459-3298199 GCA_019455555.1 Galemys pyrenaicus | reverse complement strand
CCAGTCCAAGACCAAAAAGCAAGCGCAGTTTCTTCACATGTCCCTCTGCTCCACGTGCCTCCTCCAGGTCTCCTTGCTGCTCTCCATCTTCCTTTCTTCTTTCTCTCTTCTCTGCAGAAATCTCCTTTTCCTGTTCAGCTCCACCCACTTAGGGCGGAACCAGGATTTTGGAACTTCCCCTTTTCCTGGGAAGACCCTGTTACAATACGTTTTGATGACGCTCAGGTCGTCCTATTTTCCTTGGATGCTGTCTACAGGTAAGTGCATCTGCTCTCTATTTGAACACGTGAAATGACTGGAGAACCACGCCAGGGAGATGCAAAGCAGGGGGGGCTGATCACTGAGGGGCCCCAAGGTGTACCTAGTGGTGTATTGCAAAGAGCTTTGAAATTTGAATTGCTTTTTTCGTTTTTTGGAGAGTAGTCTTTGACGACTTTGTCTTATGGGATGGTGTTTTCCAAACTATGTTAAATGATTTTTAGCAAATTAGGTCATTTTCCAATGAGCATTTATTTAGAGCTATTTTGAACGCTGTGTCTTATAGTAGTCTTTCTAGATCATGAGAGCAGTGAGTTGAAAGAATAGACACCCCTGTCCTGTTGAAGTCAGACAATAAACAAACATGTAAATTATTATGCTAGCCAATAAGCTTATATATCACATGTGCATTGTTCTAAGATTTTTATGTATATGTATATCAGAAGATAAAGGTTATGGAGCGAAATAAAGCAGGGAAGTGGAATTTGGAGTGCTGGGCAGCAGTGAAGGAAGAGTTCCATTTTAAATAACTTAAATACATAAATATTTATGTATGCATAGAAGAACTGGGGTGTAGGTCAGAGGTGGGTTGAGGGGTGAGAGGAGTCACCAGAGACAGAGCTGGGAGCAGAACAGGCAGATCAACTGAAACACACTGCAAAGGGGAGCAGCGGGCGAGACAGGAGAGGTCTGCTGTGCCATGTGGGTCCGTTCCCTGGCCGGGGATGTAACTCAGGCCAAGGCAGTGATAGAGCTTGACCCCAGCCATCAGGGAAGGCCTGAAAAGATCTTATTTAAAAGGTGGTATTTGAAGGGATGAGGGAACACAGCCAGGTGGAGAGTGACTTCAGACTGAAAGAATAGCAACTACAAAAGCCCGGAAGCCATAACATTCCTGCTGGAGGGGCAGGCAGAGTTCCGGGAACCTGATCTGCTGAGGAAAGGGCTAGAACTTTAGGGAGATTAGAAGCCACTGAGGATGCAGAGCTGTCTTGATCGAACTTAACATCTAAATAGGAGCTTCAGGGTTTGGTGCAGAAAGGATCAGAGCTAAAATCAAGGTCCAGGTAGGAAGCTATTTTAAAAATCCCCCCAGGGAGAGTGGTGGGCTGGCCTGGGGTTATGACAACAGAGGTGACCCACTTAGGTCAGAATATGTATGTGTTTTGATTTTTCAACTATTACGGCTTCAAATAATTGAGCTTGTTTTGCTTCCAGACTTGTTAAATTAATAACCTGTAAAGCAAACTCTTTAAATGTTCTGGCAGCGCAGGATTTTAAGAAACAGTGTAAGTAATTACTCGGCAATTTGTTTCAGATTTTCATAGATAGAGTATATTTTCAAGTGGAATAACCTGCATTTGGCAATAAAATCTCCCCCAGGACAATGGCATTTTAGGTGCCAGGATCTGCCGCTGTGATGAAAACAACTGATAATGCCAGTAAAATATTTTTTAATTTTTTCTAAATACATCCAGGGGTAATGAGAAAACAAAGACTAAGATCAAAGCCTGAGTCCAAAGAAGTAAACTGAGAAATGAGCTTGGCTTTGGGCTGCCCTGAGAGCTTTGACCAAACCTGAGATTTGTCTGTTATTCTGAGTTCAAGGATTCAGGAACAGGAAAGAAATTCAGGGCCCACCCACCTCCCCCTGGAAAGTATAACTGGATCTCAAAAGCTAGGATCCCAAGGGGCTCCAACTCCAAGATGAGAGAGAGCCCACTCCCCGCCCCCAAAGAGAAACCTCCCTCCACACCCCCCACACCCCCAGCTGAGGATCTAGCAGTTATTAATTGGCTCATGCTAATTGTCCCCAAAAGTCACACCACTTGGGTGTTGAGAAAAACCTCAAACCAAGAGTTCACCAATAATGTTAGAGGGACCTGAAAAGCCCAAGCAAATGCTCTTCGAGAACAATTTCAGCTCACACAACATGTCCTGTTTTTGTGGTTCCCTACGAGAAGGGAGATGCTCACAGCTGAAAATCGGTCGGAACCACAAGGGAGAGCTGGCGGCAGCCCTGGGATGCAGAATCCACTGGACACATTCAGATGCTGGAGTTAGTAGACACAGACTGAAACAGCGTGTTAATGCATTTCAAGAAATGAAAGGGGCACCAAAAATATGAGTCAATTGAGGAAAGATCTAATTGATGTCCAACAATAAAAAGCAGAAATACAAAATTTCAAAGTAATAGATGGGTTAAATAGCATGTTAGGACTGTTACTTTTGAAATCTTCCATCCCTTGGCTTCTGACTCTTGGACCTCTCTTTTCTTGTCTTTTGGACAACTCATGCCTGGACTTGTTCACTAATTGCTTTATCTACAAAGTCTACATCATTTAGAAATTTAGTTCCACCTCTTTTCCTCTTCCTCCATTTTCCATCTTTGCCTGAATTAACTTAACCCACTTAGAAAGTTTCCATCGTGTTAATAATGGCCCCACCTAAACTTGTAGGACTTATTTTCTGAGCATTAGACCACAGGGTATTTCCTACTTGGATGTTTTGCTGGTATTTCCAAGTCAGTATTTCCAAAGTGGAATTCCTTTGCTTTCCCACCAAATCTCCTTTTCTCCCTAAGTTTCTGACTCAGCCATTCACACTTAAGAAAGACATTTCTTGATATTGTCGATACTTTCAGTTTTAGTTATTAAAAACAGGATCTGTCGCCAACATTTCCTTACAAACCTTTTCCTACTACCAAGATTCAGGGTCCTTTGCAATTTCTCTATCATCTTCCCACCTTCGAATTTCTTATTCATTAAAACCAGTCTTCCCACCACTACTGGAATTAATTTTCTAAAATAGAAGTCCAAACACATCAGTTCTGGAGCAAGAACCTTTGGTGGCCCACCCTTTCAGCGTGGGGGCATCCATTCCCTCCCCTTCCAAGCTCTACACAGGGTCTTCCCCCAACAACCGTACCCTTCAGCTTGTAGGTTTCGTGGACTCCTTGAATCAGAATGTTAGAAAACTAGAGAGAAGGAGAAGCTCCTGCAAGAGCATGCTAGAAAAGTCTTCGTCTTGCAGGCAGTTTACTTCTGGATTAAAGAGGCAATAAAGAGAAGACAAGTCCATTTACACGACCAGGGACCACTAGACAAATCATTTCACCTGAGATTAAGCTGGAAAAATCAAAATAAGGCCCATAGAAAAAGGGCTACAAGGCAAGGAACTGGAGCTTGGCACTTTTCAAGACTTAGAGAAAGAATGTAACTAGGGTGGACTACTTGTTAAACAATCCCCAAGTTTCAGGGGCTTCATGTAACGGAAATGTGTCCACGTCCTTCCTCTCTGACGTGTTGAGGGTTGGGGAAGGAGCTCACCCACACAACCCTGTAGGGACCCAGGCTATTCCTTTTCAGGGGATCTGCCATCCCTGAGTGCTGTTCTGGATTCTCTGCAACTGGCAGGTGAGGGAGCAAAACACAGGCCATACGTTCGCTAGGGGGGTTTTGAGAGCCTGGTCAGGAGGTGATGGATATGCCTTCTGCCACTTACAATCACCAGAGCTCAGCCATATGTCTGATGGCAGGTGAAAAGTTAGCTGGTATATTTGGTCCTTCCAGTCATGTTTTAGAAAATACTTAGTCACATGGTGTAGGGTAAATGGAAGTGATCAGGTTCTTTCTGCCATTAACATCGACCAATACCTGTGGTGGCACCTGGAGTAGAGTGTGGGCATTTGTGAGTAGGCGCACCTGAGCCAGAGACTGAGCCTATAAGGGAAGCAGCAGAGGACAGGAGGAGGCAGACACTGCAGTAGAGACCAGAGGTGACACAGGAGAGCAGCCAGAGACCAAGGACGAGTAAATATTCCTGGGGGCCAGGAGGCTGGCAGGCCCCAGCCTTCCTGCCACCCTGCACCTGGTTGCCTCACTACAAATGGTGTAGCAAGGTCATTAAAAGCCTGAAAAGCCACTGAGGGCTCCAGGACTAGCCTTACCCTTCTGCCCGGAGCATAGACAACCTGCTCCGTGCCTTCCCGGAGGCATGGGAATGTTCCCCTACACATGGGAAAATGGAAGCAGCAGAATATTCATGGGGAAAAACACAACACAAAACAAATGCACAGCTCTGTTAATCAAAGAGATATTTTCATTAGACTCTAAGCAAATAACTTAGCATTTTGATCTCTGAACAGTGGATTGTTGGGAATCTTCTGTTTTTAACCTAAGTTATTAGCAATAAAAGTGTTACTTTTAAAAATAAGTATCAAAAAAATGTTAAAGGTAAATGGCATGTCTTTAATTGTTCTCACTGTCTATCAATGTTGTCATAAATGGCAAGATTTTCTTTTTATGGCTGAGTAATATTCCACTGTATATGCAGGTGGTAAGTCCTCAGCTTGGAGAGGTTTTTAGAAACTGCAGTTTTAAGTGTGAGTACGCATAATGAAACCAGGTCCTCGAGTAACTTCCTTTTCTTTTGTTCTTTAATTTTTGCCTAAGAATCTGTTTTATTTACTTTTTATATAGACCAGTATGGTAAAAACAATTTTTTTCTGAACAATGTCTCTTCTGAAGTTTTACTTATTTTTGTGTAAGTGTATATGATGGTGTCAAAATTACACTGAAAATTATCCAGTCTTTCCCATTTTGGTTTCTCTGTGTTTCATGTCCTCGTACGCTCAATAGCTGCAACCTTTTTTCATCCTCCACTAACCCACTTGTGCCCATCTGCCTCCTTGTCCCATCCCCTCCTCACACTTCCCTGTTCCCTTTTGGCATGTCTTTAAAAGATTTCTTTATTACTGGAAATTGTCTATCAGAGGCCTTGTACATTGTAGATGCTTAATCCATGTTGACTGATTGAGCCAGTGTGTAAATAGGTGTAAGCCTAAGAACAAAATGCTAAGGAACTGTCATTTCCCTAATGGTGCTATTAAATGTGGTAATGATGACCCATGTCACCACACTTTAATATGATCCCTTGATTTCAGTTTTACAACACTTTAATCAGCAAGTAGGTGTGATGCCCACACTGGCCCATTTCCTGGTGTTTCCTGGATCTGATGCATGGTGCTGCTATGCGTGCCATGCTTGATTTTACCTACAATAATATTATTGCTTTGTTTCGTTTCCTCTACACAGTGAGACCAGTAAAATTATAGGATTGTAGTATAAATTTTTCTACACATAACTAAAATGAATACATAATTATAAAAAAAATCTTGTGTTCTATTTAATTATCTCTTTTGCCCCTGAGTTTACTACACGTTACTGATCACTGTCCTACCTTGTGTTGTATTCACCTATTTGATTTTGCAAATTCAAGCTTCTGTGTGTTTGGAGACCATGTGTAATCAATGCTTGGCCCACTTGACAGAATATCTAGTATTATGACGGATGATCTAGCTTCTGATTTATGTTTATGTATAGGTACCAAAAAATGAATCCTTAATCAGTGTTATATACAGGTTGGCACTGTAGGGTACTTTTTTCAAAGACCAGATTTCTTTGGTTTGCAACTATCTCAAATGTGTAGAAAGGTTCCCACTGTTGAGATCATCATCCCATTCCCAGAGAGGATAAGTGACAACAGCAAAAAAGTTGGTCATTAATTTTACACTGTAGATGAAGTCTTCTGTTGAATGACAAAGTATAGAAAATCTTTGGGTTTCATGGCACTTAAAAATTACAGAGGGACTTATAGAAGCTATGTCTGGGGAAAACCTCAGTATTGAGATGTGTTCTTAAAAAGGGGGTGAAGTTTCTTGGTTATTTCTGGCTTTGTGTTTATTAAGTCTCACATTTTTTTTATCCTTGTGTAACCAACCACTGGTGTATTTTTTAAAAATTGTCTTTTTTTAAAAAGCAATATTAGTTTACAACACTATGTGATTTAGGGGTACCAGGGTCACCCCTCTTCAGATATGTGTTACCAAACTGCACCGACCACCAAGGTACCCATAGTTCTTCACCACAGTCCCCTGGACCCCCTCCTACTTTGCTCACCCCCCTGTGGCAGCCTCAGTTCTGCAGTCAGATTTCTAGGGTCTGTTTTGGTTTAGTTTTGTCTGTTTTGTTTATATTCCACATCTGAGTGAAGTCATCAGATTTTGAGTCTCATGTTTTTCAAGTCAAGTATTGGGGAAGGGGTACGGGGTCAATCAAAAGGTTTTGGGGAGAGGAGAAGAACTTGCAGCATCATAGTTGAGATCCAGGACAAGTTCATAGGTCACACTAGGTAGGCTAAAGTAGAAACCCACAAAACTTTCTTTTCCTGTGCTTTTAAAAGAAAACAAAAATCATTCAGCATGTATCCCATCTCCAAGCCCACGGAGGGGCTCCCCACCACCAGGAGGGCTGGGGCATAGCCTTTTGGAACAAGTCCTTTCCTGCATCCTGGTGACCATACGTTGGCTGAGATACTTGTCATCATTACAAATTAAGTGTGGCTGAGTTCCTATTATAGAAACTCCTTCCATCATGCATTCAGCCTGTGGATATATTTCAGTTATTGAAATAAGAATCATTGAAGAAGAAAAACCAACCCTTCCTCACAGTCCTAGTAGTGAAGAACTATGAGTTGCTCTTTTATTTCTCCCTCTTGAAATCTAAAAAGAGAGGTTCGTACATCTACAAGAGACAGGGGAGAGTAAGAAAATAGGGAAGTGAAACGCTCTGGTCAAGAATCTGTAGTTATGCCCCATCTGCCCCGTTTCACATGTTTAAATCCTTTTTTTTTTTTTTTACTAATTTATTTATTCATACAAGAACTGGGGTGTAGGCTAGAGGTGTGTGGGGTGAGAGGATTCACCAGAGACAGAGTAGGGAGCAGAACAGGCAGGTGGACTAAAATAGACTGCTGAGGGGAGCAGTGGGTGGTACAGGAGACGTCTGCTGCACCATGAGCCGGGGCATCAAACTCATGCTACAGTGGCTGCGGGTGCCTCAGAGTCCGGTGCCCAACCCCTCGCGCCACCAGGGAGGCCCCCACATGCTTAATTCCTAACTCTATTACGTGTCATTTTAGTCCTGATAAACTGTTCTCCATCCCCCTTCATCCTACCTCATCTTTCCTCTCTCCATATATGATTTAAACAGCCTGTTTCATGTTATTCTAAATTGCCTCCTCTTTTTTGAAGTTAGATATAAATTATGAATAATGGATGGTGGGTTTGGCCTCAGTCTGACTGACCTCATTAGATCTGACACGGGAATCGTGGAGACCCACAACTGTGCACGTCAGCTGTGCTGGCACTGAGGCTTAGTGACCGTTGCTCATAAATAAAGTAATAGCAGCGATGCCGTTTGGGTGCACTGCTGGGGGAAGCGACAGATGGAGGTGCCCAGGCCCACTCTGGGCAGTGAGCGGAGGGATCGCGGGGATGTGGCCCCAAGGGGCAGAGCTGCAGACCCGCATGAGTGTGGGCAAACGCACATCCAAGGCCTGTCTTGGGGCCCCATTGAGGGAGACACCTGTCACCTTCAGGGCCACCACAGTCTCTCCTCAGTTCTCTAGGAGAGACTCCTAGTGCCTCTTTGCTTCACGAACGGTGACCTGACGAACAGAATCAAGCTCCTTTACTTGCTTTGTTGGGGGGCAGGGAGCAGGGCCACTAAAAGCTCAGAGGCCAGAGAGCAGCTTGTGCTGGTAATTTTAACCCATTTCTACAAAATCCCTGTTTAGGGTTCCCTTTACTCCATGGAAACTTGTGTTTTAAGTTGAAGACGTGATTCCTTCGTTCAACTCAAGTGGTTGTAAATGGGGCATGGGTGTGGGGGGTACAGTGATGAACAATTTAGAAAAAACCCTGCTTTCACCCAGCTTCCAGTGTGTGAAACCACCAGAGGTGGTAACAACCAGCCAGAGGTAAGGCTGTTACCACATGTGGATTGTGATAAGAGGCATGTGGGGTCCCATGCAGGGTTTTTTGTTGTTGTTTTTGTTTAAAGATTTATTTATGCATACAGGAACTGGGGTCCAGGCCAGAGGTGGGGGGTGATGAGAGGAGTCACCAGAGACAGAGTGGGGAACAGAACAGGCAGACTGACTGAAACACACTGCTGAGGGGAGCAGTGAGTGAGACAGGAGAGGTCTGCTGCACCATGTGTGTCAGCTCCCTGGCTGGGTTCGAACTCGTGCTGCAGTGGCTGTTGATAGCTTCATAGTGCTGTGCTTCAATCCCTTGCGCCATCAGGGAGGACTGGTGCAAAGTTTTAAGGAGACACCAAGTAGAGTCAAAAGGGTGTCCTGAAGGAGGTGGTATTGAGAGGAGACTGATAGGCCTACAGGGGAGGGGTCATCCAGTCAAGGTTTTGGGGAGGGGAGGAGAACTTGCAGAGCAGAGCTCCTGAGATGAGAAAAAGGAGGAGTATCTAGAGTCCCGTGAATGAGATGATACTAACTGAAATAAGTCAGGAGGACAAAGAGGTGCACTGGATGGTGTCACTTCTATGGGGAATAGAGAGAAACCAAAGGGTCAGAAAAACTCAAAACCAGCCCTTGCAAGTTGACCACGGAACTGAGGCATGCAGAGGGGAAGGGCTGAGGAGGAAGTAGGGAGGGAGCAGAGTGAACGGGGTAGTGAGGAAGGGGGCTTTAGTGGTGGAAGCACTTTGGTATCTACACCTGAAAGGGGAGATTCCATACCCCAAAATACAAAGACAAAAACCAACATTATCTTAATAAAACAAATCAACAATAATGAATAAGTGGGAAAAATGCATATGTATTTCTTTTCCTAAACACTGACTGCACGAAGGAGAAGCCCAGGCTCAGAATTCTACCCGATGCGCTCCTGGGTCTGTTCAGTACATGTTTACTGCATAGCTGAGCAATTCAGGGGCATCTGCCACTTCCGCTTGGCACGATGGATGAGTCCATGAGCAAGGAGCTATGGTGTGAGTGTCTGCTTCCCTGGGCTCCTGGTGGCCGGAGGGGCTCATTTGCAGTAGTAACGTGATAGGATACTACTAACGCGTAGGGTACTAGTAACGTGAGGCTAGAACTCAACAAAAGGAAACAACTGGGCCTATCTTTGTACAGGTATTTGCAAACTGCTTAATGTTTTAATAAACTTCAACCAAATTAATCTCAGGATTATATGCAAGGATAAGCAAATTTGGGGTTTTTGCTTTTTTAAAAAAAGATTAAGAACTAATTTTAGTTTTATGCTACCAAATTGCCTTTTGCTTACAAAGATGAGTGAGTGCCTACCATTTGGGCTCGCAAATAGAGGGCGTTGCGCCTGGCCTCTGAGGGGCTTACAGACTAGGGAGCTAGAGACAGATGCATTATACTTAGATGTGCCGTGCAAAGGCAGCTAAGGTCGTGTGGTCACTTTAATTTGTTCCCCCTACTGCACAAACATGTAGAGAATGTCTTTCCTGCATTTATTTCTACTGACACAATTTTAAATAAGATGGTTGAAATCCAACACCTTCCTGCTTTCTTCTAAAGTTTTCTAAATAGTAAGCGCATAAAATTATAAAAGTGATGAACTATTTTCTGTTTGGGGAATGAAGCTTTTGTTCATCAGAAAGGAATAGACAGCAAATTATACTCCCAAAATGCAACTGTGTTAATGGTAAGGAGACATTTTCAGTGTGTTTAGACAGTTTTCTATCAGTACAGAATAAAGAAAATCAGCCAAAGAATTAGACCCCAGAAAACTTGACAAGATCGTCCAGTTTTTTTCTTTCAAAAAAAAAAAAAAAACTTAGGGCCTCCCTGGTGGCACAAGGAGTTGAGTGCTGCATGTGGGGCTTCTGCAGCCGCTGCAACACTAGGGGACCCACCGGGAGGGGACCCACATGGCGAGGCTGACCTCTCCTGCCTCCCCGGCTGCTGCCCTCAGCAGTGTGTTTCAGTAGATCTGCCTGTTCTGCTCCCCACTCTGTCTCTGGTGAATCTTCTCTCCACCCACCCACCCTATTCCTCTGGCTTGTACCCCAGCTCTTGTATGCATAAATAAATAAAATCTTAAAAAAAATACTTAAATAACCTATTATGTATGAAAAACATTTGTATAGCTTTCTTCTTACAAACATGTTTCCATTTCAACAGTAAAATGGAATTTTAATGGAATTTCTGGTTCTCTTTGAAACATGCTAATTCACATATGAGTTCATTGACATGTTCTCTCAACAAATACTGAATGACTGGTTGTCCCAGGCTCAGGAGACCCAGTTCTGACCTTAAAGAATTAATAGCCTGGAAACTGAATGGAATGCTTAATAGTTATAGGAAGTATTTGTCTTACTTGGTCATTCTTCTCATGGCTGCCTTTTATAAAACATATCAGGTTACATTTTACAATAATTTCAAATATCCCCTTTTTTGCTGGAATTATATAAAAACACTTTTTCTAGGTTTTTAGTATTATTCCATTATGGCTCACATCATGAATTTATTAAGAAAGTTCACGGCCATGAGTCATCCTAGTTAATTCCTTATGTTGAGGAAGGAGGAGAGAGAGAATGCTAAATGCTAATGAGCATAGCTACACATGAAACTCTTTATGGATTAAAAATATAAGCAAAATTTTGGGGGAACACAGAATGGAGGAGACATGAAATAGAGATAAAATTGTACAACAAATCAGAATTATTTGTAAGCAGTGAGAAAACAGGATGTTAATAATCCATGTCTGTAATTTAAGGAGAATCCTTAGTTACATAAGCTAAGGATTGAGAAGATCTTAAATTGGATATGTTATCAAGAGGAAATAACTTATTGCTGTTTTTAACTTTAGCATTAAATAAAATTTCATCCATCAGTTGCCCTTGTGAAGTCTACTAAGTGACTAGAACTATGTCGCTTGCCTAGAAATAGGTCAATTAAAGAAATGTTTGCAAAGGAATATGTGATGTCTGATTTAATGAGTCATGCAATGTTAATAACAACAATCAAGGGAAAAATAGTTCAAATCTGTTGACTTTGGGGTTTTAGATTTTATTTTGCCGCTTTAATTTTGAAATCTCAGCATTAAAAATCAGAATTTTTCATTCTGTTTCTCTTTTTCCAATCTCAAGTGACAGCTTATGAGCTACTGTATTAAATATATAAATTTGAAGGTGCAGATTACTTCATAGTTTTTTTAAGTTGATTGCACAGATAGAAAAAAGTGCTGTGAATAAGAATTCACACCTGCCTAGTACATTTTTAAAAAGTGCACATCGTTTTAAATACTTTAGAATCTGTGTGTAAAAGAGCAGCTTATATATGACTTTCTATAAACCTGCATTTACTGATCACCTAGCATTGGGGCACAAGTGGTTTAAAAATACCACAACCTCGCCCAGTAACTCACAGCAGCCCAGACTAGTCCTGGCCTCCATTTGGAACCTGTCTTCCACGCCCCACTTCAGGGCTCACTGGAAAACTGTTAACTAAAATTGAGTGAAGTCCCTTTGATTTCTACAATTTCGAAGAATAAATGTTTCAAAGCATAAAATATAAGATAAGTTGAGAAAACGAATACTAGATTGTGTGGAAGGGCTTAACCAGAGACATCATCTACTCCTCCAAGTAGACAAAGGGGGTGTCCCACAGAGAGCACTGCATGTTCCCCAAACTTCACCCCTTTCTCTTCCTGGAAACAGAGTCTTAGAACATTTCCCAGATGGTCTTGCTGAGGTCATGTGGCTGCGTTCTGGTCATGTGACTACTCCACTTTCAGGCCTGGCCTCTAAAACTCAGCTTGCTCAGGCTGCCAAGTTCTCTCTTTACCTTGGTCCCATAGCAGGTGCACAGACTTTTGGGAAATACTGAGATGGAGCGGTCAAAGAGGTACTCTGAGGGAGTGTGTGCAACAGCCCCTTCACCCCACCCCACCCCCGCTGTGTGCTTGTTGTGGACTGTGATTTGAGCAAGAAATAAACTTGTACACCATATCCCTGAGGTCGGGGATTGTTTCTTTCTCATTTAATACGAAATGAATACAACTGGTGAGGGGAGATGGTAGGAAGGAGAATGAGAAAGCAAAGATCCCTGCTTTCTAGTTTGCCAGTGACGCCACATTACTCTGTGTGCAAATGAATATGTGAGCAAACCCTCATGATGTAAGTTGCAGCTGTAAAACAAAGTTATGGCTTCTTGGCCTTTTGGCTTACATCATGTGTCAAACAAAAAGTTAACAAACCAATACATTAAAGTTCAAATACAGTTGAGTGCCTTGCTGTCATCCATTTATTTCTTCAAACAAGTTCTGCACACCTGTGTCCCATCTCCCCAGACATACAGCTGCCGACCGCCTTCGGGAGCCAATTGTTCATCTTCCACTCACAATATTTCCCCCATGATTATTTAGCTTCATTATTCTGCAGTCTATTTCCAAGTTGTTAAAATTATTTTCTGTTTTTTTTTAATATAAATAGTTCATAACCACTTCTTTGAGATGAATGAATTTGCAAGGGGTGGAAGATAGATTATTTCAGCATAAAAATAAAAGCCAGTTTAAAAGGTGTATTTTGGTGCACTTAAAAATTAACATTTCCTTCTGTGTTTATTTTTCCTACCATATATTGTTCTAATGCTTTGGTCATCAAAAGCAGAATAATCTGCTCCAATAGACAGATTAATGAATTGAAATAGAAGACTCAGAAGCATATTCAAGTATATATAAATGCCACTCTTTTGTATAATATGCTTTTATATGTATATGGTTATACTTTTGAGTTTTTCTGGAATGAACATCTCCTGCTCCCCATGTTGTGCCACTGCCTTTACTCCTTTCCTTGTTTATGTCCTTTTCCCAATACCACAGTGTGATCACCACAGCTTCAAAATGGCTCCCCACAGCGCCTCCCTGGTGGCTCAAGGGGTTGAACACCCGGCTGTAAAGCATCCGCAGCCACTGCAGCAGGAGTTCGATTCCCAGCTAGGGAGGTGACCTACATGGTGTAGTAGACCACTCCTGCCTTGCCCGCTGCTCCCCTCAGTAGTGGACTTGAGTAGATCTGCCTGTTCTTTTCTCCACTCTGTTTCTGGTAAATCCTCTCACCCCCTCCCCCACACCTCTGCTCTGTACCCCAGTTCTTTTATGCATAAATAAATAAATCTTAAAAAAAAACAAAATGGCTCCCCACGTTCCTCACTCGCTGGTTCCCCACAGCCGGGGTACTATATTCCTCACTTCCAGACACCTGCTATAGTCCTCTTCTTTGTTCCAGACACCTGCTATAGTCCTCTTCTTTGTCCCAAGACTGGACTGTGTGAGCTGTAAACACAGTGGAAGTGAGGCTAAGTCTTGACGCCATACAGATGGACGTTTCCCTCTCAGGCCCTCACGCTTTCTCTCTTGGGTCGCTTACTCTGGAGGAGCAAGTTCTCCTGTGAGAGGACACGCAGGCAGCCTCTGGAGAGGCACTATGCGGAGGCCCTGCGGTCTCCAGCCACCAGCCAAGAAGTCACTGAGGAATGCCAGCAGTCTTGTGGGGAGTGGAGAGGGGACCTTCTGGCTGCACCTTCGGATGACTGCTTCAAATGACAGCTGAGTCAGAACTACCCCCTACCAAACAGCCCCAGAGGCCTAGATCTCAGAAACTATGTGATATAATAAATGTTTGATGTTGTAAATTGGTCTGCTAAGTTTGAGGGTAATTTGTTATGCAATAGATTATTAAACTCACAGCAGATAAATAAAATCAATAAACCTGATATGGTCAATGATTAGCAAATTAGATGATGTGACAAGGTTTGATACTTCTGTTTTATCCTAATTGTTTTCTTTAAAATTTATTCCTATGGGTAAAACAGTGAAGAATGGTTACCAACAGGGCATTAGAAAAATTAACAATTAGCTTTGGGAAGTAAAGTGTAACCGCAGCATTATTTTCTGTTTTATTAAACTCATTAAACAGTATTGTATTTGTTCTGAAAACAAATCTGAAAAACGATCTTAGACTCTGGGAAAACTTAACTTCAAATTAGTTTGAAAACTATCATTTCTTCCTAGCCATTGTTGCAATAACCCCTTAGTAGAAGTTCCTAAGAGATGGCTGACTTTAACATATTATTTCAGCACATGATAAACAAGTTCTTTGTTGTTTTTCTTGTGAACATCGTCCTTTATACCACCTATATTGTTTGCAATCTTTGTTGTTCTTGGTATAAAATTAAAATTCAGTAGAGGTCCTGTGTGAATTCTAACAATTTCTGAATTAATGAAGCCCTAGATAATGAGACTTTGTCATTTAGAAGGGGATGGAAAGGTGAAAACCCCAAGTTCCGAGTCAAGATAACTACACAGGGCTACACAGCCAGTGCTTGCTGGGCCTCACTGAGGGGGGAAATAGCTTTCAATACTAAGTCCCACCCTCTGCCCCCCTCCTCCGTAGTAGTTTCACTTTCCTACTCATTTTGTGTTTACTCAGGTGACTAGGACTGCTGATTTTTCCATGTAGAGAAAGGATGAAATGGACTCTTCTCTCAAGACTTAGGTATAAGACCCCATGTGGCACAGGGCTTTTCTGTGAATGCTAGAATGTGAAGAATTGTAGAAGCAAACAGATTATTTTTATGATCTTGCAGAATTTCTTCATCAAAATACAAAAGCTGAAAATTACAAAGGAAAAGGTTAATAAATCTGATTAGGTGGTGAGCTTTGTGTTTGCTCTTTAATATTATATTAGGAAGAAGTGATTTTTAGGAAAAGCTATGTGATTTATTTTTTCTCCCCAAATTATGCTTATTGAGGTAAAGTAGGAGCACATCTTTGGGTCTGCTCCAGGGTTTATAGGTTTAAACCTCCAGAAAATATACTTCCACACCCATTCTTCCCACCACCAGAGCTCCTTCCCTCCCTCACCACCTTCCCCCTCTGCCTCAATTTGAGCAATGTAATTTGAAATTTAAAATTAATTTCAAATTATTACATTTTTAATTTCAGTGCAAAAGGTCAGAGTTCTGACACCCACATCAGTGTTCTTTAAATGATTCTTGGTTTTAATGGCTGTCATAGACTTATTTTTCTCATGCATGTTTTTCTTATATTCAGAATATTATCAATTACTGTTTCTTCTTGTACTGTAGTATGTTTGTAAGTTACACAGAAGCTAATGGAATAGGAAATAAATGAGTGAAGTGGAGATAGCCATTAGATTCAGTTTATACTTCCAACAAAAAGTTTTTAGAACTTACATCTTTAAAAAGTATACAAATTTCACAATAAACAATGGATTAATTATTATTAATTGCAGCTTATGGCAGTAATGAATGAGTAAATCAGCTCAACTAAATTCAGTTCTGGGGTGTCTATATACCATATCTTCTCAGAGACAGAAAACAAACCGAAGAGTACATGATAGTATTTTCTAGCCATTTAAAGTTTCAGTTTGTCAAATTATCTTGTTAATTTTTATCAGGTTGTGTCTTACATTGCATTTGCTAAACTGAAAGAATCACGTACAGATTGTACCTGAGCTTCCTATAAGTCTTCTCAGAATAGGAAGGAGGATGAGGAACCAGCTTTTGTTCTCTACAATTCAATTTTGTTGAACAGAACAGAAGTTACAAAGCTTTCATCAACAATTACTGACGACTTTCATTGTCATCCTCATGTGGGAGTTCTCAAAGACTAAAATTTGTTCAAGGAAGAGAGGCGCACACACAGTGCAGCCTTCTATACTAAACAAAGAGTAAGAGAAAAATATTCACTTCTATCAAAGGTACAAGCAATACAGCATCAACACAAACAAAATAGGCACAAACCAGAAAGCCTCTAGGAAACCAGGAAGATCAAAATCAGGTCCTTTAAAGGTGAATGGTATAAAGAAAACACTGTTACTCGCAACAGAATTTTACAAAAGAAAGACAATCCTGAATAGGCTATTAGTCAGATACTTCTTCACAAACTGAGCTCCAAACAGTGGTTCAATTTATAAGGACTCCAACTGTATCAGAAACACGCTGAGCAGAAGAATTCACGGAAGTAGTTTGCCATGGCTACACTTAGGCCACAATCAATAAATTCTGAATAAATAACTTATTGAAAAACCATGAGTGTCTCATGTTTTTCCCATAAAAATATGGAGGCACTAGATTATATAGGAAGCTCATTAGAGAAATTCCAAGGATTGCTTGATAATCCCTTATTGCAATTAATTAATGTCATTTTAGCAGTTGGGACAATTCCAAACCAAGGTGACAAGCCATATCATTCTAGACTTACTTATACCTCTCAGAGACCTAAGTATTTTATATCAATATCATTCTATCTGTAAAATGTAAAATGATTTGCTTCTTTGACACTAAAAAGTGAAATGTCTAATTAGAGAATATATTCAAGATTTATGATGATTCCTGACAGATAATATAAAAATTTCCTAAATTTAATGTTCTACTATAAATTGCACCAATTGAGCCCATTAGCATACATGCCAAAGGAAGATTCTGAACATTTGAAGGTAATATGACTTTGGGAGGGAAAAATATAATTAGTAAATAGTGTTCCTGTGGTGATCATTTTGGTGCATCCCAAATTCTAGGTGTTCTCTTTCTAACACAAGGAAAGTGTGTGGTTCTCTGTGCACTTGGAATGACATGTGGCAAGTGATTTCTCTGGCTAGAAAAAGTGAAATCTTGGTAAGGCAGGACCCCCCCTCCCCACACCCATTTCCCCTCTGGCTTTGTGACTGAGAATATATGAGATGGCAGATCCTTGCCCAGCTGGAGTCCCTGAGCCATCATCAAAAGCTGAGCTCTTCTTCCAACCTGTAATCGAAATACAGCACAAACTACAAATAAGCACCACTGTGCTTTAAGCCACCGAGATCGTGGAGTTCATCACTGTGTCACATCCTCACTGTGCCGTCACAAGACCACACACAAAGATATACAAGACTTCAACCTTGGCCATCCTCATCAAGAGTGAAGTAAAAATAGCTTTTCAGCCTCCATTCTGCTTTGTTTTACCCAAAGCACTACAGGTAGTTGCCAGGACAAGGAGATCCCAAGTTGCATTATTTACTTGAGTATTACAAAGATGTGGCTGGTGATGGGGAAGGAAGAATAGATAGTGCATGTGATAACACACAATAGCTGGAACAATAGCTGGAAGAAGTCCATTGAGCATTCTTTTGCATTCGTATATAGCAAGTGAATAAGAAAAAAAAATAAGAGGTTATTTTTGAAAGTAATGTGAATCCATGTCATTTTGGATCCTGAGATTTATTTTCCTGACAAAAAGAGAATCAGAGCAACAATCAGGAGTTCTTTTATTTAAAAAAAATTCAGATTATATTGTGGCTACCATTGATTTTATTGAAAGTTTTATTGTGTTAATTTTATGAGGGAAGGAATCTTACGGATCACGTTCAATGCTATGCCTCCCCAATATATGGAGTTGCACACAGAATTAGACCAAAAATAAGTATTTTCTGAGGTTTTGCTAAGTTTTTGTTAACTAAAAGGTCAATGTTGATTAACAAGGTCACTGGCTCTCCCAAGACTCAAATGCCATTTTCAGCTTCCATAATAGAAGTATCAGGTCTAAGACAAATGAGGAATTTGTTAAACTCAGCCTTTTAGAGCTATAATGTTTAGTTAATTCTAGCACCACACCACAAAGGCAGTCATTGACAAATTCTAATACAGGTTTCCCTAACTTTTCTTTACACCATGGTGACTTCAGAAAATGATAATATTTGTAGGATATAAGCGGATTTAAAAAAGGGATTTCGGGGCCCTCCTTGGTGGTGCAGTGGGTTAAGCAACACACTATGAACTGCAGCATGAATTCGATCCCTGCCTCTGGCCAGAGAGGGGACCACACATGGTGTGGCAGACCTCTCCTGCCTCGCCTGCTGCTCCCCTCAGCAGTGTATTTCAGTCAAATCTGCCTGTTCTGTTTCCCACTGTGTCTCTGGTGGATCCTCTCACCCCCTCCCCCCGCACTTCTGGCCTGTACTCCAGTTCTTGTATGAATAAAAAAAAATAATAATAAAGAAGGGAGTTAGCCAAAGGGCTAAAATATAGTGAAGAATCAACATTTCTTTTAGAGAATCCTCTTTCTAGCCACAGTTGCTACTTAAAGGCTGATAACAAAAGAATACTTATATGTATAACAAGAGGGAAGATGTTTTTTAATTCTAATAAATATAGTAGTACAAAGAAGAAAACATAAAAATCAAATCTGTCACTTTCTCACACACACCAAGGCCTCGCCATGCCTAGAAAATGAGCCTGTAACAAGATGTGTGTGGAGCCCTGCTCTGCTGTAAATGGAGAAAAGCAATGGAATGGAAGGAATGCACTTGAAGTTGCAGTACTAACTTACCAGCCACTATTAGTTCAGCACCTCCAGAGCAGGCACTTTTGCATACATTAACTTATTTAGTCCATTTAACAATTAAATGGGATGGGTATTCTTTTACTTTTTAATTAAAAAGTCATAGACTTAGGGGCCTCCCTGGTGGCTCAAGGGGTTAAGTTACAGCACGATGAAGCTATCACCAGCCACTGCAGCACCAGTTTGATCCCCAGCCAGGGAGGAGACCCACATGGTGCAGCAGACCTTCCCTGTCTTGCTCACTGCTCCCCTCAGCAGTGTACTTCAGTAGACTCCCCTGTTCTGTTCCCCACTCTGTCTCTGTCTCTGGTGAATCCTCTCAACTATCCCCCCCAACTCTGGCCTAATCGTGTGTGCAAAAATAAATAAATGTTTTTTAAAAAGTCATAGATTTAGAAACATTTAACACTAAATCCAGGTCCTCGTAAGTGTAAATGGCAGAGGGGGCGGTTTGAACATAGGACTGACTCCAAACCCCTGTTCTTTTCCCTGAAATGGGAAGACATAAAGGGATAGTGCTCTCTCTTCAAATGTTGGACTTATGTGGCAGAGTGTAAAATTTTCTCACATGCCAAGAGGTCAGCCTCGTTTTGACCTCTTGAATAGAACACAGAGGATCTATTTTCTCCCCAGTCCTTCCTGAAGATGTGAATGAACAGTAATAAACAACAAATAATAGAATCCATAGACTGCCCCACTTTGGGAAATGGTTTAAGTAACTTTCTCTTAATGCAGTAACATTATGCTATAGAATTATATATGTTTTAGGTGTTCATCGTTGAGAATCAACAAGTTTGATGTAATTCTTAGTGTGCTTTCATTCGTGTGTGTGCGTGATAGCACTATATTTATTTTCAGATTTCCTCATGGATTTTATTGCTGTTTTAGGGGGAGTAATATCCTACTATTTACTTATTGATTAAAATGATATGTTTGGAAGATCATACAGATCAGTGTCATTTCATCATCTCTGAGACAACTGCTTAATAGATGGAACCATGTAAAGACAGAAGTCCCCTCATTCGCCGACCTGTCTTTAAGGGTCTAAGACAGACTCAACAAATGCGTACTTCTCTTCACTACAATAGGGCCAGCCACAATTTCTTCTTTAATGAGTTCAGAAAATAACATGGCATTCAAGAGTGTAGATTCAGGAATCAGACAGCAGGTACCCAACTCCCTTAACGACTTCATTATACTGAGCACATTTCTTACCTGCACTCCCTCATCTATAAATTGGATGAACTCATAGGGCTGTTGAGAGGGTTAAATGGGAGAAATCTTTTAAAGTACTTAGCACAATGCCTGACACATAAGAAGTATTGAAAGAATGTTAATCGGGCCTCCCTGGTGGCGCAGTGGGTTAAGCAACGCTCTATGAAGCAAACCGCAGCCACTGCAACACGAGTTCGATCCCTGCTGCCGGCCAGGGAGGGGACCCACATGGCATAGCAGACCTCTCCTGCTGTGCCCGCTGCTCCCCTCAGCAGTGTACTTCTGTTGATCTGCCTGTTCTGCTCCCTGCTCTGTCTATGGTGAAACCTCTCACCCCCCCACACCTCTGGCCTGTACCCCAGTGCTTGTATGCATAAATAAATAAAATCTTTAAAAAAAAAAAAGAAAGAATGTTAATCATTCTTTGATTGTTCATCTCCCAAACTGAAAGTATTCAGAGACAAAGCTAAACGCCACAGGGAAGAGAGTTCTAACAGAGATGGTTGTTGTCATCACTATCAGCGTATACAATAAAGGGAAATAGATAGATAGGAAAGTGCAATGTTAAAGATGAAAAGATAATTTGACTGCTTTTCATACTTAGGCGCTTAATTTTATGAGCTATGAAATTACTATTTGTTATTTTTCTCTATGTATATGCATTTCAATAATTATCACAAAATAAATTACTAAATACAACGATTCACTAGAAATACACACAGGGTGACCTAGAGGTTAAGTCTCAGTGCTACCACCGCTGGGACCTGAGTTCTAGAGTTTGATCCCAACCAGGGAGCTGACCCACATGCCTCAGCAGGCCTCTCCTGTCTCTCCTGCTGCTCCCCTCAGTAGATCTTCCTGTTCTGTTCCCGACTGTCTATGGTGAATCCTCTCAACCCGCACCTCTGGTCTGCACCCCAGTTCTTTTACACAAAAATAAATAAAATCTTAAAACCAATTGAAATGGGTTCTCTCTGGTGGCACAAGGGGTTGAGGGCCGCACTGTGGGGTTTCCGCAGCCACTGCAGCACGAGTTCGATCTCTGGCCAGGGAGGGGACACACATGGCTCAGTAGACCTCTCCTGCCTTGCATGCTGCTCCCCTCAACAGTGTGTTTCAGTCAGTCTGCCTGTCCTGTTCTCCACTCTGTCTCTGGTAGATCCCCTCCCCACCCGCATGCCTCTTGCCTGTACTCCAGCTCTTGTATGCATAAATAAATGAAATCTTTAAACAAAAAAAAACATACAAAATAGTTAAATGCTTTGTAAAGTAGCACCAAATCTAGGACTGTAAAACTCTCTTTCTCAAAGTAATTCCTATGTTTTAAACTCATACAAGGATCTTGAGTACACTAACTCGCTTTCTTGCTGGACCCTCTGTTCTGATATCAGGAGACATAATGACGCTGAAGTTTGTAAGTGGATCCATTAGTACTGCTAGGAGGCATGAGCAAAGTTCAGAATATTATCCTAGAAGCTAAAGAAGAATATTACGTAAGTAGAGGTGGAAATCTCTTTGTATTGAGCTGGCAGTTCAGTACTTTAACATTTAACAATCTCCTAGACACTAAAGTTATTAAAGTTCAAGACAATCCCTGATGAATTAGTTCAATTACTGTGATGTGAGCCAAAGAGCAAGGTTACATACATCCTCATTGAGAGAGTGATGTCATTCTTTATTAGTTTTCAGGCTCCTTCAGTCGGATTTCCACTGGGTTTTTTTTCTTAAACAATATTTAGATTTAACTTCTTGTTCACCTTTCTTACTACTTGTTTTTGTCTAGCATGATTTTTATGCCTTCAGGTGCATATGAATTATTTATGGACCCATCTGATTTTCTTTCTACATCTCCATGCTGTGTTTTAAGTGAAAAGTTATGAAAGAATATTAAATAAGATGAGGGCAAAACCAAGGGAAATGCAATATAGTTATGCGTGTGTACTGATAAACCATCAAGTATGCCTGGACTCTGCTGAGAAAAAAAAACAAACAAACCATGTATGAGATATTCTGTAACTGATTTCTCAGCTGCTTACTAGTTTATCCTAAGGCAAGATCATTTCCAGGAAGACATCATTCTGTAACATAACCTTTCCTCACCTCTTCTCTCCCTAGCTCCTGCTCCACATGCCAGGTAATTTCACTAAATCACAATACCTTTAGCTTGCAGTATGGGGAACAGGACTAAATGAATGTTAGATTATCTATGATGCTGGTGGATAAATTACCAAGTGCCATTTCTCCAAATCATGTGCATTTGCAAATGCAGCCTGCAGTGACTGCACACAAGTGGCTTTATCACACTCGCCTTTTGTATTCAGTTTAAGTCATAAATCTTCAGAGTAAGGTTTGCATCCACAGATACAATCATATATTTCTTTCCTCACTGTTTACGGAGAGAGAATTTACCACCCTTGCACCATTCTCTCCTAACAGTTCACAGCCTTACAGGTCTTTCGCCAAGACCCGTCTGTCCCTTAAACTTTGCGAAAAGCCATGAAACTCGCATTTTTCCGAGGGAGAGACAGGTTAGTCTGAAATCCCCAACTTTGCATTTCCAACTTCCAAGTCTCCTCTCTGCAGAGAGTCAGCCCCTTTCTTGACTTTCAAGTCAGAAAAACATGGGAAGTGGTGTTTCAAGTCTAACCTGATCTTACAAACCTTTATGTCACCCAACACCTGTTTCTTTCTTCTATCCTCAGAGTCTGCCCTCAAACTCTTGTGTTAAAAATTATACCTCATCCATCACAGAGTTAGAGATCAGAAAAAGTGCCCAGCAAGGCTGATGTGAAAGGAACCATCTGCTGACTTTCAAGTGGCTTCCAAGAAGGTGCAAAGTAATACATCTTAGAGGCTGGTAGCCGCCAGAAACAGGACCGTGGGGTATTAAGTCAAAGACAACAAACGATAAGTGATTCTCTCCTGCTAATACCCAAACCTGCTCCAATATATCTACTAGAATCTTTTATTTCTTTTCCCTTTGGCGATGCATGAATGCAAGCGCTCATGTAAAATGACCTCTGCCACGCTGCGGGGAGGTGTTAGCGTGGTGTCCGGAAATCCAGAGGGGGCTTCTTTGTCATCTAACAGTTCTCTTATTTATTCTCTTGGAGTCCTGTGGGTTGATTTCTCTCTGTGAAACACACACTCCTTTCATCTACTGCAGAGAAAACAGAAAAATATCTTTGCGAACTCTCAGCGTAGTGTTTTCTTACATGAGGGTTATAAAAGTTGTTTTTTTTTTTTTTTTAAGGAACACAAATTCGCTTACTTTCGGACACTAACTATGTGTTGGCTTCGCTTTTCGGTCTGTTGTATCCACTGTTGTAGCTACTGACATCATCCCGTATATTTTTGTCATTCGTATAAAAGCAGTGCATCCTGAATCGCTATGGCAGGTCTTTGTGGTTTAATGTAAAACCTCTACGGAGTAAGTCTGTTTTAACTCCCTCCCTTTCCAGATTGTTCGTGTTGGAAGACATACTTTCTAAACTCTTCTCCAGTGATGATAAAAAGAACTAGAGTTGATAAATCTCTCTGCGAACAGATTTTCAAAACGTCTATTGATCCACTGCTTTCATGTTAAAGAAAGAATTGAAACGCCAGTTCTAAACCGAGATAACTCTAGCTCCAGGGCTGAGGAGGCCCGTCAGCCCCTGGGCAGTTCTGATATTAGAAGGATTTCAAAACCTCCCGTCTGTGCATGATGGGTTAAACACCCACGTGGGGGGCACCAAAGTGAAGGGGGTCACAAAACTCTGCATGCCCCACAGTTCAGCTGGGCTAAAGAATTAACCAAGTGCCTCGTAAGTCACATGGGTGTGGCTCTCCTGACCTGGTGATCAGAGCAAAGGCATTTCTTGTCCCTCTAGAGATGGAGGAGAGAGGAGAACTGATAGTGGAATGTAGGTCAGCATCACGGTTCCAGCCCGATACAGTATTTTTGTACGTGGATGGGAGTGGAGTGAGTCACTGTGTTACTGACAAGGAGTATGTGGGCTTGGCAACCAAACCTCTCTGGCTAGATCTTACCAACCTCTGGAAGGAGAGATCAAAATATTCATGTAAATGTTCTGCAGCCATGCTCTTGAAGTCCCTTCAGGAAAGTCCAGGAATGTGAGGACTGAAGGCTTTGTTTTCCCAAGCTGCGGACAGGTCCAGAGGGGCGATGGGCTGAGAAGACCTGGGGAAAGTGGTTTGCTTCTGCCTCCAGGAACCTCATTTCCCATGACTTCTCAGGCTCATGTTCTCTACGTGTCTCTGACTGAGCTGGAAGTGGGTTCAAAAGCATAAGTAATGTTGGGGCATAGGCTTTGGGGAGGTGCAGAGGGTATAATATCTCTAAGTACAATCCTTCCCTAACTGAAAACTACCCCTACGAAAAATACAGCTTTCTTCTCTTTTCAAGGTTTTATGAGATTGCTCAGAGACGACGCACGTTTTCTTTGTTGTTGTTAATGTTTTCTTTTCTGAGTTTTTGTCTTTGCAGTTTTGACCTTCAGAGCTCAGAGCTAGTCTCTGCTCTCCAACACGAGGATTATTCCCCTGGCACTTGTTCACGCGTGTGATGAAAAATGTTTTGTAACAAATGCACACATGCAGTAGACAGAAGTAGTAGTCTTATTTTACATTTGTGTTACGTCTCTTAACACTAACAGCAAATGCAAAACAGTTGCTGAAAAGAGCCTGAGCAATTATAGCAGGGATGACACATCAGTAGTTGTTATAATGACTTAACAATTAAGGGTTAGCTGAAAATCTTGCAAAACTCCAGAGACTGCTCAGTATCATCATGTTGTAGAAGTGCAACAATTAAGCTGACTTGCCTTGCCATGTCGTTATTCAGAACTGAGACGCCCTTTCCATTCCTGTCTCCTCATTCCCCGGCCTGTTCATTGTACCCAATGCCATGGCGACGAGACTGGTGAGTTTTGACTTGTCTTCTGCTAAGAGGTTTATTTTTATATTCTTCTATTAAACACCTTTTGGCCCAGTCTAAGCCATCGATGAAATTACCCATTTTTGCAAACTATGCTCAAGTCACGTGAGTCTTTATTTCACAAGGGTATATTGTTATCCTTTATGTTATCAGCACTGAAACATGATTTTTGGGGTATCTTAGCAAAACAGAGTCAACATCAGTTGAATAGCCCATCAAAGACTCAAAATGCCACGCTAATTTTTAAACTGATATCGCTTTTCAGAAGGGTGGAAGTTAAGTTCCAAAGGCTAAAATTCCAGTTCACTTCTCCACCCACCTCCTTTAAAAAAATTTGTCTCGGATAAAATTTCAGTTCCACGTGTACAATTTCTGCTTTCACTTAAAGGCTATAATTAAGTCTTTTTGTTTGTTCCGACTGCAATTCATTCCTGGCACTGGATAAGAGCTGAGATATTACTTCTGCAGGCTCTTCCCACAATGAGAGTGGAGGTAACAGCAGAACATTTACTGGCTTTTCTAATGGGAATTATAACACACATGACAAAACAAATTCACTCTACTATGAAATGGGAGGTAGAATTTTATATCATCTGCCACCTGTCAGCTATCCTCCTTATACATTCTAACTAATTTTTCAATCTTTGCATTTGTGTTATTTTCATTTTCATTCTCAAAATATATCACATTTGGGATGACACCCTCTTTTGGACTGATGTACTCTTTCACTTTTTAAAAACATTAACAGACTGTGTTAAAGTTATTGCTTCATTTCTTCCATCCTGGGCTTAAAGGTCAGAGGCACCATTCAGTATACATGTTTCAGAACACGGCGATGGGAGAACTCCCTTTTTCTGGTTAGCTCTTGTGCAACATTGAGTCAGTCATCTTTATTATGAAGGAGTAAGATGGGCACTGGAGAAATAAACTGACCTCATCATCCTTGGCTTAGCATGAGATTCAGTGTGTAGTAAAAGTCTGAAAAATGCTTAGCAATCTGCAAAACAACATAAATCTTAGCATTTTTTACGTGATTCTTACATCTTGTTAACTTCTCTGTGATTTTAAGATTCCAGAACAGGTCAGGAAATAGGAATAAAAGCCACCTTCCAGAAGCTCTGTTCAATGTTTCATTAACCAGATTGAAAAAGCCGGCTTAGTCTCTATCTTCCAAAGGACACTGCTTTCATCCAGTTTTTCCTGAATTGATCCTACAGACTTCTCATCCTCTGCCGACTTTTGAATGTCTTCAGCAATGTGACCTTGCTGGACTGATTTGAACCTGCTCACCCTTCAGTGCCTCCCTCCAACCGTGCACGAGCACACTCTGCCTTTCCTGCTTCTTGCTTGTGCGCTACCCTTTCCCCACACGAACCACCTGTGACCTGCTTTTCTCTATTTGCCTTGCCTTCCCACCTGCAAAGCAAGCTCTGTTCTTTTTATTTTTTAAAGATTTATTTATTTATTCACTCAAGAACTGGGATACAGGCCAGAGGTGTGGGGGTGAGAGGACTCACCAGAGACAGAGTGGGGAGCAGAACAGGCAGATGGACTGAAATGCACTGCTGAGGGGAGCAGCAGGTGAGGCAGGAGAGGTCTGCTGCGCCATGTGGGTCAGCTTCATGGCCGGGGATAGAACTCGTGCTGTAGTGGCTGCCGATAGCTTCAGAGTGCTGTGACTTAACCTCTTGTGCCACCAGGGAGACCCCGTAGCTCTGTTCTTATCTTCTCCATTAAGCCTTCTCTTGATGCCTACAATTAACACTGATGGCTCCCCCCTCTGAATGCTGAAACTGACAGCTATACTTTTGATATTTTAATTGAAATATGACTTTGAATTACATGTTCTTTCTGAACTATATCTATATCCGCCACTGTTGGTACAGTGTAGTTGTGTATATCTTGCTTTCTTGCATTGAAGAATCAAAGATGGTCAAGAGGCTCCTCATGTTCCTCTATCCGCCTCCCCAATGGACTCAATGTGTGTCCCCTGCAAAGCCACATGTTGAAGCTCCAGTCTCCACTGTGATGGCATGTTTGTGGGGCCTTTGGGAAGTAAGTGGGTCATTTGGTGGAGCCCCATGTCTGGGATTGGTATCTTAAAAGAAGTAACAAGGAGATGCTGTCTCTTTCTACTACGCAAGGACACAGCAAGAGGACAACTGTCTCTACACTGGAAGGGTGGTCTCCCAGGACCTGGCTGTGCTGGCGGTCTGACCACAGACTGCCAGTCTGCAGGAATGCAAACAGTGTCTGTTGTCCAAGTTACCCAGTCTACAGTATTTTCGTTATAGCAGCTCAAACTGACTGAGATAGTAAGCAAATGAGCCACAGCACTGAGAACCTACTCCGGGGAGTTTGAGTCAAAGGATTTAACATGGAGGCCTGAAACACAGGTTTTGAAAGAGCTAAAAGGGTAAACAGCAAATGGCACAACCAGAGATTGGTAACAGCAAGAAGTTGCCAGCTCTTCTAGGACTGGAGGGACAGAACCTAGAGGCATTCACCAGAGTTTACGAGAGTTGGGGCTGTTCAGAGGGAGCTGGGACTGCCAGGGGTAAGGCTGCCTGGGGCAGATGGGACCATGGAGGAGACACTCTGGCTGCCAGAAATACTGGCAAAAGCAAGGAGAGGAGAGGCATGGTCTGGCTTCTCTCTCCCTCCCACAGGCCAAACTCCTGGCAGGAATGCTCACCGGTCAAACTAATCAGAAGCCAACTGGCACTGAAGTCTGGGCAGAAATCAATCTTCTGTAGTATAGACTAGAGCAGGGGAAGCAGAACAAAGAGATCTAAGAGCAAATAGGCAAATGACGAACATATGGACAGGTCAAGATTAAACAAATTCAAAGTTGTCCTAATTGTGGTAAACTGCAAATAGTTCAAAATAATGCATAAGTAATTTGTTTCCAGTCTCTTTATTATTACAACTTTACTATTAAGAATCATCTTCATTGAATAATTTAGACTTCTTTATTAGTAATAATTTATAATTCCTTTTTTTTTATAAATTATAAAACAAACACGAAGTCTTCTTTCTATTGTTGGTCTATATTGTGAGGATCACAATTGTTCTGGCATCTGTCACCTCCCAAAAATTAATTTCCAAAATGTGTATCCTAACTTAACCTAGTTCTGTAAATTCTAACTTCTTCCCCACTTATATCTGTTTGATGCATTTTCCATGCTTATGTATCAAAAACAAATCTCATTCTTTTGATATTAGATGAGACATTTTCATTTGAAAGTAATAGAAATCCAGTCCAAACTAGTTTAAAATGGGAAATGTATTGACTTAATATAATAAAAATCTAAATTTTGAATTTCAGGCATAGCTCAATCAAGGAGCTTGAATGGTATCAAACTCTGTGTTTGTCTCAGTTTGCTTCTCTCTCATCCTCTTTCTACTTGCTTTTTTAAAAATTCTCAGACAGACTTATTGTGTGAAGTGTGTAAAATTCTGGAAAGACCTGTGGTTGGTCTGCTCAGCTCACATGCCCACCAGAGGCTCCTTAACTAAAGCATGCCTATGGTGGATTCTGATTGGCTAGCCTCAATCAGAAAGGTGCCATTTAGAGAGGGGCCGAGGGTGATTTTACCCACCCAGGTCATATTACAGTTTGAGGAGGAGGTTACTTTCAAAGAAAGGGTTACTGAGAAGATAAAAACATATTCACTATGTTATTTCTTCCATTTACTACAAATTTCATTAAAATTTTTTTCTGTTGTAATTTTATCAGTCATGAATGATATAAACCGCATGCTCCTTATCTCTTGCTTCCAGACTCAATCACCAAACCCTTTTGTGTTTATTCCTGAAAATAATTCTCTTACCTGTCATTTTCTTTTATTCTCACTGTTGCTATCTTAATTTAGAATGGGTTTCCTCAACCTTGGCACAATTGACATTGTGGGCCAGATGCTTCTTTGTTATAAGATACTCTCCTGTGCATTGTAGGCTGTTCAGTTGCATTCCTGGTTTTCTTTGGATGATGCAGCAATGTGAAAAATATGACAGAAATATTGTGGGTGGCAAAATAGACCTGAGTAAGAGCCTCTGACATAGACGTTTGTTATGTTACACTTGGACTATGGTGATAGTCTTTTAACTAACACTTCATCTCACCTTACCTATCTTTTTATTATTTCCCCCCACCATACAGTACTGCCACAAACATATCATCAAAGCACCACACTTACACAAAATTTTTAATAAAATTTATGCCAACTTTTCTCTACAGCTTTTTGAGTAAAGACAAGATTCTTTAATCTGACATCCATATTTAAATTCATTATTTATCACTCCTTAACTAAGTGTAAGGGAACATTTTTTCACTCAGTCTACATTATTCATTGTTTCCTGGTTCAGCTTGTATTTTCCAATTGTTGGTCTTGCTTCCTCATAGGTCAATAGCGTTTTCTCTCAACTTAGTCTGACAACCTTTCAAACTCTTTTGCATCCTTTGTAGGTTGCTGCCACCTTCTCAGATCCTCCAGGAAAATCCTCATTTCTTCTCTTTAATACATACCTATCCCCAAATACTCTGGCTATCTGCAACATTCACTATGTTTTGGTTCTGTCACTCATTTGACTCATAGCACATGTATCTTGCATTGTTATTATTATTTTAAGATTTATTTATTTATGCATACAAGAGCTGGGGTACAGGCCAGAGGTATAGGTGGTGAGAGGATTCAGAGACAGAGTGGGGAGCAGAACAGGCCTAATGACTGAAACACGCTGCTGAGGGGCGCAGCAGGAGAGGCAGGAGAGGTCTGCTGCGTCATGTGGGTTCCCTTCCTTGTCAGCAGCAGGGATCGAACTCATGCTGCAGTGGCTGTGGTTTGCTTCATAGTGCGTTGCTTAACCCAGTGTGCCACCAGGGAGGTCCGACATTGTTATTATTTATGTCAATGTCTTGTCAGTCCTACTGGAGTGAAGAGACTGAAATATATGACACTACCCCTAGCATAACCTGGATGTGTCCTTAGGTAAGTCATAAATTTTCCTGTGTTTTTGATTCCTGATCAGCTTAATGGAGCTAGTCATGCCCTTCATTCTTATCTTTGTTTTGTGACAATAAAATAAACAAGATGAATACACCTCACAGAGATACTACAAAATATAATGCAGTTTTTATTCAAATCCTCATAAGATTTATGGTGACTTGGTAAAGATGGGAAAGAATGGGTGATGAGAAGAGAACTTTATTTTGGAGAATCCTTTGTGGAGTTGGCTAGCATAGAGATCAATCCAATATTTTATATCCTCCCTTAGATATTAAATTGATTGTCATTGTAACAATTCTAAGGGTGGTAGAAAAAATAGAGTCATGGAAATGTGAAATGGTGCAGCCATTTTGAAAAACAATCCAGTAGCTTTGCAAATAGCTAAGTGTAAAGTTTCCTTATGACCTAACAATTTCACTTAGAGGTACCTACCCAAGAGAAATGAAAACCTATGTCCATGTAGAAAATCATATGAATGTTTATAGCAGCATTAATCAGTCATTTGGAAAAGCCTAGAAGTCCATCAAATGGTGAATGGATCAATAATATGTAGTATGTCACTCAATGGAATAAAATTCTGCTATAGAAATGAATATAATGGATATTGTAGAACTCATAGCATAAAGCACTAATACATGCTACAACATAGGTACACTCTGGCAACGTGTTGATTGAAGGAAAACAGCTACAATAGCTCTCATACCATATCAGTGCCTTGAATGGTCTGAATAAGTCAATCCATATCTACAGAAAACAGATCAGTGGTTAGGGCTGGAAGAGGGAAAAGATGAGGGGGAAGACAAAAAAATGATATCTAAAGGGTACAGAGTTTATTTTTTGAGGTGATAAAAGTGTTCCAAAGCTGTGGTAATGTTGGCACAGATCTGTGGATTTATTAAAAGAACTGTGTAGTCAAAATGGGTAAATTATGAGGTATGTGAATTATATTTCAATAAATTATAAAAAAAACAATACAAATAAAACCAACCATCCGAAAACCAGGAATATAGATTTCTTCAACCAAAACAGACAAGATCCTTAGCCAGGTGCTGTATCATACATGCCGTAGTCCTTTGCTCCCAATTCATTCCTGTTCCCTTGGCAGGAATTGTGTTCTGCTTCTCTTTATCTGTGCTCTGATCTGACAATGAACTTAGTGGCTCACGGATCCATAGAATGCTGTTAACTTGCTAATACTAATTCACTGTTTTTAACCGTGCAACAGGAAGTTTTACTATAAAGGATGACCCTGGTGGTAGGATAGCTTTAGGATGGGGTAGGAAACGTTGTACCTCCAAATTGTAGGAAACTCTTGAATGGCATCATCCTGCCCGTGTACCTACACCGTGGTCAGTTATTCTGTTTCCTTTGCTCTCCCAGACACGTGCTAACATCACCACCAAATTGCTAAGAGTTTTTATTTCTCTGTATAATATGTAGATGGTTCTACGTAACCTTCATTTTATTTTTCTGATCTACTTCCTCTTTGGAGCAGAGCAGGAATGTCTGAGCCTCCTAGCCCTTTCCTGGTGGATGCTTCAACGTGAGTCAGCTAGGTCGGTCCGCCTTACCACCTTACCATCTCTCTTGTGAATACCTTCTCCCATGTCTCTGACATTCTGGGCTTCTTGGTCTCTGTGTCCTGACTTTTGGTGAGACAGAGAATGAGATGGAGAGACTCCTATACTTTTCCCTTGTTCCTTGACTGTTTCGCCCCTTCGAAAGGAAAACATCAAAGACGTGGTTTGTATATTTATCAAAACATAGTGATAGTGGTAGTTGGAAAAATTACTGTTAATCTTTATTGGTCACTTACTACTTGCCATTCAATGGTGGATGCTTTAGTGAAATTCAGCAGCCCTGTGTACTATTACTGTGCCTGTTTTACAAGCGAGCCAAGCAGGTCTTTGAGGGGTGCAGCCACTTTTTCTAGGTGATGTGAGAGCCTGGATTTTTTTTTAAAGATTTATTTATTTATGCATACAAGAACTGGGGTACAGGCCAGAGGTGTGGGGGGGTGAGAGGATTCACCAGACAGAGTGGGGAACAGCACAGGCAGATGGACTGAAACACACTGCTGAGGGGAGCAGCAGGCCAGGCAGGAGAGGTCTGCTGTGCCATGTGAGTCACCTCCCCGGCCGGCAGCAGGGATCGAGCTCGTGCTGCAGTGGCTGCGGTTTGCTTCACACTGTGCTGCTTAACCCACTGCGCCACCAGGGAGGGCCCTCAGAGCCTGGATTTTAACCTGGGCAGTCACCAATGCTTTTAACCACTGGCAAGATTCAAGGTCTAGGTAATCTGGAATGTTCTTTGTACATTTGAATGAAATGACCACAAGATGAGGACTTTTGCACATGAGTGCCCACATGCTGGCCATCTTGTGTTTGCTCTCCAGAGCCTCTCTGTATCTCTGCACCCTGCTTCATGCACCAGGAGATTGACGGTGGGATGTGTTGAAGGCTCCCTTGGGGAGTATTAGCCGAGCATGCTGAGGAGGGGAGAGGCAAGCTAGTCCTGCCACCACAGGTGTCAAGCTCTTGACTCCCCACGAGCTCTGTGGGTCTGGGCAGCCTGGGAGTCATTCCCTCCCTCCGCCCCACCTGGGGGTGGTAACACCTGCTGTGCCAGCTCCAGGGATCGACTAATCCCTGTGGTTTCTCTACACCTGCCCACGCCTTTGTCAACAGACCCTTTAAAAGCTCTGCTTGGACTGCCCTGTTGGAGCGAGCCTTTTGATTGAGCTGGGATCCTGGTTCAGTTCCTCTGGGCGTTCCCCCGTCCCTGACCTGAAAGGGCTGTCAGCGCACGCCCCTACTACGTGGGCTGGGGCAGCTCTGCTCCCTTCCACAGAAAGCCAAGGTTCTGTTCTGCTTCTTTCCTGAATCCTGCTGTCTCCAGGTGGCTTTGGGAGGGCGATGGGTTTGGAATTGGGCAGGGTACCCCAAATTCCTCCAGTTCCCACTGAGTCTCCTCACTTGGGAGGGCTCTGGTGCCTTATTAACTAATTACCCTTCCCAAGAACATACGTTAACTATTTTCTCAGCGACTACTCTGTGAAACCTAATCTGAAGAAAAAGATTCTCTTATTAGCAGGACTGTGGCCTGAACCTGCAGAAACAGTGGGGTTTCCTCGTTGTGCCAGAGATCACAGCATTCAGAGCCTTTTCTGTTCTTCCCAGGACCTGGAAGCATGAACATAAGTCCACAATGCTTGTAGTGGCTCCTGAGAATGCTACTAACTGTGAAAAAATTAGTTCGATTCAGAATTTAGGGGTGGGGATTTATACAGATACTTGAGCTAGAGAGATGCTCACTGGTGCTTCCTCATTTGTGATACCATAATTCCAGCTTTTCATTCCTAGTCTCCCAGGCAGGAATGGATCCCAGGCTACAGCGCTCAGTCCCAGCCACTGGACCACCACGGGCTGGTGTCTCATGAAGCCACAGAGGGAACTTCCCTGATGCTCAGGCCAGCAAGCGAGAAGAGGCAGGTTTGTTTAGAGAAAGAAAAGGTTTATTAAGGAGAAAAGAAGCAGAAATAAAGTGGGACTCCCTGGCCAGGGAGGGGCAAGGGAGCCGAAGTGGAGTCATGCCTCAGGGAATATGCATCTTCTTTCCTAATTATTCTAAAGCTCCATGTCTCTCTGTGATTGGTTAGTTCCTGGTGGTCTCTCTCACTTTGGCTTTTGACTCTCTGTGTCCAGAATTAAGACTGTGTCCCAGCCCTTATCTTAGAGTCCTCTTTCTTTATTGCCCTTGTTCAGGAACATCTGCCATCCCTGGTCCTGGGGTGTTTGATTAGTTCCCTTTGGAATTTGTTGCCCTTATCTCTGGAGTGACCTTATTCCTTTTGTTGCCCTTATCTCAGAAGCTTCTTGAAGGCTCCTGAGTCCCTGCCGGTACTGTTCGTGAAGCTGCCTAATTATCCCTAACTTGCCCTAGGACTCATTCGTAGGTAAATTGAGATGAGGAATCTTGCTTCTTTGGAATGGTCTTTTTGCTTTTCCTCTCCCCCCAAATTCTGAACATAGGAATAAATAAAGAGTCCTAGGGAGAACCATCAGAGATATACCTAATTCTGAGGTTGGGATGAAGAAATCTTGCTTCAGGAAGTTACAGGTTTGGGCCAGAGATTTTCTAGATGGCAAGATCAGTTCATGCAAAGGCAACGAGGCTGCAGAAAGCAGGAGAAATTTTGGGAACTGAATACAGGACTGCATGATTCCTGGTTCGTCCCGCACAAATACCCTCAAACAGGAGGTGAGATCAGTTGCAAGGCCACATGATTGTGTCCAAGTGACATCTGTTCCAGTCCATTAACACTCTTGCATAAGATGACTAACCAGCCCAGTTACCCAGGACAATCCCGGTGTTAACACTAGCGTCCCGTGCTGGGGGCCCTGATAAGCCAGGACAGCTGGTCACCCTGTGCTGCTTCTGCAGTCGTTAAATATTTTGGACATCACCCCTGCAGTAAAATGTTCACACACACAGCCTCCCTGGTGGCATAGGGTTTAAGTCTCAGCGCTATGAAGCTATCAGCAGCCTCTGCAGCATGAGTTCGATCCCTAGCTCAGGAGCTAACCCACATGGCGCAGCAGACCTCTCCTGCCTCACCCGCTGTACCCCCCAGCAGTGGATTTCAGTCCATCTGCCTGTTCTGCTCCCCACTCTGTCTCTGGTGAATCCTCTTACCCTCTTCTACCTCTGGCCTATACCCCAGCTTTTGTATGCACAAATACATAAATCTTTAAAAAATATGCGCACACATGTCTAGTGTATCTGTATATGTATTTGTGTTCTGGGTCCTTGTGAACGGTTCAGTCTTTAGTGGCATTCATGCTCTTTTAGTTTGAACAGATTTCTCCTGTGTTATCTAAGATGACCTCCTCTGACCTTGACGGTCTAAAGTAGTTCTTCACATTTGTCGTCTCTGAACTTTCTTCTTGGGCTATCAGAATGAGTTTCCCTCAAGGATCTTTGGAGAACTCTCTTCAGGCTTTTCTGTTTAGAGGAAATTCCTTTCGAGCCTCAGAAGAGGGCTGGCTGCATGAAAAGAAGCATCGCTACAACTAGAATGTTTGATGACGGGTCCAGAAATTGCTGGTTCATTTTAGTTTTAATTTTAGCCCTTGAATTATGTATTCAATATAGACCAGTTTGCAAGAATAGCAGATCTCCCGGCTGACTCCTGTGGCAGCAGGAGTATTCTTCCTTGCCTCGTCTCTGCATCTGCTCACTGGGGCAGCTGCTGTGCGTGCGGCCCTGCCAGGACCCTCCCTGCTTCCACGCCACACCTGGAAGCCCAGGATGTCACTGGATGAGCCAGTAGGTGACCCCACTCCGGAATGTGATGCCAGAGATGCCAGGCTTTGCTTCCTGCCACTCTAGAAAGCCAATGAGCAGAGACAGAAGTTAAACAGACAAGAAGCTCATTTAGATAGCTGGCCTGCCGTCTGAAAGTAGGAGACCTATCAGCCTGAAGAAACCCCTGTAACATCTCATCTCTATCTGGCCTTTCTATAATGACCAAGTGAAAATGCTTAGTTGTAAGTCAACGGGTGTATCAGACCAGCCCGTCAGAGTTGATGTTCTTGGTATCCCTCATGTTCAGCACAGATTTTGTTGATAATCAGCTTCCTGATTATCTTGACCTCAGTCTATTTTCTTTCTTTCTCTCTCTGTCTCTGTCTCTCTTTCTTTCTTTCATTTATGCATACAAGAGCTGGGGAATCTCTCCCTCCCTCCCTCCCTCCCTCCCTCCCTCCCTCCCCCCCTCCCTCCCTCCCTCCTTCTCTCTATTTATTTATGCATATAAGAGCTGGGGAACAGGCCAGAGTCGCCAGAGGTGAGAGGACTCACCAGAGACAGAGGGATCAGAACGGGCAGAGGCAGATCTACCGAAATACACTGCTGAGGGGAGGGAGCAATGAACGAGGCAGGAGAGGTCTGCTGCACCTGAACTGGCACTGCTGTGCCTAGGATGCTTCACAGTGCGGCACTCAACCCGCTGCGTCACCAGGGAGGCCCTGCCTGTTTAATTTCTGATGTTGTCATTGTCCTGCTCTCATTCTGGCATCATCGGGGCAGGCATCTCAGTTCAAAGCAAGGGTTTCAGTTTCAAGAAGATAGCTCATTAGTCATAGTGTGTAGTGTGTACCTGCAGGCGGGCTCTGCGTGCACGTGCAGATTCCTGTACTAGGTGCAGTGCCCTCCCCGTCCTCCGCAGCCTGCCGTCCCCAGGTCTGCCATCGTGCCTTCCCTGCACAGCTGCGACACACAGCCACATGCAGATCATTTGCCAAAATATGAACATCTGTGTAGAGTTAGTGGTTCAAGGTGCGCCTGTTTAATGTTTGGAACATTTTTTTTTCCTTTTGATCTTTAACAGGCCAAAACATTTATCTATAACTCTATTGAAACTGATAATTATCTCCAATCATTATTAGTATTTTCATCTTGCTGGAAAATTAGCCTTGGAAATTTTCCAAAGAATGATTTGAGCAACTGTCCGGGTTTAAGTCCCATTGAATGCCTTATGTGCTCCACTTGTCCCCGCTCTCCACATCCTTGCCTTAGCTTTTACCAGATTCAAACCAATGGAAGAGAGCTAGAAGATTCGCTCTGCCTTACCTTTTCACCTGCAACAAGACTTTAATAAACCCCTCGTGATGGATCCCATGCAATGAGATCCTACCTTTATTGATTGTGGGTAAATACCTCTCCCAAGCTGGTCTGATCCCCTTGGAGAAGGAGCTAGGTGACCCACATTACATATTTGAAATTCTATCCCCATTTTTCTGTGATTTGATGAGGAAAGTTAAACAGTAGTTATCATGAAAATAATGCAACTTTTTCCCTTCCATGGATCTGAATACTTGAAATGTATTTGGCAACCCTGTGGCTGTTCTCTGCTTTTTCTTCCATTGCCACAGACTTCTACATATCAGGAGCTCTCTCTCTGCCTTCTGCCTCCCCGCCATGGTGTGAGTTCCAGGAGAGTGAACTGGGTCATGTGACTCTTAGCATTTCCAACATTTGGTTTAGTATCAAGTGTGCTGGAAATGCTCAAAATTGATTGATAAATGATTGTGTGAAGTTCTAGAGAGATTGGTGCCTTGTTCAAGGTCACACAGTAGTGGTGACCAGAGACTGAGTGGTGGTGGATCAGAGACTGAGATTAAAAGTCTCTGCCTGGTTGGATCCAGGATTCTTCCTGTTTTATCATTTCTATTGTTAAAAAACGAAATCTACACATTTAGAGAGCTAATTAATTTTGTTAAGCGATTCATGATCTGGGCAGCAGCTCATCTAGATACTTCAAGGGTGCCACAAAATGGAGGTGCTTATGGACAGAAAGAAGGTGAGGACAAGGGTATTGCCAAAAGGAAAGATTATTTCAGATGAAGCCAGGGGTTCTGATCAGGCAGATGACCTCACTGCGGTCATGGAACTAGAATCACACGTGCAAAGGAGGTTGAAGCTGCAGTGAGATTAGCTACTCAGCCTGGGTGGAGGCCATCTTGAAGGACCCCATTGGGGGCTGTTCTTTCTATCTTTTAATGCTAATAAAGTTACAAACTGACTACTCATGTGAAATTGAGCTGGCAAGAGGCTGACTTCTGAAGGATTTAAAAAGGGGCATAGAGATAAAGTGAAACAGCAGCAGTAAATGGGTGTCTTTTAACACTTTAAGATACCAAATTAGAAGCTAGGTGTGATGGTACCTAGGATTCATTCCTTACCAGACAAGACAGTTGATTTCTCCTATATGCTGTGCACTGTGCTAATAGAAATAATAATGCTATCTTTTAATTTTGTTGTCATATTTGGTAGTTTCCAAGATGAGCTATTTGATTAACTGTGATTTTTCTATTAATGAATTATCCACCACGTAAGTCTATTCTCTTCCCTTTTGTTGGTAACTACTGGGACAAGCTCTCAGAGTTTTAAACTCAATTTGGAACACTGTTTGAAAAATTCCTAATGTGTCCAGCCAACCAGTTATTGATCCAGAAACTGAGACCCAGAGGTTAAAGGCATTAATGATTCACTGTGACAAAGATTGTGCAAAGCAACTCAAGAGGACCTTGGATATGGTCACCAAACAAGTTCTCTTTCTCTAGAGTCTTAAGATAATGCTTGAAAAATATTTACTGTGCAATTTCTGTGTGTCAGCTCATTAGTACATCTTTATCACTACCTAAGCACAGGAATGAGAAAGCCTAAAATCTGTCCAACCAAAGTGAGAAGACTGTGGGAGAGACCTGAGTTGAATGGACAGACAAATAGGAACAAACAGACGTGCTAAGACACAGTGAATTATTATATCTTTATCATGAAATTTCCTGATAAATCAACAATTTATGCATGATGTAAAAACAAATGAAAAGCAAATGCCTGGTATAAAGTGTGAAAGAAATGGGAAGAATTTTGAAGAGAAGCATATTCTATATTTTTGGGAAAGGAACCTTGCTAATCTGATGAAAATTTTCTGTTATGATGCTACTTTGTAGAAAAATTCAGCATGCATATAACAAATTGTAAAAGTGTATAGATATAGAATTCTTAATAGAGCTTGTCTTGGAGGTGGAATTTTGAGGCACTTTTATTTACTATTTTTCATTTCTATTTATTCTTTAATTAGTAAAAACAATAAAAATGCCAGAAAATGATAGATTTATCTAACTTTTAAATTTTGTTTGGGAAATTAAAAAATAATTAAAATTTCATAAATATTTATCTATTCTGTATGTTATAATGGTGACATTGATTTATAACACTATATATGATTCAGAGGTATAGGTTCACACCTTCTCAGGTGTATGTTACCATACCACCCTACCACCAAGGGCCCCGTGTCTTCCACCATAATCCACTGGGTGCCCTCTCAGCTTTCCTCTTCATCTTTACAACACAACAATCCCCAAAAGCTAATAAAAAAAATGGGCAGAACTGCTATATAACTGTTTCTCCAAAGAAGACATACAGATGACCAACAGGCACATGAAAAAAATGGTCATCATAGCTTATCATCAAGGAATGATAAAGCAAATCTGCAGTGGGATAAAAAAAAGCTTACACTTTTAAGTATGACCCATATCAAAAAGACCAAAACAACAAGTGTTGGTGAAGATGTGGTGAAAGTGCAGCCTTCACATGGTGTTGTTGAGAAAATAGTATGGAGATCAAAATACTAGAAATAGACATTCTGTACATTAAAATGAGCCAGAGGGTTTCTTGGATGTGCTCACTTCTGTCCCTTTGTCTGGAGCCTTGGAAATAAGAACACTAACAATAGTGCCTATTCATCATTGTTTAACAATTAACAGAAAATCATTCCTTAAGTCTCTGTTCTAGTCCCTTCTTTGTTTAGACAATTGTCTCAGCAGTTCTGTAACTAGAAAGCAGAACCATTGCCAGCCCAGTCGGATCCAGTTGGTAACACATGCATCTTGAAAAGAACCCTGAACTTACATTGACCTTGGCTTCCTTATCATACTAAGATCTCTGCCCCTGTGTGGGATTTGGCCTCCATTTTCTGAGCACACAATGCATGGAGAAGCATGTTCTCCTCCTGGGGCTGTGCAGGGCTCCTCCAAACCTCCTTCCTTTCACCCCACGTAGAAAAAGTCACCTTTGTACTAGGCTTCTGTGGCCCATTTAAGGGACAGGCTGTTCTTCAGAGAAACACTCGCCTTTGATGTGTCCCTGAACATTCTCTCCCTCTATCACTTTAATAAACCTCAGCTTCAAAATCAACTTCTGTGGTTAGAATCCTCATTTCAACCTTGAGAAGGAACTCAAGAACCATGACCACACGCTGGAGACAAAAATGAACACATTAGAGCACCTATTATAAGCACACACTCAGCACAGTACGTGAAGGAGGGTTGTCAAAAATTTTGATGTATGAAAGAGGTATTACGCTGTGAGAATGTAGGGATAGGACTAATAATGGCTTCAAGCAAAAAGCAACATTGAAGCAAACACTTGAAGCAAGAAGATCATTTCCTTAGCAAACATGGAAGATCTCTCCTTCCAGGTTGAGAGCACATGAGCACCATGAAAACATGATAGCACACAGTCCTCATATAACAGAGGCATCCCCATAAAAAAGGGGAGGTTCCATGTTCCCTGTCTCACCTAATGAGGGGGTTGCTGAGGTAAAGCTATTTAACATGCAAGGAAACAAAAGGAAGACACAAGGACCAGAGACACTGTGAAGAACAAGTATACACTTGTTTCTTGACTTTGAATTTGCACCAGGGACTTGGGGGACTTGGAGGAGACACCTGGAGGAGAGACATGTAGAGACACGTGGGAGATGCATGGGTGAGAAACCCATGGGGAGGCTGACAATGGCAGCTGATATTTTTGATTTTGCTCCTTTTGTCCTTCCGCCTGGTTCCCTTCACCTCCTTTTGATGGTTCCCCACCAGAAGGTGCCTTAGATTTGTGGCAACCTCTCAGGCTTTTGCGACCCCATTTCAGGTTGACTCAGTTAAACTGGGCATTTACCCATGAGGGAATGGGTAACTTTGGGTGTTTCATTGGGAAACTAGATCCTCTTTCCCCTTTCTCTGCACAGTAATTCTATTCAAGATGTCTTTCACTAAGAGCGTGCTTTGTCGCTATGCAGTGCATGGCAGACTCCCTTTAAAGTGTGCAAGTTTGGGGGTCCCTCCGTGCCCCTTCGTCTGCCAGCTAACACTTTTGGGACAGGATAATAGATTTGTGAGAATAAAATACATTTTCCTGATCGAGAAAAAGGAGCCTTTGATGTAAAACCCTTTGTATATCATGCTAATGCTGAAAAGCCTGACTGCTTCTGTAGGCATTAAGGAAGCCACAGGAAGCTTTGTGATGAAGGAATTTTACATTTTTTTTTTACAGTTTTACTTCTAAGTTTGGACATTTTGTATATGTGTTTGTGTATATGTGTGTGTGTGCAGTTTTGAAATACTTTTTTCTCTTCTCCACTTATTAACAAATTGAGAAAAACTTTTTCATTCAATAAATATAACCATGCATTAATTTATAGCCAATATGGAAAAGTCACATAATTTAACTCAATCCTATTGATGGATGTTTATGTTAGTTCAGATATTTAGATTTATGGACAATACTAGCACAAGCACCATTTTAATCACACATTTGTTTCTGGTCTTCTTAATTCCTTTTCAATATTTTTTCAGTTTCTTTCTAAAGTTTCCAGTTTATCTTTTGTGTTTCACAAATTCTTTCCTCGGCTCTAAGAATTTATCAGTGTTCACTTTTATTGGTGTTTAATGTTTTAATTTTGTACATGTAAATCTTTAAACTATCCTAAATTTGTTTTAGAAGAAACATGAGATGAGGACTCTAACTTAATTTTTTAAAAATTGTTTGCTAGTTGTCTTCTATTAAAAACTTTATTATTTCCCTACTGTTTTAGACATTTTCCTGATCATGTACTAAATTATTACATATATTGAATTTAATGTTTGAATATAGTATTTTCCCATTTATCTATGTTGGATTTAGTACCACAGTGCTTTAATATACTTAATACAGAATAGCAAATACTCCATTTATTTTAAAGAAAATACAAATAAAACCAACCCTTGTCTTTATTTGCAGCTCGATCCATTCTAATTTTTTTCCATTCTAATTTCTAATGCTATTTGTGTTTTTAAAAATTTTTTCTTGTCAAAAGTTTATTTTATTGGTCTGTGTTTGATACTGAAAGAGAACAAAACTAATATGTTAGGTCAAATTTTGTTGCTTTTTATTTTAAAAGTCTAATTTGATCCATGTCTGAGAGATGTACCAAAATCTCACACTTCTTATTGTTTTTCTGTCAGTTTTGCTTTGTAGACTTCACAGCTTGTTCAGAGATGCATAAAATGTTACTACTGCTAGTCTTTGTGGTTTGTAGCTTTTATAAATATAAAACATCTACTTTTAAAAATCAATGTTTTGTTTACATTTATTTTAACATTAATATTACAATATCTACTTTTGCCAAAATCTGTTACATATTTTTATATCACTATTTCTCACTTATGTGTATGCTTTTTGCTTTAACGTCTGCCAAACCTAGGCATGTCTACCTATCTCTAGTTATGTCATAATTTTACATATTTGTTTTTGATTGCAGGTAGAGATCAGACCAAAGGGTCAACATTCTTTTTATTTCCTGGTCTATGCAATGCTTGAATAAGACCTAGGTCCTGGCCACATTCTTGCAGAGATCTGCTTGAAGGAAAAAAACTTTAATCGCCAAGAGGTCTGTGTTCTGGGACCATGTTGCTTGCTCAGGGTAGAAAGACAGCCTACAGCTAACCTCCTTTATAGCTTTAGATTTTTTTTTTTTTTGATCTTTAACAATTTTACCTTTGGTGTTCTGACATTCCTTCATGACTCCTCCATGATGATTTTAGAATTTTTCTACTTAAAATTCAGTCTTTCTAAAGACATCAGCTCTGGGAACTTTTCTGAGTCTTTAGTTTGATGTCCAAATTCACTATTCACTCCTCAACTCGGTCCATTCTGCTATCTGGTCGATAGACTGAGCTATTTCATCAATTATAGTTAAAGCTTTTCACAAATGCAATAGCTTCTTCAATCTCTCCCAATGTAATCACTCCCCACGTGTGGTAGATACTCTGTAGGTTCACAGCCCCTCCTAGTCTAGTTGTATTCACAGTTTGTAAAAACTGGCGCCTGGTTGTGGTTATAAAATGTAGTGTCCACTTGGTGGGGAGGGGAGGGGGAAGGTTGAGGGAAGACGGGAGCACGAGGGACTGAGGTGATGGTGCACTGGTGAGATGGTGATGGGGAATACATGGGGATTACAGTTGATGGCAAGTATATGTAAATCAAAAAAAATTATATTAATAAAAAAAATTAAAAATAAATAAATAAATCTTAAAAACAAACAAACAAAATATAGTGTCCACGTTCGCTGCTGCTGTCTTTTCACTCGCTTCTTTCTTGGTCATGGGATGTTGTAGAGTAAAGGTTGATCAGGTCTTTCCACCCTCCCACCGCTGATGATGGACACCTGCGGTGCTGCGCGCATTCCAGGGTGGGCGTGCGCAAGTGGGCGCACCTGCGTTGGACACGGGCCTAAATGGGCGGCGTCATGAGGACGCCAGAACTGCGAGGACCAACAGACAGAACTGTGAGGACCGGCCGACCGACAGGAAGAAGGACCAGCAGCAGCAGCAGAGAGAGAAGCAGCAGCCGAGAGGGTGAGATGCGCGGGGGTCTGGGAGCCTGCCAGCCTCCCGGTCCCCCTGCCCCCCTGCCTGCCATGTACCTGGCCACCTCTACTAAATAAAGCATGAAAAGCCACCGAGGGCTCCGAGACTCTCCTTCCCTGACCCGTCTGCCCAGAACCATCCCGAACCTGCCTCCAGTGCCGCTGCCTTCCTGCCGCTACAGATGTGTGTGTCGTCTGGACTGTCTGCAGCTATCTGGCAGGGCAGAAAGATGGGAAGCTCGGGATGCTCGTGGCACCAGCGAGCAGCTAGCCAGCCCACGCGGCCTCCCAGCAGCCTTCTCTAGGAGACACCGGGAACCTCTTATTTGCATTTCGCCTTTAGTTGGATTTTCTAGTACGCACAGCTCTTCGCAATCCCTGATTAACAGAACCGATTCTAAAGTTCTCAGTGCTCACTTAGCTTACTTTTAGGACATCTTTCTCCACTAATGACGGATAAACTCATCAAAAGTTGAAAAGACCGTAATTAAAAAATGCACACAATACCACTTATTTACCAAAGGTAACCACTGGCCGCTTTCAGCTGCTCGCAACGCTGACCACAGCCTCCAGGTGAGCAAAATCATCTAGCACGGGTCCTACCTCGTAAATGTAAGTGTTGTCTACCTCAGGCACAGACGGGCTATTTGTAGACACGTGAGGCAAAAACCCACCAAAACAATGTCCTGGAGGCAGGAATAGGCCGCCGTAGAGGGTCCACGGGGTACCTTGAGATCACGCCACGCTGGGGGCCGCTCAGCTGTGAGAGACTCCGCCGCAGGCCGCTCCCCTGGAGGACAGGACGAAATTCAAACTCCCAAGAGCAGCTTCTACAGATTTCCGACAGTTCCTGCACCTGCTGTAAAGTCAAAAATCGTAAGTGGAACTTCAACTTGGGGCCTTCTGTACTTTGATTTGGACCACTGCCTGTGAGATGGTGTCCTTCTGCTGGTTTCCTTCAGTTCTTGGGGTGCTCCTCTTTGTGATGAAGAACCCCTGTTAGCCGACCTGTCGCCTTTACGCTGTCGGGACAATTGCTGGGGAGAGGCAACCCCAGATCCCTGCTGTGGGGCCACTGAGGTTCCCCATCAGTCCCCACTGGGGCCAGTCCTTGGGGGGCAGCAGCCCAAACCCGTGCTGTGCCGGCCGAGGGCACAGCAGCCCGTGACTTGGCCCAGGGGGGTGGGGGAGGGCCAGGGCCAGAGGGCAGTGGGCCGCCCAGCCCAGGTGTTCCAAGAAGCTCCCGAGCCTCTTTTTCTGACAAGGGAATCCTCTCCCTGAACTGCTTCTGACCCAGCAGACATTTCTCCTCCAGGAGATAAGATTTATTGTTCTCTCTTGGTTTGCTGCTATGAGGATCTGATCCAGTCTGCTTTCTGTTTTCTCAAAAATGTCTCGATTTTCCCCCCCGCGATGATACCCTTCCTTGTTTCTGGGCTCGTCGTGGTCAAATTTTTACTCTGCATCAGAATCACGTGGAGGTCTTGTTAAAACCCAGATTCCTGCATCCCGCTCTCTGGAATGTCTGTAACAGTGGACAGAGGTGGGAGGAATCAGCATTTCTGAAAAGTTGCCAGGCAAAGTCGAGGTCGTTGGCTCAGGGAAGCAGGGAGAACAACTGCTTTAAAATCTTTCATTTAATGAACCTTTGGCAAACGGATATGCACGTGGGATTGCTTCACTGTATTGGTTCCATCGCAGAAGTTTGGTTCATTAGAAACAAATTTTATTTTTAAAACCTAAGGTTTTGATAATTGGGAATTGAAAGCTGAAGTGAAAGACCAACTGTAGCGGCAGCAGGGGTGGCACAGGGCAGGTTCGGGATGGTTCTAGCAGACGGGGGTAAAGGAAGAGTCTTGGAGCCCTCGTGGCTTTTACGCTTTTTATTGTCAGAGGTGACCGGTACACGGCAGGCGGGGGGCGGGGGGCCCCGCGAGGCTGGCAGGCCTCCTAGATCCCTGCGCATCTCACCCTCTTGGCTGCTTTGCTACTGCTGCTGGCGTTGGTCATTACTCTCGTACTGGCGTCCTCACGACACCGCCCATATAAGCCCGTGTCCTAACGCAGGTGCGCCCACCTGCGCATGCCCACCCAGGCATGCGTGCAGCGCTGCAGGTGTCCATCATTACACCAGTGGCGGGAGGGTGGAAAGACCTGAGCGTTCTCTGACCCTACACCAACTAAAGTTATTTTTAAACCAGCAAGCTTTAAGTTTTAAAGATCCCATTTGTGCTGCCTACCCATTTAAAGTGATTCTAAATCCTTCTACCGTTTCTGAGTGAGCTTAAATCTCTTTCTGTGCTTCCATGGCTCTAAGTTTCCACATGGTTAAAAATTTGAGTGAAGAAAAAAATCCTGGTGTGTGTGTGTGCACTTGCTATCTTTGCATATAGAAATTTGTAGCATTTATGGACAAAGAAGAATTTGGGTATTTAAACATTGTTTCTGAAATCTTTGTTTCTATGGTGTCGCGGCAGGAAGGGAGCATTGGAGGCAGGTTCGGGATGGTGCTGGGCAGATGGGTCAGGGAAGGAGAGTCTCGGAGCCCTCGGTGGCTTTTCATGCTTTATTTAGTAGAGGTGGCCAGGTACATGGCAGGCAGGGGTGCCGGGGGCTGGGAGGCAGGCAGGCTCCCAGAACCCAGCGCATCTCACCCTCTCAGCTGCCTCTCTCTGCTGCTGCTGCTGCTGTCGGTTCTCTCGGGTCGGTCGGTCGATCCTCGCAGTTCTGGCGTCCTCATGACGCTGCCCATTTATGCCCATGTCCCACACAGGCGCACCCACTTGCGCATGCCCACCCAGGCATGCGTGCAGCACCGCAGGTGTCCATCATCAGCGGTGGGAGTGTGGAAAGACCTGATCAACCTTTATCCTACATGTGGGTAAAGTGTTGTGATCAGGCACTTTTCTGTAGCTTGTCTGGATGGGACTCAGGTAATTTAATCATCTGCTGAAGCCAGTCCACTCATGGCTTTCCTAAAGTAGCCACTGGTACCTGAGAAATCCACACAGAAGGAGAAGCTAAATATGCATCGCTTCCTTTTCTCTCATATCCTGCTTCTCCTTTCTTTGGAATTTATTTTCAGATCCAGGCACAAGAGCACATAACTAGCTTTTAAGATTAAATGTTCATATCTGCTTTATACTGTTTTTGGAGAGTCTAAATATATGAGTGCATTTAAAGAAATACTTATATGCAAGCATCTATAGCATCAGGACATAAAATATAATGCTCATACTGACTTATATGGTTTACTTTAACCTTGAGGCTTCTCTCTTGCCTTGTAAACAAGACAGCTCTCCTTCCTCAGAGTCTCCTTAACTTAAATATCTGAATGTGTTCTGAGGTTATCTTATTCCCACTACCTGTCATTGAATGTTGAGCTCAAACACTACCTATTTTAAGCTCTAACTACTTTCAATTTGCAAGCAGTTATTACCCCTCAAATTGGAAATGCACAATTCTTTAAGTGTAAGAATCACACTCAAGTGAATCAGCTCACGTATAAATATAAACAACCGAGAAGTAAAGGAAATCTAAATTAACCAGCCTTGTATTAGCTGTAATCTGAACATATCACACCCATATTTTAGGCTGCAGCATTCCTACTATAACCTAACAACTGAAATTACTACCTGTGTGCTTGCGGGTAAGTTATGACTGTCATGGGGGCCATCATTTTGAACTTGATATTTCTGGGCATAAATCTCAGCTCTGTTTCTGCCTAAGCCTTACTTTAGACAGAAAAAAACCAAAACCAGCGTTTTGGAGGCTCCTTTGCATATTGCAATGAGAGCACTTGGCCTCACTCTGAGCTGCTGAAGTCATTGTCTTTTCTTTTTTTTTTTTTCCCCAGAGATAACTCTGTATGCATATGACTCCTAAGGTAGGGCTTCAAGTAAATCGCACTGTCCTTCAGCATGAGTATTGCTTGATGGTGCATAAACAGAGAAGGAGAGATTTAATGGTCACTGATGCATGAGGATTTTCTAGGGGAGTGAAATGAAGGAAGAAGAAAAATAACACCTTGGTCATCTTTTGCACTATTTGCATAAAAATAAGCATTTGTCTTGAGAACAGCCGTGAGTATAAATAGCAGTGCTTTGTGTTGTTCTGTTTGGGGAATTCAGAGCATGTAGCCATATGGAAGAAGACTTCGATCTCTCAGAACACCAGTGTTCTGACCTGTGAAATGAAGGGTATTAGTACTCACACTTCAGGGGCTCGTAAAGAGGGAGTGAGGTGATACAGTAAGATGCTTGGCACACAGCCTGTGCATGAGCACCAAGGCACTTCGTAAAGAATGATTTTGTTGGAGCAACTGGGTCACAGCAAGAAAGTAGTAATTACCAGAGGAGATAGAAACAAGTATGGGCCAATCCCGTGTGTGTGTGTTTTAATGAATAATACTTTAAGGAATGATTTCTAGGCAAAATTATATTGAAAAATGTATCGCTGAGGTGGAAGAGAGAATGAATATTTGGGAAACCACGTTGTGTTAAACATGATCCAGGTGTGTTACTATCGAGTGCTACAAAACATAGTTCCTCAAAACGTAGTGGTTTAAACAACACGTATTTATTATCACACGTGTTGTGGTTTGGGAATCTGGTCATGGCACAGGTGAATCTTCTGCTTCTGGGTCCTTTGCAGGCTGCAATCAAAGTGCAGGCCAAGGTTGGGGTGTCCTACGAAGACTCAGCGGGGGAAGGATTTGCTTCCAGACTCACTTGGTTATCGACAGAGTTCATTTTCTTGATGGTTATTGGACCTGGGGACTTTGTTCTTTGCCGCATAGACCTCTCCAGCATGTCATCTTGTTCTATTAACACAAGTCAGTGAGTCTGCTAGCCAGCCTCTTTCTGTAACCTAGTCATAGGCGTGCCATCTGTCACCTTTGCTGTATTTTGCTGACTTGAAGTAACTTACAGGTCCCACCTCCACAAAGGGAAGGGATTATACAAGGGTGTGAAGACCAGGAAGTAGGGCTCACCAGAGATCATCTCAGCCTCCACCTGTTGTTATAGGGTAGGGAGAGGCGCACTTTAGAACTTCTAAGTTTGCCGTCTCTGAATGGGTTTTGTTATTTGCTGCATTGAGATAAATATATAAAATGTTTAATGGAAAGGAACTTTAATGTAATTAGGGTGTAATATTGAAAGGATAAAGAATATAGTTATTAAGTTAAACATTTAAAGTTATTTTTTTGAGTGAAAAGTTTAGTTAAATAGGATTGGCTTAAAGTAAGGCCTAAAAGCTTGTTATATGTTTAAAGGACTTTTTAGTAGAAACTTATAGAAAAGGGTTAGAAAGAGTTAGACAAATTTGGGAGGAAAAGAGCAAAATTAAAATTAAGATGAAAGCTGCCATTGTTAACCTTTTTATGGAGTTTTTATTTATACTTGTTTTAACTAGTTTAAGATTAAAATGCAAGCACAGGTTTTTTACATGTGGTTTTGCTTTCCATGTTTCCTCCACCCTTCCTGGGGAGGACCCTGTTACACTGTCATAGTGCTGACATGGACGTAATGGAAATTATAATTGTAGCAAAAATTAATAGCACAGACTATGTGCCAGGCCCTTTTTAAGCATTTATATTTGTTACTCACTAATTCCCCCCAACAATCCTATGGAGTAGACATTATTATCCTCATTTTGATAATGAGGATGATGAAGTCAGGGGAGTTTAAGTGATTTGGGTAAGGGCACACAGCTAGGTAAAGCTGGGATGTGAACCCTCATATTCTAATTCCAAAGTCCTTAATCTTACTATCATGCCATACTGCATATATGCCATAGTTTTATGCAATAAGAATTGTAAATACTATTTTATGAACAAATATAGTAGATTTTAGTCTATTCTTATTGTCTGTGTTTCAAAGGAGATGGTTGACTATTTGTAGGCTTACATCAAAATAAAACAATCCTGAGAAGGTGACTGTAGCACCAGGAGGACACGGGACAGGTTCTCCATGATCTGGGCAGAAGGTAAAGGAGGAGTCTTGGAGCCCTGGGTGGCTTTTTCAGGCTTTTATTGATCTTTCTACATCATCTGTGGTGCAGCAACCAGGTACATGGCTAGCGGGGAAGGCAGGAGGCCAGGAGGCTGCAAATATTCACTCCCTCTGGGCTCTCTACTGTTGCTACTTCTGAGCTTCTCTTCTGCTGCCACATCTTGTGTTTCTACTTCTGCTTGCTGCTGCTGCTTCTGCTGGCGTCCCTGTGATGCTGCCCTTATATGCCCAGTCTCTCAGGCCAGGTGCGTCCACCTACACATGCACGCATCCTATGCCAGTGCCCGCAGGTGTCTGTCATTGATGCTAATGTGGGGGTGGGGTGGGGTGGAAAAACCCTAATAATGTCCATTTACCCTGCAGTGACATAATGTGTATATTATTACATAACAAGTGCTCAGTCTGTGTCAGTTTCCTTCCTTGTGTTGGCAGCCCAGATGGGCACTGTAGAATGGGGGAGTATCCCCTCAGGCATTCTTTGGGACTCCAGACTTAACCACATTTTCATATTCCTAGCTTCCTGAGGACCCAGAGTGCTCAGAAGCATTTACAGAGAGCAAAACAATATCCCACACTCCTGAGGTGTCGTTAGGGTTTTTGCCTTCAGATTGGTACCTAAATATTATCTGAGTAAGTCGTTGGTTTTTGACAAATGGATTTTAGCGACAGAGTTGAGCAGCATTTGTTTATGGGGGGATTTTTTTTTTGATCCCTACTAAAGCTTAGTTTCAATCCTCTGAGTGCCTTGATAAATATGATGTACTTAAGCTGACCTTCATGTATTATAAAGAGTCCCGTTTGTTTTCTGCCAGGCTCATGTCTGCTATTTTTGAGGTTCAGTTTCATGCTTTTGCTGTGAAGTCTTCTTCCTTCCTTAATAAATTAGGTGGGAGCATAAAATAGGACCTCAACAGAGCATCTCTCCCTACTTAATTCAAAGTGTGTATATCTGTATAGAAAGGCATGGCAGAGTTATGGCCTGTGTCCTCTTATTGGTCCTGTTTCTTCCCATAAAACAGCTGATTACTAAATAGAGCAGTTGCAAAAATAGTGTTGATTTCCAAGTTATTTGAATTATCTACTTACAGCTGTGTTAGTTTGGATCATTGAAAATTGCCTATATATGGTCATATATTCTATACATGCAGAGGTATTGATTATGAAGAAGAGAAACCTACTCATGTATTAATTTTAACAAATATTTAGCAATTCTAGACTATTCATGACCATTAGTAAGCAAAGCAGTGCATATTACACTTGGAAATTAAACTCAGCTATCATAACTCAAAGGAGAGTTCTTGGCATGCTGTTATAAATAAAATTCTGTCCCTGGAAACTTTGTATGTTGAAGCCCAAACACCATGTTCAGATATAGAGACTGAAGGCAATAATTAAGGTAAATTGAGTCATAAGGTGGGCCTTGATCCTTTATGACCGGAAGTCTTATAAAAAGAGAAAGGGACAAAAAGATATTTCTCCAAGGGCACGCAGAGGAAAGGCCACATGGGACATAGCTAGGTGTCTGCTGCAAGCCAGGAGGAGAACTCTCACTAGAAAACAAGCCTGCTGGCCCAATCTTGCATTTCTAATGTCCTCAATTGTAAGAAAATAAATTTCTGTTGCTCAAGCCACTCTGGTATCATTATGACAGCCCTAATAGACTCATATAGATAGAAGCCTGTTCCGTTAAATTCCTCCATACCTGCAGCCCTGTGCTCTATGACCATTTTCTTCTCGAAAGAGAGCCCCTGCAGACCTGGCTAGGTTAATAACCCCTGAGAACAGCTATTTGTTCCAAGATAATCCAACAGGTTCACGCCAATGGGAATTTAAAGAGGGACTCAGAAACTCAACTTAGTTTTGGCTAGATGTCATAGCAGAGAGGATATCTGAAGCCTGGACAAGGTGACTTTGTGAATGCTGCCCTAAAGAAAGTAGGACTTTTGGGAGAAAGGAAAGAAGGAAGCAGACAGGCAGATGTACAAAGAGAAGAAATGAGAATCCAAGAGAGGAGTCTCAGAGAGATGAAGGAAGTCACCTTAACTATGGACTTTCTGATCTGACTTTCAACCTCTTGAGAGGCTCTGTCCAGGTTGTGCACTCTGTGTTCATGAAATACCTGTGAGTCTTTATAAAACTCCCCTTTACTTAGACTATTTCTAGGCAGCCTCTGGTTCTTGCAACCTAAAGAGTTCTTAATAAGACACATGAAACCATGCATAATTAAAGCCTGAAGCATGAATTAAGTAGAAATCCCATAATAAACAGAAGGTTAATTCGTGAATTTGCTATCATTCCCCTTGCTGTGGAACTAATGGGAGAGGGAGAGGGAATTTTATTTTTAATCCATGCTAGTTGTAGGTCTCTATTAAGTTCAGATATTTTAATTTCTCGTTCATATTCTACATTTAGCTTTTTATCTGAGGAAGAACCTATTTGCAAGTTATAATATGGATCAGGAGAATATATTACATCCCATTTGTTTGAAAAATGATTGAGTATGTACTTTAGAGACGCTCTAGACTTAATCTTGGGCAAACAAATTTATTTATTTTTTATTTTTTTATTCTTTTTTTTTCCCTTTAATTTATATATATTTGACATCAATTGTAATCCCCATGCATTCCCCATCACCATCTCACCAGTGCACCATCACCTCAGTCCCCAGTGCTCCCATCTGGCCTCAACCCTTTCCCTCCCCACCAAGTATCCCCAGTTTGTCCTTGTCTTTTCATTTTTGGTTTTTGTGTCTTTATTGTTATTATTATTGTTGTTGTTCTTATTCCTTTCCTTGATTCTTATTTGGTTCCCTTAT
>JAGFMF010012288.1:3158633-3246063 GCA_019455555.1 Galemys pyrenaicus | reverse complement strand
CCATTCTCACTGGTGTGAGGTGGTATCTCATAGTGGTTTTGATTTGCATTTCTCTGGTGACAAGAGAAGTTGAGCATTTTTTCATATGCCTGTTGGCCATTTGCATTTCCTCATTGGAGAATTGCCTTTCTAGCTCTTTGGGGGCAAAAAATTTAAATTGGACTTTATTCCTATGTATCTAAATATTTCATTCTAACTGGGTGAAATAGACATGGGCACCCAGGTATGGCCATGTAAGCCATTTATTATCTGCCTTAACCCCGTCCTTCTCTCCAGGGTCTGCTATTAGTCTTAAAACTAACCACTTCACATTTATGGTAGCTGTAAAAAGTAGCAAACTGAAGCATTGTTGGGGCAGAAATCTTCAGAGCTCCCCAAATTCCTGTCCCTAGAGAATTGTCACTACTTGACCTGTGTGGTAGCTCATTGAAAGGACTTTTCTGTGTTTTACCTGATTCAGAGCTCTCTGAATGTGACAATCCTCCCATAAGGCAAGTTAAGATCACAAAGAGAGAAAATGGTCGATAGAAACTATCCCTGACAATATCCAGATGTTGGATTTACTTGACAAATACTTTAAATCACCCATAATAAATATATTAAAAGAATCATCCTCACTTAGGATATTAAAAACTTTTATGAGACACAAAATATATAGTCAAATAAATTGTTGACATAATGAGTTAAATAAGCAATTTTTGTATTACAGAATCTGTATTATCTTTCCTGTGCTAAGATACATTGTGATTATCCAACAGTAGAATTAGGTACACATTGTCTACAGTCCTTTAAATATGGAAACAAAATGTCAGAAAAAGTTTAGGGCTGATGGGAATAGTAATGAATCTAGAAATAAAGGCCTAGATTAGAATCCCTGTAATAGGGTAATTACTAAAATGAAACACAATCTTATCTAATTTGGATGTTATGTGGTACACTATCCTGGGTCCTACACTTTCCATAATTGTTTGCTAAAGAAATTTACTAAGGAAACTTTTTACTAAGGAAAAGCGAGAGGGAAAGAAGCAAGTTAGAGGGACAGTAATAGTAACAAAGCAGGAAGAAGCCTCCAGCCTACCCAGCCTCTCTTCCCAGACTGGCCCTAGTTCTGCTCATGTTCCTGCACCTGTCTTAGATTATATGCCACGGCCTTCCCGCCCAGACCCAATCTGATCTGATCCCAACCTGGGCCTCAAAAAAGCACGTCGAATTTCATCATCACACTCCACTGTTTCTTCCCTTGTGCTGGTCCCAAAATCAAGTCCAGATATAAATAGGATTTGATGAACTGATAGTTCACATTTCCAGTACTTTGTCAATCCTGACCTTACAATGTAACCACTGAGGGGCCTATTGCCTCTGCTTTTCTCCTCTCTGTGGGACCTCAGACAATAAGGGATTATTTTGATGGGGGGGGGTCCCCCTCAAGATGTGTACAGAAAAACCTTGCTAAACCTAATTTGAGCAACTGTTTAAAAGAAAGTTTTCTAGTTTGTCCTAGTAGGAATGTCTCTTCCAAACACTTGTACTTCCAAGTTTGTTTGCTGTATCCAGTAACTTCTACTCTCACCTCTCCTTTTCGTTATTCTACTCTGCAGCAGAGGGTTAAACTAAATAGCAGAAAAAGGGTAGAACACTTAGTTACACTTAGTTTTAGAATATTTAGTGTGGATAGGACAGGACTCAATAATGGAAGACACTTCAGCTAAATTAGCTCATCCTTCCCTCAGCTCTAGAAACAATGCAATTTTCTGCCGGTTTCTACCCAAGTTTACCTCTGATAAGGTCAGGACACAGTTGCTGAGATCTTAGAGAACACAGTGAAAAGAAGAGGTTAAGAAACTAATGCTAAAAATGAAGAAAAAAAAAAGGCACTGAAATGGCAGTAGTTGTGATGTAAATTCATCTTATGTAAATGTAAAAACTTGCTAAGAATACTTTAGAGCTTTCTGATAAATGCGTTTAAGCAACAATAGTTAATTTTCTGGGAAACACCTTTATAGCATATTTTGATGTGGACCTTTGAATAAAGCAATCAAAAATGTTTGTTCTGATAATGAACAATAAGACTGCAACTTGAAAAAACGAACAATTGAGAGGGAACAGTTTGACCAAATATGAAAAAGGTAAAGAGAATTCTAAATGCTTGCTTTCACTGCCAGAGTATCTGGAATATTTTAAGAGCACTGTCAGAGAGTTATTCCTGACATTTAAGTCAAGTTCTCTTAGGGTACTTGGGGAAAAGCTGACGCTCCAGAGAACCTTAGGAGGAAGATCATTGTAGCAGAGTGAAAAGGGGGTCACTGCATGATGGAGGCTGCTTCATGGGTCAGCAGTGGTGGCTGTGTTTTGTTCTTCTGAGAAACAGCACAAAAATAAGTTTCAGGGGCTGAAAAGTCTACCTCACAGAAAAATGAAGCATTCGGAGCATTTCAAAACCCAAAACGTTAGGCTGTGTCAAAAATATGGAGGTGACAGTCACAATACAGTAAAGAGGTAAGTAAGTACTTGGCCAGCAAGGGACAGGAAGGGTGGGAACAAAATGAAATAACCATCTCTGGTGAAAGGACACAGGAAGACTGAAGAAAAACAAATGATGTGAATATAGATACATACACATGCAATTTGTATTTCTGCATGCAAGTGTGATCATTCACAGAAACCCTATTTAATGAGGTCGGAGGTGAGACAGGAGTTCCCACGCATGCGCACTCAGCAAACTACAGTACCTAACAGGCCTTGCATCTCCAAGAGGAAGTACATTACTTTCATGTTCCAGTGGAAGGAAAAGGAGGTCTTTTTTGTTAGCAGGCAAACTGAGGGGCACCCTGACACCCCAAACCTTACTCTAGGTTCTGCCATCTACTGCAAAAAGACAAAACACTCTTAGTGTGCAAGACCTTGAATAGAAAAGATCTCTAATAGAATTAGTGTGTAATGGAGTGAAGAAAGGATAATTGTTGACTGTTGAAAACAAAATTACCCTTCCCCTCAAGGGTAAATGTCCAGCCAAACAGGGTTGGCCTTCAGCAGACATATGAAAAAATGTTCAACATCACTAATCATCATGGACATGGAAATCAAAACCACAATGAGATATCACTTCATTCCGGTGAGAATGACCCACATTAAAAACATAACAAAACAGAAACAACAAATGCTGGAGAGGATGTGGCGATAAAGGAACCCTCTTATATTGCTGATGAAATGTAAACTGGCCCAGCTACTATAGAAACCTGTTTGGAGCTTCCTCAGAACACTGCAAATGGATCTACCATATGATCCAGCAATTCTACTCCTAGGAATCTACCCAAAGGACACAAAAAGACTAATGTGAAAGGAAACCAACACCCCTATGTTTATCGTAGCACTATTCACAATAGCGAAGATATGGAAACAATCCAGATACCACCAAATAGATAACTGGATCAAAAAGATGTGGTATATTTACACAGCAGTCAAAAAATATTACTCAGTAATCAAAAAAGACAAACTCATGCCATTTGCTGCAACATGGATGAAGCTGGTGGTGTGTATGCTAGCCAAAATAAGTGAGAAGGAAAAAGATAAATAGTGGATGGTGTCACTTATATATGGAATATAGAGAAACCAACAAGGTCAAGAAAAAGTTCAAGCTAGAATTAGTGTATAATTCTATGTGCAAGCTGACCACAAATCTGAGGCATAAAGCAAAGGAGGGGGGAGGGGTGAGGGGCTCAAAACTGGGGTGGGAAGAACACCAAAGAATGTGGTGATGGTTCGCAGGTGACACGATGGCGGGAGAACCATGGAGACTACAGTGATGTAAGAAATAATAAAAAGAAGGAAAACAAAACCAGATTTGGCCCAAAGCAGGGCCACTGAGGCCTGAAAGCTTGCTATAGTCTAGGGCACCTTCTGGTGGGACCCACAGGAAAGGCGAAGAAGGGACCAGGCAAGCGTGGAAGGAAAGGAGCAAAATCAAAGTGCAAGTCAAAGTGAAGACTTCCACTGTCGGCGTCCCCAGGGGTCCCTCACCCATGTCTTTTTCAATTGCTGCTAAGAGTCTTGACTCTGTGTCTCCTTCCATGCCCCCCCCCCCCCCCNTTGACTCTGTGTCTCCTTCCATGCCCCCCCCCCCCCCAGTCCCTGGTGTAAGTCCAAGGCTGAGAAGCAAGTGCAGCTTCTACTCTCATGTCTCTTCTCTGTTCCATTGCCTCCTCCACACCTTCTAGTCCTTTTTAGCACCCCCCACCCTCAGCTCTGCCCTTCACTGGGTGGGGCAGAGAACATGGATTCTCCCTTTTCTATAGAGATTACTTGCACTGTTATACTTTTGCACAGTAAGGGACCCTTTAAAATAAATATATAAGAGGGTGCTTGTTTTGGTTCTGGGGAAGCGCACCTATGTCTCACCATGACTGTATTTTCCAAATTGCTTTTCTGGTTGTTTCCAAATAAACCCATTTTGCTGGTGGAGTAACTAATTCCTTTTTGCTTGAGGTTAACACAAGCATCAAATTTCACACACACTACTGGACAAGAATGAGTCAGCATATCCTTTCTGCAGGATGTCATGTTACTCCTGTCCATCATATCCGAGTTCAGGTTAACACTGTGAGTGACTGACCCTCTCTTATGTCTGCACAGCACTTTGAACTATGGATTGCATTTGATTGTAACAGTAAAGGGAAAAATTACGTAATAGCATATTACAGATTCTTTTCTGTTGCTTCTTTGTTTCTCATAAGGCACAGCTTTTGAAGGCTCACATGGTGTGTTGTCCATCATATTTCTGCCATACAAACTAGGTTTTGCAAGAGGATCCATAGAAGAAATTTCTCCACAGTTTTAGTAATCTCAGGTACTAATTGCCTTTCCTTTCTAACACTCTTAATATACTTTTTTTTTCTTTAAACTATTGACTTTTCTCATATAGGACATTAGGACATTTCTCATAGGACATTAAAAGTTTTCTCAGATAATCCTTGAAGTTCAAAGGAGGCAGTGAGGTTATAAACATGGGAATTCACCACCTGTTCAGCATCTCATTCATAATGTTAGGGGGGAAAGGATGTCCTGAATGAACTATACGTATAGGTTTATGAACTCCAACCACCACTCCAGACCAACAGTATCCAAGAACTACAAATCCCATAAGGTCATCACCAAAGAGTGGGTCACTGGGACCTGAGGGTGGAGTTAAGCAGCCAGGCTGGGTATGAAACCAGACATGTGGGCCTTGTGGTCTCTCTTGGTTTGGAGCCAGCTCTCAGCGTGCTGCTGGGTTTCAGCTCCGAGGAACTGGTAGGACATTTATGGATTTGTCTCCCTCTCACCTCCCTGTGTTATTCATTACTTTATTTCCCCTTCTTTTGTAATAAAGCCCTTTATTAACCTTTGTTGTGTGTGCCTGCAGTTGGGGTTTATTAGAAGTGCCTTTCAAGTGTGTGGGTGAAGACCCAGTGAAGCAAACCCATTTTATATCGGGGTTGCCCTGTAACATTTGCTATCAAATATTTGTAATCCCCTAAATTTCATGTGTTGAAGTCCTAATCCCCAATGCCATGGTATTTTTGAGATGGGGCTTTGGGATGTGAATAGGTCACAAGAGAGGAACTTTTGTGGATGGATGAGTGTCCTTGGAACAAGGATCTGGAGAGAGCTCTCTAGTCCTTTCTGCCATGTGAGGATATAGAAGAAGATGCCATCCTAGGCAATGGTCCCTGCCCAGACACTGAATCTGCAGAACCTGCTGGGGTTTTGATCTTCCAGACTCCAGAAGTGTGAGAAGGAATTCTCTGCTGTCAATAAGCTGCTGAGTTTATGGTATTTTGCTATAGCAGCCTGAATGAACTAAGATGCCACTTACTTTCAAGGATTCATATAAAATCATTTGCTTATTCAAAGCATATACTTACATATGCCTTTTTTTTAAAAAGATTTATTTATGCATACAAGCACTGGGGTACAGGCCAGAGGTGTGGGGGATGAGAGGATTCACCACAGACAGAGCGGGGAGCAGAACAGGCAGATCAACAGAAGTACACTGCTGAGGGGAGCAGCGGGCACAGCAGGAGAGGTCTGCTATGCCATGTGTGTCCCCTCCCTGGCTGGCAGCAGGGATTGAACTCGTGCTGCAGTGGCTGCGGTTCGCTTCATAGTGCATTGCTTAACCCACTGTGCCACCAGGGAGGCCCACATGTGCCTTTTTATATAAACGAATCACCTTCCTCCACAAGTTGGAGTCCCAGGAAAGCAGACTGAGATGAAGGTTAGTGGGCAGGATATTAATGAAGGAATGTCTTTGTTCTCACCACTAAGAAAGGGAGAGGAGGAAACTGACAGGGTAGATGGAGAGGCCAAACTGTGACAGATCTAAGGATAGGCTCAGCAACCCCTCAGGGAACTCTGGAACTGGATTAGGCCTTGAGTTGAGTCAAGGTGGCTGGGCCTTTGTGTCCTGCGTGGAACCATCCTTGGATGTGGGCTACTCTGGGAAGGGGTGTGGTCTTCAGTGAGGCCTCCTCCATTGGAGACAATCCCTGAGGAAGCTGATGGCCACAAGCCTCCCCTGCAGTTGAAGTTGATTCATGGCTTGTAGGGGGTTGGGGAGCTCCCTTAGAACCAGTCCTTTTTTTTTTTTAAAGATTAATTAATGAATTTATATATACATACATACATACATACATATAAGAGCTGGGGTATAGGCTAGAGATGCAGGGAGTGGTGGGGTGGTGGTGAGAGGATTTACCAGACACGAGCAGAATAGGCAGATCCACTGAAACACACTGCTGAGGGGAGCAGCAGAGAGACAGGAGAGGTCTGCTGTGCTATTATGGGTACCCTCCCTGGCCAAGGATCAACTCCTGCTGCAGTGGCTGCGGATAGCTCCATAGTGAAGAGACTTAACCCCTTGCACCAACAGAGAGGCCCTAGAACCAGTCCTTTGTACTCTTTGTTCTGGAAATAATTCTATGCAGTGCTTTTCATAAAAGATCTTTGTATTTCTTTGGGCTAAACTTAAATCTATTTTTAGCTCCTAAGCCTACTGGTATTCTTTATTCTCTTCTTGCATACTTAAAATGTCTATAGGAAATGTCTTTAATCTTGCTTGATTTCTTTTCTTCTCTTATCAGTATTGACTCTGTTGACAAAATTGTCTCTTGAATATTTTATTTTGATATTTTACTCTCATTTTCTCTAATTTGTACTTGGCTATTCTTGCAGTTGGGAATCTTTACTGTGCTCTTTAAAGTCTCTGGCTTTTTGCCTTCTTCTGTTGAATTTTCTACATATCATATTTTAATAGGTTCCCATTTTCTGACACATTGAAAGGACAGATCCTCACTTCTTTAGATCATTTCTCTTACATTTTCCATTTCTTTCAGCTCTGACAGGAAGTTTCTTGTTTTTCAATGCTGAAACTCCCATCTCAGAAAGTTCAATAAGTAAATGAACTAGAAATCTCATTTGAATATATTTTAGACAAGTCTAAACTCATAGGTGGGGCTCTAAGGAATTTATCTGCATGAAGGGAGGGGAAGCCCTGGGGGAAGGCAAAGGAGGAGGGCGAGGGAAGGAGAGAAGGCAGGAGGGAAGGTTAGCTTTGTGTTTTTGATTTCCCAGGACTCCATACAAGAACGGGACTTATGGAGACAGACTCTAGTGGGAAGCAGAGAGAGCTGTAATCCCAAGTGGCCATTGTACGGCAGTGACAGCGTTACCAGTAGCCTTGCTCTGGGGCCAGGATGACAAATGTTCAGTTAGGGAGCAGGTCCTCTTTCCTCTTCTTCAGGGATTCACTCAAGCTTCTGGAGAAAGGCAGGAAATTCAGGGTTGATTTGGAAGCTCAAGGATTTCCCAGGCATCAGGAGGCTGCAACCCTGGCGTAGAAGCATGGTGGCAAACTGGCCCAAAGGGCTCTTAGTAGCAGGAAGCCTCACATGTGAGTTTAGTTATTCATGTGTGCTCTTTATGTGTTCCACCTGTCTCCACCTTCAGACCTTTAGTAATGTCTGTCACCATTACAGATGCTTCGTGGGTTCTTATTGTTTATTTGGATATAAAGAAAGTAAGGGGCGAATCGCACTTCTGGGTCACTGCAGCACAGTATGGAGAAAGCATGAGAACAGGTGTCAAGAGCCAGAACTGACATTGACAAAGAAGTTCTCCTAGGCATTGGAGGGGCTGCTATCTGCAGAGAATGAGTGTATTTAAATTGTATTTTAAAATTTCAAGTAGGAGACCTCAGATGACAGCTGGGTGACCCAGAAATCACACTGTCACTTCGCATTCTGCTGATTGGTGACCTTGCCAATCATGCCATGGGCTGAATAGTGTCCTTCTCAAATTCATATGTCCCAGTCCTAACTCTCAGTACCTCAGCATATGACCTTCTTTGGAGACAGGATCATTACACATGAAGTTATTGAAGTTAGCGATACGGGTGAAACCAAGGGTGCCCAGGGACTCCATACCATTAAGGGGACAAAGCCATGTTGCCTGTTCTAATGGTCTGCACCACTCACATGCACAAGGAGAGCAATTAGACTCTAGTGTGTCCAAAGATTTTTACTAGGAGAAAGGGATATGACCACAGGCACAGGGGAAAGGATTTCAAATAACAGACTCCCAAACTCTGAGATCACCCATCCCCTCATGGGAAATACCTGAGCTGCTAGGCCCACAGCAGAGGCCACTGGACAAAAGCAAAGCTGGCACAGTGAGTCCCAGGCGTACACCAGCAGGAGGACCAGCTGGGCTCAAAGAGTAGGGAGAGGAGAGGCCCACAGTTCAAAGTATACCATCCAAGTGGATAATCTACCAGGACGTCAAGATGACAGCTGCTGTGATCTCCGAAAAGTCTGCTTATTGAAAAGTACTGAAGTTGTGAAGAGCAAAAGGCAGGCGCACTGTGTCCTCTGTTCCTTATATAATGGCCTCACTCTTTCCTCTTTCCCGCTGTTCACCACTCAGGAAGTCCAGTTCATGGCATGCTGGGAGTTGTAATGCAAGGCGTCTGAGTTGTCAGGGGCATGGAAGCTGGGGCACCATGAGTAGGGTAGTCCCCTACTCTAGTAGAACTGGTGTCCTTATGTAAAGGGGGCATTTAGGCCCAGAGATGCTTACAGGAAGGACTCCACGTGATGAGACCTCAGAGATGGCCATCTGCAAGCCAAGGAGAGGGGCCTGGAACAGATCCTACCTTACAGTCCTAAGAAGCCTGGCCCACACCTTTGTGTCAGGCGTCAAACCCCCTACACTTGTGAAGAGATTAATCCCTGCTGGCTGCTTGGTTGGGTGTACTTTATCACAGGACCCTCAGCAAATGAATACTAGCGCCGAGATAGGCCTGGCGCCAGTCACTTCACAGGTTTTCTTTTCATAGTTGGTTTCTGATTTTTCAAATATTCCTTTGAGAAGTGACCTTGAGCACCCTCTGACCCCAGGCATGTGCTATTTGTTTGATGTCTCATTGAAACAGGGTCATCCTGGAAAAGGAAAAAGTTCCAGAATCCTGGTTCTGCCCTAAGTGGGTGGAGCTGAGGAGGAAAAAAAACAATTCTGCAGAGAAAGGACAAAAGAAAGAAAAAAAAAAAGCAAAATGAAAAGAAGCAAGGAGACCTGGAGGAGGCACGTAAAGCAAAGGAACATGTGAAGAAACTGCCCTTGCTTTTTAGTCTTAGACTGGTTAAAACAAATGTGGGTGAGAGACCCTTAGGGAAGTTAACAGTGGCGGCTTTCATCTTAATTTTAATTTTGCTCTTTTCCTCCCAGATTTGTCTATTTCTTTCTGACCCTTTTCTATGGGTCTCTACTAAAAGGTCCTTTAAATGTGTGGCAAACTTTTGGGCCTTGCTTTAAGCCAGTCCTATTTAACTAAATTTTTACCCTCAAAAAAATAAGTAACTTTAAATGCTTACCTTAATAACTATGTTCTTTGTCCTTTCTGTATTGTACCCTAATTGTATTAAAGTTCCTTTCCATTAAAAGTTTTATATATTTATCTTAATGTGGTGAATGGCAAAACCCATTCAAAGAGGGGTTTAGGGGTTCTGGGGTGTTCCTCTCACTACTAGACGTCAAACTATACGATTCAACCATTTTTGACACTGCTATAACTTCTAGATTCCCTGTAAATTCCCTTCTCTTTCCCACTTTGACTTCTAAGGGCCTACCTTTTCATTTTATCTCATTTTCTTATTTCTGTAATGTACATCCTTTGCCATTTTCTTTCTCCTCTGTGTTCTGTTCCAGTCATTGCAGACCTAGGATTCTTATTTCCTGCTTTTTAAAAAAATTTTCTCTCCAACTTCTCTGAATGTCTCACCTTTTCCAGCAGTTACAAAGCTATTTCTTTGGCAGGAAATGCAGTTTTTGATTGCTTTTCATTGGTAAATATACTGCTTGTTCATCCTTAACTATGTTATTCCTTTTCCCCTATCACAACATGTTTGTTTTTGAAGAATGTAAATAATCTATATTTCCTCTAGAAATCCCCTCTTGGACCCTACTTCCCTTGCATCTCTTAATTTTCATTCTCACCCTTCAAGGTCACATGGTCTACCCCAGTTCCTTCATCTCTTGACATCCTGGCCTTTTTAAGCTATCTATGTTCTTCAGCATTTTACAGAGATGTCTTCTTTGTTATCATGAAAGTTTCCTCGTGTTATTGCCCCCAACGAACTGAGTGAAAACAAATAGCAAAATCTACTCAAACTACATGTCTTTTGGGGACTATATCACAACTGTTTCAATTTTTTACTTTTCATTGAGTAGTATTGGTTTAATGCCTTTACACACGATCAAGGAAGTCACTTTGATGAACCATAAATGCCACATAATGAAAACTGAATGTCTAGAGTCTATTCTTTCTCAGTATGGTACAATAACATTTTAAAAGTAATACTAAGTTTGGTGCTTCACTTAATATATACCTCAAGCGGAAGCTCATGTTAGTCTTTTGTTGTTAGTTTTTTTCCTTATCTTGAAGAATATTGAAACCACAGCAGGGAGGCTAGCTTAAAACACTTTACATCCTGAGCCTACTTTTTATTTTAATGATCTTAAAGTTTTATGAAAGCATTGCAGGCATCACAGGAAAAACCAAAAAGCCTTCGGAGGCTATTAATAATTTAGTGTTTCAAGTTCATGTAGGAATGTTAATCCCACTTACCAAGAAGAGTTCATTATGATTCATTATGATTAAGACCTTGTAACTGTAGAAATGTGGAAGTGTGAAAGTGTGCTATTATAGACACACTGCGCATCAAATCCACATACCTGCTGAACAGATAGTGAATGTGACTCCCTGAGGGAATTTCCTTAAAGATCTTACTTTAAAAGTTAAACTGATATCAAGGCTTTTCAAAAAGGTGGGATGTTATTTAGTTTTCTTTGAGGCAATCTTACTAGGTCTGTAATAGCTGCTTTAATTGTATTCATAATTGAATTAAACAAAAAATGCATTTTCAAACCACAAATAATATGCATATATATATTTTTAAATGACCATGTGATTTCAGAGGCTTTGACCGAGGGGAGTGATACATAAGCAAGAGGAAGGAGAGATGGTCTGGAGAGGCTGAAGCAGACTTTAGGGCTGTCTTGGAAATGGTGCTTTTTTGGGGGGAGCAGGGAGATATTAATTTTTTCATGTCCCCTGTGCCTCTGGGGTTTGAGACAAGGTCCTCCTTGCTTCATTGCTATTTCTGTATATCACCCACAGTCTCGTTGGAAATCATGCTTTATTTTGAAATCATGAAACCATTTTGTTATGAAAATCACGCCTTTTGTTTCTGCGGACCTATCTGCCACTCATTGTTCTGACTCCCCGTTACTCTCTTTCATTTATTAATGAATTTTGTGTTTGTCTGTCAGTGATTCTCTCATACCAATCCCTGCTGCCAGATGTAAGCACCTAACCTACACTTACAACTGGGCCCTCATTTTTTTTTAACGCTCTTTTTTCAATGATTTCCTTCTCCACTTCACATTTATTCACTCTATGAGTCATATCTGGATGCTGAAAACACCTAACGTTTCTCTACTTCCAGATCACAAACTGACTTCTGTTGTCTGCTTCTTATCTTCCCAGATTTTGTGTATGATTATACCTGTCCTATGATTATACCTCAATGTGTAGACATTAACTCTAGTCACTGCTTTGGCTTCTCTCTCCTTCATTAGCCTACTTTATGTTTATTTTCCTCCATATCTACCTTACATCAAAAATTAACCACGTTGGGCCTTCCTAGTGGCGCAGCGGGTTGAGCACCACACTGTGAAGCATCTGCAGCACAGCAGTGCGAGTTCGATCCTCTGCCAGGGAGGGGACCCACATGGCGCAGCAGATCTCTCCTGCCTCGCCCGCTGCTTCCCTCAGCAGTGTGTTTCATTCGATCTGCCTGTTCTGCTCCCTGCTCTGTCTCTGGTGAATCCTCTCACCTCCTGTGACTCTGGCCTGTACCCCAGCTCTTGTATGCATAAATAAACAAATCTTTAAAAAAAAACCAAAACCATGCCACTGATACAGCGGTATCTTTTAATCTTTTCTGCATCCTTGATCTCTATTTTTCTGTTTATGTATCCTCGCTGTCTCCTTTGCTTGTCTTTCTCTCCAAAGCATCACTCTTCATTCTCTTCCTAGATAATCTCATTTGTTCTTGTCTTCACCACCAGCATTAGAATTTAGTATCTTGACCCCTTCTCTCTCATCTGTAGAATAAATATACACCTCTCCTACCAATTTATACACTTGGGTATCTGCAGTGACCTCAATTTCAACATTCCCGAACACATCATTGGAACTAGAGCCTTTCCTCGTGTGATGGGTTTCATCACTATCCATCCATTTATAGAAAGATGCTCAAGACGAAGAACACATTCTCAATGCCTCTTGATAGCTCTCCTTTATCACTGATGATCTCATTTCAAATTAGGTCTTATTAATTAATGTCTTCTCCTTTCTTCCACCCTATGTCTAAACTATCATCATCTCCCTCCCGAGCTCCTACTGTTGTCTGTCTCCTAACTATGTCCTTCTACCTACCTTTGTGCCTCTAATCTTTTCTCCAAGTTGTACAAAATACGACCTGTTAAAACACATATCTGTTGTTCTTATTTTCCTGCTAAGTACCCTGAAATTGATCTCTATTTCTTTAAGGAAAAAGGTTGAAATCGGTAATATGATTTTAAAGCCCTCGAACATCTGGCACCTCTGGGCCACCGATATGGCCCTCTCAGTCCTTAGGTCTAGCCACAGTACTGTTCTTCAGCTCCCTGTAAGCGCCACGATCCTCTACCCCAGGGCCTTTAAACTTACAGTAGACCTCTGAACAATGCAGGGAGTTAGGGGTCCTGGCCTCCTGACAGTCAAAAATGTAGTGCATAGTGGATGCCACATCTTGATTGCTAATCTCTGTTCGTGGCTTCCGGTCTTCCCATCAACAGACACATGTGGTTGATTGAATCTATGAATGTGGAATCACAGCCAGAAAAATATCTGGGCACAGTTGCGCCTTTACCATTCAAATCATGTTTTTCAAAGGTCAACTATATATTTTTCCTTGGATATTCTCCCCATGTCTCATTCACTCTTTTGTAGACTTACAGGCCTTTTTTCTCTGCTATGAAAATGTTTTCTTCTTATGAAAAACAGATGGTATCAAAAGATTGTGTCCACTATCTTATATCAAAATGTATGATTTTCTTCCCCCAAAGAGAAACTGTGATAACCTACAGAATGCCTTGCTCAAAGACATTCTTTTGTTTTCGTTTAGAGCTTATAGTTGCTTGCTTTTTTATATTATTTAAAAAAGTGGGGAAATTTGTGGCTTTAGTGTCTTGGATAAGGTAAGAGAAGAAGGACTAATGATTACCACTGGCTGTCAATTTCCACCCTTGGAAACAGTAATAAAGAGTCAAAATGCCTTTCCCATTCCTCTCTCTGTATAAGCTCCCACCAGCACTGCAGAGCTGCAGGCAATCGCGGTGGTATCTTGAATCTTAACCGTGTTGGAACCACCACATCTTCACACTGAAAGCTGAAGAAGCTGTGAGAGTAGCATCATTTGTGCTTGAAAGGGCAAAAGGGACAGAAAAGCCGTCTTGGTGCCATGAAATTTCTATCACATTCTATTTAAAGCATAAAAATCATGGCAGATCCAGAAAAATACTTCTTCTCATCCTGAAGTGTGGATGAAATGTTATTTCCTCGAGACGCCTTTCCGGAGTCTACAGGCCAGACCAGTTCCTCCATTGTTCGTGTCCAGGGCACACAGTGGGTTCCTTTCTCTTAGCACATCCCATTGGTAGGTGCGAAGTTGTGAAACCATTTGACCGCTATGTCTGACTTCTCCACCGGAGTGTTCATTCTCAGAGAGTAGGAGCCGCATCTGCACGGCTGGCAAGGACCCCCACTGACCCCCAGGTCTGCGAGGGTTTGGCTGATGCTGGAGCTGGATCGTTGTTGGTTGAGATGAATGAATGAAAGAAAGAATACATGAGCGAGTGAGAGCAAGAGTAAAAAACGTCATATGGCCATAATTGATCTTTCTACTCGGTCACCTTAGAAATAGAAAATCATGATCTGAGCATCCCATTAAAGTTTTTGATAGTAGGGGCCTCCCTGGTGGTGCAGTGGGCTAAGCAACGCACGGTGAAGCAAACTGCAGCCACTGCAGCATGATTGATCCCTGCTGCCGGCCAGGGAGGGGACCCACATGGTGCAGCAGACCTCTCCTGTCTCCCCACTGCTCCCCTCAGCAGTGTATTTCAGTGGATCTGCCCGTTCTGCTCCCCACTCTGTCTCTGGTGAATCCTCTCACCACCCTGGACTCTGGCCTGTACCCCAGCTCTTGTGTGCATAAATAAATCTTAAAAAAATTTTTTTTGATAGTAACTGATTTATGCTTAAATTTTTTTATTGGATTGTTGGAGAAATTTCCCTAAAGAAAGAGATATTAAAAGAGGTCATTTCTTTCACTCCGTGGCTATAAGGCATGGCTATGAAAGCTGCTCTCGCTCCCTGGTTTCCTCTCTGTGACATTTGCGAGAAAGACTGAGCTCCTTCTGTGGGTGGATGTGCTTTATGCAGAGCTTTCCGGAGTCCGTCCCGAGTGTGGCCTGGAATCGGAGACGGTCTGTGGCCACTGTTTGCAAACCCTGCTGTGCCTGTAGCTTTTTTCTCGCTTCCTGTGACACACGTCCCCTCTTCACAGTGACTCACCTTCTCCCAGGTGCTGCTGCTGCTTCACAGCGGGGCCGGGTTATCGCCACCTGGCCTGATTTTGTGCTCTTAATGTTCCTCTTGTGGGCCCTGTTCCCTCTCTGCTCTGTGCATGACAAATGCCTGCTCGGCTGGCCTCCCCTGAAAAATGGGGTTGCCTTCAGCCTGACAGCGGGACTTCTGAACAAGCTGCATCGCAGACGGATGCTGGCGATCTTGCCCTTCCATCTGCTGGAGGCAAGAAGAGGACAAATTCAAACCTGACCTTGAATTCCTAAGTGGCATTTTGGGAGTAAACAAAATGACTCAGTATTTTTGAGGCATATTAACTCTCTCACGAACACCAGTCGGTGCCTCCAGCAGGAACTGATTTCATAACTTCTACCTCCTCCAGTCCAGTTCTGCATGTCACTCGATTTACCCAAACACCCAGCTTTCTACCTACACCGAAGAACCGACTTCCGCTCGGCGTAATGTTGCCTCACCTGTGCCTGCCAATGATTCCTGGCCCCTTTCCATTTGGGAAAACCTCACATTCAACCCCTGAACTTGCGTACCTCTTTTTGTTGTTTTTGTGCTAACACTTGGATTTCTCTTCTGGAGATTGTTTTGCTTATTCTACTTTTGTCTGTGCTGGGTAATTTATTTCCTCGGTGATGTGCGTGACTGCCGGGGCCTCCCCTCCTGCGGTCTCCACGCACCCTGTCCTTGCTGGGAGGCGTTGGGTCCCACCAGCCGGGAGGACCAGAGAGTCCTAGTCAGACAGCACCGGGAGTTTTATTTTTCTTCTAAGAAACTGGAAACAAAACAAAACAAAACATCCTTTGGGGATGGCCTAGTTTGGAATGACCAGGTTTGAGCATGAAAACCCTCGGGCTATCGGCTGGACACTGAAAGGCCTGGATACTGGTATTTCATTTTTAGAACATTCAACCCAGTACTTCCCACTAGAATCTACATATTCAGACGCCTGGATAAAAATGTTAGCTTTTAGGAAGACATTTAGTTGACCATTTAAGCAGACAGGTGGTGTTGTATCTAAGGTGTGGTGGGGACACCTGACTGGCCACCTACAGGTTGAAGGGCCCCATGAAATCCCATGAACGACCTATTTGTTGCTACTGCTGACCTGCGTACGTCACCCCTGACTCTCCTCCCTACTCCCGTTTTGAAGGAAGCGTGTGAGGTGACATTTCCCTTCCTTTCACCAGTTAATATGATCTTGTCCTCAGTCATCCTAAGGTCATCTCCAAATTCTAGCTTCTTGTTAGAAGCAACATCTGTCTGTCTGTCTATGTGTAGCTGTCAGAAGCTTTTTTGTTAGCTTGTGATACATGAAATAGTCTCATTATTGTCCTGAAATCCCTCGTTTTTGTCATTCACCTGATTTGGTAAGTAATCAGACTTACGTCACTGAGTATTTCAGCTAGGACATTGATCCCATGAGTTGTTTATCAAGTTGCTTAGTTGCAACTAGGTAAGATTCAGGAACCTTCTTTTCCTCTCTCTGCTGTAGACTTTTTAACTTATCATGTGAAAGTAAGCAGCTCCTACCGATTAAACATTTCCACCATATGACTTAATTTTACTCCGGACCATCACTTACAAAGGCACAATGACACTTTTTCACAAAAATTAAAGACTAGGATTAGTCTTCCTTTCTTTAAATTCAGGGAGAGCTCAATTGTGAAAACCAGGGGTGGGGGCTACCCAGGAGTCTTAGTCCATGGGCTGCTCCATGTAATTAACATTCAACTCTACCTTCAAATACCTTCTAGTTTGTGTAGCCTAACATTCTGGGGCATTTCATTTGAATTCAGTGAAGTTAGAGCTACAGAAAAGTTGCAAGATTTTTTCTCTTTAATCAATTCAGAAACTGCATATTTTAGATTCCTCTGAGAATTCATTAAATATTCAGTTATTTTAAAACTGGATCGTTGAAGGAGAAATTGTGGTTAAATAACACTTTTGCTATAAGAGACATTCCAAAACTCGGTTCTAGAATAATGTATCACGTAGGAGGAGGTGTAACAAGCAGTCTCTCACCTTTGGGTTTTTGAGTTTCTCCAGATGTCGCCTGTGCTCATTTCCCCCTGGCATTTATATTTGTGTTTGGGAAAAGATGATCTGGTGGAGAAGATCTAGAAAGGTAGTTCTCTGGATGACATTGACAGAGAACGGAGACTTCACAGATGCCACTTCTGATTGGAAGCTGCTGCTCCAAGTGTGCTCTGTGGGCAGCTTTCTCCACGCCATAGTTTGTATCTGCTAAAAGGATTCAGTTGGGTGTAGGGTTGTGATTTCTGAGAAGCAGCAGAACCCTGGTAACCCACTGGACTAGTGAATTTTTCTGCAAAAAGAACATAGGTAGAACATATGTGTATACAAAAATACTTAGATTTTCCCCATCTTATTTGACATCATATATATATTTTTTTCTGTGTAATCCATTAAGAAACATTGTATTTCAACCCAACCCTTCAGTTTAAATACATAACTTTAATACAGGAGGGTAAGTATCTACCCATAATGCATTTATCGAGCACTCTTATTTACTAAAGTACATAGAATCAAGAAAAACCTGTGTTTGATTTCATTGGCTTATCTTACCTAACCATTCACTCTTGCCTTACAATGGCCTGTTCTTTGGCATCAAGAGTAACTTGGATTGTAAGTTATTTATTTTATGTCACACTCTGGAATTTACTGCTTTAAATGCTTATTCTGTTCCACCCTTACCACTTTCTGAAATTCATTTTACAACTGTGCAAACATGTTTGGCCTCATCATGGTTCCTTATAACTCCTATAAGTACTGTAATGAGAAGGTGTGCTTTGAACTTGACTTAACACCTGCAACCTCAGACTGGCATGAGCGAACCCTACTCAGCCTTGCCCGTGGGCGTGATACAGGTAATTCCTGCCAGTGGGAGGGACACTGAGCAGCACGTATTTGTGCTTTGCTAAGTCTAGAACAGAATGGCTGGTGCAAGGGTTTACACATGTCATGCTAATGGTTTGCTGATGAGTGGGTTCCCAGCACTCACAGGTTTACTGAAGACACAGTATCCCGTACAGCTTTGCTTGTGACCAAGGACTCGCTTTATAGTGAATTAACAAAAGCAACTGACTCATAATCATGTTGATCGTTCCGTGCGCTCCATCATCCAGGGGCAGCTGCCTTCTGGAAAGACTTACTGAGTATGTACTCATGGTGCCAGCTGGGGAATAACATTTGCAAGATGCTGTATGGCGTTCAACTCCATGCTCTTGGAACAGTTGATGGTACCTATGGCAGTTAGAATACATGGATGTTGGAACTAATAAATATAAATAGTTATACCTAATGACCAATTCAGAATTTTTGCTTCTCTTGATTAGAGCCTCAAGTACTCCAGGGATAAATGTGTCTACTTGAAAACAAAACAATTGTCCCACTGGACTGGAAACTGAGACCACCACCTGATCTTACGCCATCAGAATAGGGGATTTTGGCGTTGACCTCGGTGGTTGATTCTGAGTATCAAGGTGAAAGTGGACAGCTACTATGACACTGAAGCAATAATTTGGGGAGAGATCTACAGCCAGAGGAAAAATTGAGTGTAGATCTTAGGTGGGGTCCCTAGCCCTCCTTGTTCTCAGGGTTTGTGCCGGTCAGCAAGGCATACAGTCAGGCAGGGGGCCTCTCACCAAAGACAAAAGTCCTGACGTGAGGAACATACTGGAAGCCAGTACCTGGTAAAAACAGCAGGCAAATAAAATACGCCTTGACCAGCAAGAACAGTGGAGGCCCCAGACTGGAGGCCCCCAGGCAGTAGCCCCTGGTCACTCCACCCTCGCTTACATCTAGATAACGCATCCCCTATGCATGTTCACTGCCACAAACTTGCCTCACCTTTGTACTCGATGCTAGTAAAACATGAAACTGCCTTTGCACAGGGCTACACGTCACTTCCGGTATAGCCCCGCTAGGCCTCATTGCTCGAAACCCACGTGGACTTTGAGTAAATCTTTCCTTTGTCCCATTCTGCTCCAATGCTACCTTCTGCGAGGGGGGAAGCTACTGCAGTTCTGTATGGGCAGGATTGGACAGGGATATGGAGGAGATGCCTCAGGAACAAAGATCTGGTGACCTGACCAGGAAAAGAACCCTGAGCAGCAAATGGGATGTGGAAGAGGAAATGAAACTTTAGCCATGACATAATGACCAACTACAGATATAATCAGCACACATTTCATTCCTACCTGCATTTCCCTGTTTGCTCTGAAATGCATGTGTAACAAGTCTCGTTCTCTGAACCCAGAACCTGCATCAGAATTGAGTAAACAAAATTAGCATGTCTGCTAATTACCATTTTTCTTTCTCTCCCTTTCCAACAGTGCAGGGGTAGAGCTATTCATGTTACAGCTTTTCCTTGTTTTCTGGATGTTATGATGGGATTTTGATGGAACTAGCGGGGGTTAATATATTTCTGAGAGCCTGTGTTCAAGTTAGTGCAAGAACTAACATCTTGTTTTCCTTTGGGGAGAGGATTTGTGATTTTTTCGACTATATAAAGGCAGTTGAACATGTTAGATAGGACTTTTTGGGGAAATTCAATGAAGGGAAGAAGAATGTGGGCAAGGTTGATAGATGAACTGGAAGAGACATATGTTCTTTTTCTGGATTCCCAGCATTTAAGCCTGCTGGCTAATTTTGAGGAAATTTACTATGTGAATCTCCATGGTGGGCTGAGTCTTGCCTCCCGTGAAAGAAGATGAAGACCAGGTGCGTCTACACGCTGGCAGCGGTGGTGTCGTCATGTGACGCAGGGCTGGCCAATCAGATGTTCACAGTGGCGAGTTTTGGTCTTCCACGACAGGGACATGATGCAGACATGTCCCCAAGGTTAAGCACAGAGGGGCTGGAGGTGGTGTCAAGGTGCTTCCCTGGCAGCAGAGCCTAGCACTGCCCAGCAGTTGTGCAGTAGCAGTTCATGCACGGGACAGTTGCTGTGGCGTGCCCTCGCTCGTGGCTTGGAGTGCCTCAACTCCCTTAATTCCCATCCACTTATTCGTCTTGTTCTACTGTTGATTCAAGCTCCCTAGTACGGGTGGAGGGTAAGGAACAGAGAAGCTGGAAAGGAGACACCGCAAGGTCAGGAACCTGTCTCACACAGGGAGGCGAGGTAGAAGGGATTAACATACCATTCATCAAATATAGAAACTAAGACCTGTAGCTGCCAACGCCTACATCACACAGCACAAGACCCAGGCAGATCTCAGGCTCTGTAGGGAGTGTCAGGAGCACAGCCCTGAAGGTGAAGCTAATGGAGATTAAGGGACAAACCATCCACCCACAAGCGTGAGCCCCTCCCAAAGAGAGGAAGACTGTCTCAGGGCAGTCTCTACACTGCCGGGGCAGCCGTCCTTCTGCCCACCTGTGACTACGCAGGTGCGTTTCTTCACCTGCTCTCCTCTGCAGGGCAGCAGCCTCCCTGCCTTCCTGTGACCTGCACCATGCTGGGGCTTCTCTTCACTGACCTCCCTCAGTGGAGGCAGCTCTCCTCAAGGCCGCCCGCCTGCTACCATGCAGGCCTCTCTCAGCAAACCTGTTCCTTTTCGGGGCAGCCCTTTCTGCCCGCTTGTGTCTATGCAAGCGCCCTTTATTCTTCTGCCCCTTTCCCCAGTAAACCTGCTTTTTAAGTATAACAGCTCTGTCTTGTGGAGAAACTTGCCTGGGGAACTCGCTGCGTGTCGCTGAAAGGGGTGCTCTGGTGAATCCTTTCCCAGAGTGACCCCAAAGACCCCGCTCTCCAAACCCACTGACTCCAAAAACAACATCATCACCCTCCAAATAAATTCCTTTTTGGTTTAAGTTTTCTACTGCAACTCTTGCGACCAATGAAACAGACCGCTGGGGTATATATTGTTACCCCATCCTCAACTGAGAATTTGGGTCACTGAAAATTATCTTAATTGGCTAGTATCAGAGCTAAACTTTGACCCCATATTTGTTTGATGCCAAACTTATATTCTGAGCCACTACCGTGTTTTCAAATAGAATATTGTACAGAAATTAGCTTGCTACTAAAGCTTTTAGAGAATGACTTCTTAGCTTGAGGACACAAATAATTCACAGGCTGCCATCCTTTGGGGCCCTAGGTAGGAAATATTGGGTCATACTGATGAGCTACAGAAGGCGCCGTGTGTTCTCGATTTCAACACATAGCCCTCTGGGAAGTCTGTGGCTTGGCTAGGCCATCACCATCTTTCTGAAGCGTCTAGACCGGATGTGGCGCCTCCCCGTTCTCTGCTCTGCTGACCTCTTGCCCGCACGTTCTGCCTTTTCCCTCACTTCCTCTAAAAGCAGCTCCCATGTTGATTCTAACATAGACTTTTTCTTCCCTGAGAGGAACTTTAGACAATTATTTGCTCCAAAAATATAGAATCCGATTCTTTTTCGAAGGGCGTTTCCAATCCACAGAGCTGGAAAATGCTCTCTGGGTTTGTAATGAAGCCTGACCTTTAAAAGCCTCCCAGGAAGATGGCTCATGGCTGCCCCTGGGGAGATGTTTCCACTCTGGCAGCTCTTTTCATCACAGACATTAAGTTTAAATTTCCGTCCTTAATTTCACCCCAATTTATCCCTTCTATTCAACCCAGTAATGACCCTGAATGTTGTTTACACTCTGTGGACATCTCCCAATGAGAATCACGTCTCTTCCGGGTCGCGACTCTGCAGAGCTGGGTGTTTTAGAATCCTTTAATCATTACTTTTCATATGTCAGTCCCTTTCCCTCTGAGTCAGATTTGTGCTCTCTTCTTAACTTCCCTCCATTTTAGCCAGTTGGAAATATGATTAGCATGTAGATTTTCCCTGCTTCTGGCAAAGGTTTTACCACTGGTTGAATAAAGAAACTACATGATTTTTGGAAGATCCATGTGCTAAGCCACGAAACTCCACTATTTCTTGGACCAGTGGCCACCTTCAAAAATCCCTTTATGCCACATTTGCTTCTAATAATAGGAAGTTAATTGCAAGACTTTGGTACAGAATTTGGATGGAGCTTGTATTTTGGTCAGCTCTTTCCCTGAGGTTGTGAATCTCCAATGTTAAAGCAGAACCAGAGTTTTCAGTTATCTTTTTGTGCTCAACTTATGCAGTGTTACTTATCTTAAAATTGATTGTAGCATGCTTTAAATGTATTTGCAGTGGCTTATTGCTTTTTTTAATAACCATCACTCTTTTGTAACAGGTATCTCTCTTGCCAGGGATAGTGCTTGTGATCTTGAACTCCAGTCTCCTCTGGGAGCTAATGTTAATTTTTGCAGCTGTCTCATTATCCAGTATTGTTCTTCATTTTGCTTGAAGGCAGTCACACAGGAGTATTTATCAAACACTGCACAGTTACTCTGTCTATAATGATTGGACCTAGGCTATTTATTTATGAGGTTGATAACAATTGGCAATTGGGATAATGGTCTTGACTTTTTGAGGGCTCATATAGCTCACACATATCCTGCCAAGCTGGAAAAATACAGTGAGTTGTTTAATATGCGTATGTTTCTTTCCCCTCCCCCTCCACATCCCTTATGCTCCTTTAAGCTCCCTCCTCCCTTTTAACTAAAAATTTCACTGCATTTATTAGTATCAGCTATTTCTTGTAGCTATTTTGCATCACCAACTTGTCTACAATGTAAATGTCAAATATTTATCTTTGTCATTCAGACTTGTTTTACTATATATAATTCCCTTGAATTCTTTTAGTTTTGCTGTAAATGGCAGCATTTATCTTTCTTCATGGCTGAATAGTATTCCATTTTGTGGATATACCACATCTTCTCGACCCAGTTCTGTTGGTGGGCATTTTGGTTGTTTATGTTCTAATTATTGTAAGTAACACTGCAGTACACATTATGGAACATATGGGCTTTTTGAGTTGATGGTTTCCTGGTCTTTAGAGTGATGCTCAAAAAATTGGATTACTGGGTCAAAATGGTATTTCCATTTTTAGTTTTTAAAGGTAAATACAGATCACGTCCACATGGCTACATCAATTTACATTCCTACCAGTAGGGTTTTTCTTTCCCCTAATCCTCTCTAGCACTTGTTACTGGGGTTCTTTTTACTATGGTGTTTTAATCATAGTTTTGTTTGCATTTCTCTTATTAGAAGCAATGATAAACATGTTTCTTATGTGTTTTTTGGTCTTCTGGATAGCGCCTTTGGTGAATTGCTGAGATTTATTGTCCATTTACTAATTGGGCTAATTTTTTTTAATTGTCAAATTATGTAAGTTTTTAATGTAACTTGGCTATTAGCCCCTTGTCCATTGTGTAATGTGTAAATATTTTCTCCCATCAGTGGAATATCTTTTTAATTTACTTATATTTGCTTTCATAGTGGAAAGCTTATTAATTCGAGGCAATCCAAGTTAATTATTCTTGCTTTTATTTCTCTTGCTAGAGGAGATGTGTCTCTAAGAACATTTTTTAATCATTGATGTTTTGAAATATATTTCCAATAATTCCTTTTATAATTGATTGTTTCAGGCATTATATCTAAGTCTTGACTATGCTTAGTATTTATTTTGATGCATGACATTAGATAATGATCCAACTTCATTCCTTTGTATGTGTTCATCCATTTTCCTAGCACTGTTTGTTTTTTTTCTCCATTGTATGGCTGTGGCAACTTTATCATGAATTAAGTATTGATATATATCTATTTCTGAGATTTCAGTTCTATTCCATTGATCCACGTGTTTGTTTTGATTTCTGGTTTTTTTGCAGTATAAAGAGAGTAATGTGGAACTGTTACAGTGCAACCCTGATATAAAATGGGTTTCCCTCACTAGGTCCTTACCGGTGTGCTCAGAAGACTTTTAAAATAAGCCTCAAATTCAGGCACATGTGACAAAAGTTACTAAAGGGTTTTATTTTACAAAAGAAGGGGAATAAAGTAGAAATATCACAAAGAGAAGAGAGGGCTACAAATCCGTAAATATCCTACCAGATCTTCTGAGCTGGAATGCAATGGTGTGTTGAGAGCTGGCTCTGAACCAAGTGAGATGATTCCAAAGGGAGAGAGAGCCCAAGGCTCACCTCTCTGGTTTTATAGCCAGCCTGGCTGCTTAACTCCAACCTCAGGTCCCAGTGACCCACTCTTTGATAATCATATTATCGGATTTGTGGTTCTGAAACACTGGTGGTCTGGAGTGGGGGTTGGAGTCCATAAACCTATCTGAACTGTGTAATCCATTCAGGACCACCTTTCCCCTAACAGTACTTCCATTACTCTCCTTTCCCTTCGGTATTACTTTTGCTATTTGAGGTCTTTGGTTCCATATACATTTTGACATTTTTTACTCATTTCTTTGAAGAATATTGTCAGTGTTATGATGAGAATGTGTTAATTTGCACCGTGCTTTTGGTACTCATTTTGATCATATTGATTTTTCCCACCCATGAGCATAGAATGCTCTTTTATCTCCTGATATCTTGGTCTAAATCCTTTAGTAACCTCTTATAATTTTCATTGTATAAGTCCTTCACCTCCTTGCTTAATTCCCAGGCTTCTGACTTTTTAGAGTGATTGCAAATAGAATTATTTTCTTTTTCATCTCATTCATTGTTTGTATATAAAAATATGCAACTAATTTTCATATGTTGATTTTGGAATCTGACACTATTGTATTCATTTTGTTTCTAGTAGCTTTTGGCTGAGTCTCTGAGGTTTTCTAGAATAGTGTCATATTGTCTGTGAAGAATAATTGCTTCACTTCTTCTTTTCCAGCCTGGACTTCTTTAATTTCTACTGTTTGAATATTCCAGCTGAAATATCTAATACTAAATTAAACAGAAGTGGTGACAGTGGCATTCTTGTCTTGTTATTGAACTTAGAAGGAAAACTTTAAATTTTTTCACCATTAAGTATTATACTTAATGTCAGTATACTGACTAGATTTGTGACATATGACCTTTATTATGTTGAAGTAGGTTCTTTCCATTTTTTTAGTGTTTATCACAAATGGATGCTGATTCTTATCAAATGCTTTCTCTGTATGCATTGATATTATTACATGATTTTTATCTTTCTTTAGCTGATATATTACATTGATTGGTATATATTAAACCATCCTTGCAAACCTGTGATAAATCCCACTTAATCATGATATATATTCCTTGTAACATATTGTTTACTTTGAAGATTTTCGCTTCAATATTCATCAGGGATATTGACTTATAGTTTTTTTTATTGTGCTATCTCTATCTGGTTGCAGTATTTGGGTAATGTTGGCATATAAACTACTCCTCTTGAATTTTTAGAAATAATTTGAGCAAGATTGGTGTAAGATCTTCTTTAAAAGCTGATATTATTTACTTATGAAGTTGTCTGACCCTGGGTTTTATTTTGGAGGAGATTTATGATTACTATTCCAATCCATGATTACAATTAGCTTTTAAACTTTTTTCTTTCTGGTTTAATCTTAGTAAACTCTATTGTTTTAGAAATTTGGCATTTCCTTCAAGACTTTTGAACTTACCAGCATATACTTGTTTATAGCAATCTTTTATAATCTGTATACAATGTCTTTTTGAAGAGAAGTTTGTATCCAGTGAATGAATAATCGAGGTTTGCTTAGTATTAGTAGATCAATGGCCATTGCATTAACTAATATTTTCAAATTAAGAGCTTGAATTTGTCTAGCAAAAGTGTTTGTATGAGTAGACAAACTTTATCCTTTATTGGTTGGTTTTTTTATAATGACTTTGCAATAGAATGAACCGTCAACTTTCAATAGGTTGTACACTGTTTTCTCAGGGCTTTCCTGCGAGGGAAAATATTTATCCTGCTTCTGACCCTCTCTACCATCAGAGTTCAGAGTCCCTAAGGTGATGGAAAGGCTGTGATAAATTCATGAGGAACTCCCTAAAGCATCTGTTCCTTAGCCTGTGCTGTGTGACACTGATAGATAGCCTTCACGTGCCTGATGTTTGCCCACTGCCAGAATTAGGATTATTTTCAGTTTTCAAACTGTCACTATTCCATTTTTTATGCTGTTGAGAAAGCATAGCAGAATACAAGTGAGAATGATGTTATTTTAGGAAAAATTCAAATTCCTTTAACTCCATAAAAGTATTATAAACTTTAATGCTTTACTAATTTTTTTCCCCAAGATTTTTAAAAAAGATTTAATTATGCATACAAGAACTGGAGTGCAGGTCAGAGGTGTGGGGGGTGGTGGTGAGAGAATTCACCATAGACAAAGTGCAGAATAGAAAAGGCAGACTGGCAGACGTACACTGCTAAGGGGAACAGGGGGCAGGCGAGGCAGGAGAGGTCTGCAGCGCCATGTGGGCCCCTCCCTGGCCGGCAGCAGGGATCGAACTCATGCTGCAGTGGCAGCAGACGCTTCACAGTGCAGTGCTTAACCTTTGCGCCACCAGGTAGGCCCCTCTTTACCGATTATTAATAAGTTAATTGTGACACACATAATAACTGATCAAGATACATGCATGGACAGAGACAGCATGAACTGAGAAATCTTGCACTCTGTTTTCTTGTCAGAATTCAAAGGTGAAACAGCACTCGTCTGTCAGCTTACTGGACAGAAGGGAGGAGAGAAGATGCTTTCTGCTCCCCAGGGGGTGCATTCTTACTTTTCCTTTACTAAAAACAGCTGGGTATTTTTTTTTTTTTTACTTTATAAAATTTAAAGACTTCAAAAGTACCCAATACCTTCTTTCCTTTTCTTTTTTATCTTATTTTCTGAGAAAGCATCAACTATCTATTAAAAACAATAGTAAAGGAGAGTAAGATTACTATTAAGAATGGTTTTCCTTTAAATGTTACAACTGACTGTGGTTTTGTAATCCTATAAGCAGATTTTCAGCCTGCAGGCAAGGTTTAAGAGCATTTCACTAGGCTTTCTGTGAACTTGATTATATAAACAGCTTCACAGAAGAAAGCTTTGCCAAGAAGCATTATTATAGGTTTGTTTTAATGTGTGCGATCAGTGCCTATTCTTCAGACACTCGATAAATGTTTGATGAAAAAAAATGAATCAATAACTGATAGAACTTGTATACCGCCGGTCACTTGTAGTACCTCTAATTCATTATCTCATTTTTGTATGGTGTGTAGATACTATTGCCTTGCTCTGATATCTCAATATTATCTCAGCCCTCCAAATGAGAGAAAACATATTCTTTGTCCTCCAGATTAAATACTGATAGCTTAACCTGAATCCTTTTTCTTATATTATTATTACTATATAATCACAGAATTTTCTGTTTATAAAGGACATTAGACAGTACTGTTTAAGAATGAAAATCCTAAATTTTAGATGTTAGGTCATTTACCCACAGTTATGAAGCTAATCAGTAGCAAAGTTTAACTTCAATAAAATTAGAGTTGGGTGACCTTAGTATTGGAAACCAAAACAAGTAACTTTGCTGCGTGTGGGGACAAAGTAAGCCTTGTTCCCCTTGTGGAAGTTGAAAAAAAAAACAAATGCTGTTGGTCAAAGGCATTGTGCCTTGAAGAAATTTAGGAGTATGAATTCACATTAGGTCAAAACGTCACTATTAGGAAAGTAATTACTGCACCCAGTGCTTTTGATTGTTTTCTATTTGTGTGATTCAGCAGTGTAAGCAAAACTGAAGTAAAGTTTGTAGGTCAACAACAGTCAGTAAACCTTCTTGTTCCTTCCAAAGCCTTTTCAGTCCAGTGTTTGCTTAGACCTGCTCTTTTCTCAGCTTCATGCATTTCTTGTTGCTTAATTAGGTTCCAGGACTCTGGAAAGCTTTCAAATCACTGATTCCTGCTTACACTTGGATAAATGTGAAGTTGCTGGGTAAACACTACTTTTCGTTGGAAAAGTAGCCTTTTAACATGAAGGGGCCGAACACTACAGGACCAACGTGACGGGACCCTTTTGTCTTAACTTTACTGAGGACTACTGCCATTAAAACGAACATTTCCCACGTCCATCAATTAGTAGGTGCTCTCTGAATCATTTTTATACTTAGCAGATTGCACTGACAGTCACCCTCCCCTCCCAATTCCCCCCATTTTTTCTGTGGCATTCTCTATTTTGAAAGTGGTGAAAATACCAGCATGAGCTGGGAAAGAGGAGGGTCATCTCTCTGTGATCTGTGCTTCTTCCAGTGGGGGACCAAAGTGAGAGAACCAAGCAAATCTCACTGTCAAAGTGAAGGCAGACTGGGGTGTGTTATTTTTTAGAGACTTAAGTTTTTCTGCTCACTGCCTAATGGGGTACATTTTTGACTGTGCCTCATTTTTTTCTTGGAATAGTAATTATAAAACAACTCACCATGAAAATCAAAATACCCAGTTAAGGTGTATACATATGTTTCTTACGCTTTAGCATGTGAACTTCCATTTGCAATGCTTTCCTCTCTCTTTTTCTCTCTCTCTCTCTGTCTTTTCTCACACCTTTTCTGTATTTTTCTTTCTGTTCTCAATTTTCAAGATTGAGTTTAATAGGAACCATTGAGAATAGCAATTTTTCCTGCCATGTTTATTCATCCATCCATCCATCCATGTATGCATCCATCAACAAAAATTTAAGCATCTAATAAATATACATTTTAGATAACTGATTTCTGTTTCTGCAGCCCTGTTGTTGAAGGAGCAATTAGGGGGCTTATGTTTATTTTTTGTTTATTTGGTTAGGTTTGGGTGGTAGGTTTGGTTATAAATCAGATGATTTATTGTCTCCGTGTTTTGCTGGGGCTGTAATACATATATAGCAATATAGCATGTCAGGAACAAACCCTGTAGCAACTAGCTGCATTTCATAGCAGCCGTTTTGCTACTTCATTTGTCTCAGGATACAGTAAAATTGCACAAACACAGCTCATCCCACATCCTGAAACTGGGGCACATTTTTCAGGAATGTCTATCAGGCATGACTAGCACACTTTGATAGAGGAATTACCTCTGGTTCAGTGCAGCACCAGCAAAGTAAATTAGCAATAAAAACCTAATGTCTTCTTGACTATTTTGCGGTATTGCTAAATTCCCTGACAGCAACCTCCTTCCCAAATCCTCATTCATCAACTGCAACCTCCATAAACCTCATTCATCATATTGGCAATCTCCATAAAGCAAACTACAAAATAATAATATTAATATTGTGGGAGGTATTTATTAATTCAATTGCTTTGTAAGTTCTACTTTTCTTTGATTTTAAATTAAGTATATACAATTGCATATCAAAACAGAGTAGAAAGTTATATTGTCTTTGTAAAGCGCCTTCTTTATAACATTTTCATTTAGATACTCTAAATTTAGTTGGTTATTATCATGCTATTTTAAACCCCTGATTTGATGAATGAAGATTTCAGGGCATTTTCTTTTTTTTTTTTTAAAGATTTATTTATTTATGCATACAAGAACTGGGGTACAGGCCAGAGGTTTGGGGGGTGAGAGGATTCACCAGAGACAGAGCAGGGAGAACAAGCAGACTGACTGAAAGACACTGCTGAGGGGAGCAGCGGGCACAACAGAGGTCTGCTGCGTTGTGTGGGTCCCCTCCCCAGCCGGCAGCAGGGATCAAACTCATGCTGCAGTGGCTGCGGTTTGCTTCATAGTGCGTTGCTTAACCCACTGCGCCACCAGGGAGGCCCTTCAGGGCATTTTCAAGCAACGAGTAGCCTAGATATTAGAATCTACTTATAATCATACTTGAACTATTTTATTTTAGATAAAATTCCATTATCAAATTAATGATAGCAAAATAGAGCAAATAACTATATGATTTCAGTGATCTTCCCAGTAAGAGAATTTAATCTAATTCAGAATCATTTTGTGAACCCTGAAGGGGATCCGATATAAGACCCCAAAATATGCCAGTTTGGCGTAAGAATTATTTTGAGCTAAAGCATTTGAATACCTAAAATCATTTATCTGCCTAAAAACCAAGCCTCCTGAATGATACCAGAAGAATTCTATTATAAATTCCTATTGCAGAAAGAATTCAAATCTCTTGGAGATAAGAAGTCTGCACCACACCCAAATAGATGTTTGCACAAACTATTTCCTATGGCCCATCTCTCCTCACAAGAGCTCATTTATATAAAAAAAAAAAAAAAAGTGGGGTCTCCCTAGTGGTGTAGGGGTTAAATCTCAGCACTAGCAAGCTGTCTGCAGCCACAGCAACACTTTGATCCCCTGCCTGAGAGGGAGCCTACCCACATGGCTCAGCAGACTGCTCCTGTTGCACCTGCTGCTCCCCTCAGTGGTGTGTTTCAGTGGATCTTCCTGTTCTGCTGCCCACTCTGTCTCTGGTGAATCTTCTCACGTCCCGCGACTCTGGCCTGCACCCCAGCTCTTATATGCATAAATTAATAAAAAATAAGTCTTAAAAAAGTTGAAGATTAAAAAGAAGGTCTCTTTTCCCATAAGTGTTCTTTCTCCTGTCTCCTCATCTAAGAAGCCATTTGTTTTTCCAAAGTACCCTCTGCGCCTCTTCATCCTCTTTTTTTTTTTTAAGATGTATTTATTTATGCATACAAGAGCTGGGGTACAGGCCAGAGTCCAGGGAGGTGAGAGGATTCACTAGAGACAGAGTGCGGAGCAGAACAGGCAGATCTACTGAAACACACTGCTGACGGGAGCAACGGGCGAGGCAGGAGAGGTCTGCTACACCATGTGGGTCTCTTCCCCAGCCTGCAGCAGAGATTGAACTCGTGCTGCAGTGGCTGTGGTCTGCTTCATAGTGCGCTGCTTAACCTGCTGCGCCACCAGGGAGGCCCTGCTCCTCTTCATCTTCTATTCAAATGATCTAGCTCCCCAAACTCTACCTGCCTCTTTGACTCACACATCTTTGTGAATTCTTGTACATAAGTTTCTAATTAAATCTTTTTTCACTAGCTGATCTATTGTCTATCAGTTAAATTTATAACACCTCCCCCCGCCCCCGCAAACAACCTAGAAGTATACAGGAAAAAGAGCTTACCTTCCCAAATACCCCTGAATGTTGATGACGTGGGTGCAATCATAATATTTCATCACATCCATGAATCTTTTATTCGTATCTTTGAGGATGACTGTTTGTCCTAGCTTCTCCAGTTTTCATCTATTTTCTTCTGCCATAGTTATTAATAATACCCCATGTCGCTCTGAAAAATGATCTGGTTTGTATAATAAGTTATAAGGTCACCATCTCTAAGAATTACCTTGCTAAAATGTAAGATGCTGGGGGACACACTTTCATTAAATGTTGACATGCTTTACTTACATTTTGTTGGTAGATACAAGGCAACTTCATGTGTATTATCAGATTTTATCATTACTGCAATCCTTCAAGGAAGATTTAGAGATGTTCACGATTCTCCCAGTTTCAAATGGGATAGAGGGCTGTTGCTAGGACAAGAATGTAATATTTTGGGTTTTTAAAATAAATTTGTATTTATTTTTCCTAAATGTTGGCTTTCTCTTCTGCGTGTAGTCCCCATAAGAATTGCCATCACCAGCTCACCTGTGCACCATCATCACAGTCCCCTGTGCTCTTCCTGGTCCTGCCCTGATCCCAGTCCCTCCCTCTTTCCTGCAGAATGTCTCTGATTTGCTGCTGTTTAGTTTTGTTCTGTTTTGTTGGTGTTGTTGATGTAATTATTTTTTTTCCATGATCCCCTATAGTCCTTCTATAAGTGAGACCATCCAGTATTTTTCTTTTTCCTTCTGACTTATATCACTGAGCATAAACCCTTCAAGCGCCGTCCATATTTCTGTGAATGGCTCTAGTTTATCTTTTTGATGGCTGAATAATATTCCATTGTGTATATATACCACGTTTTCTTGATTGTGTATATATACCACGTTTTCTTGATTGTGTATATATACCACGTTTTCTTGATTGTGTATATATACCACATTTTCTTGATTGTGTATATATACCACGTTTTCTTGATTCAGTCCTCTACTTTTTGGCATTTGAGTTGAAGAATGTAATATTCTGACCGCTAGCCAGACATTTTCTCCTAGCTATTTGTTACTTTTGGTTAGCCGCTTGTGGTAGCACTCAACCAACATTTATCGGACTGCAGTTAGAGGGAGTGTTGAGGGCTCCAAGTAGGGACCAACCTCCTGACACTGTCTCAAACCACTTGCCTAGTTCTAAAGAAGAGATGCAGCGGAAATGATGGGGAAAGAAAGGGGGGGGTTTGTTGTTGCAACATTTTTCTTTACCCCCACAAGAGATACTCTGACTTCTTCAAAGTACCAAAGGAAAGAGGCTGATGTGATGTTTCCACTCCTTTCTTGGAGAAAACATGCTAAGAGGTGCTAGGAATAGAGGGGGGAAGTTAAAAAAGAAATGGGAGAAAAAGAACGCTCTCGTAGACCCTTGTCAGTATCTTTGCGTTCTGACCAGTGGCTTAGCTCTTGTAGCAGAATGCAAAGTGTTTTGCTGGCATCAGGGCTGGGGGAGATTCATCAGCATCTTTAGAAGCTGCCACCAAAGCTACAGTTCATTTTTCCCTTCTTCTCTCTCCATGGCCATTTTAAACCATCACTGCCTTCACCCCACAGGCGGTTTTCTGACAGCCCACTGATGTTTAAGGAATGCAGAAACAAGGTCATTAGCTCTCCTCCAGTTAAGTCCTTCCTGTCGTTCACAATAAAAGAACCTCAACTCCATGTCCTTACTCAAGCAGAGGCATTTATTATCCAGATGAATTGCCCCAGAGATTGTTTTATTTTAAACATTTCAGTGACTCTGCGTAGTTATTTAATTCTTGTTGGAGCACCTGTCCTTTATAAATCCTCGTCTGCCAACGGAAAGCCATTTTGGAGGATGTTAATGTGCCTGACCCTCTCCATTTACTAGCAGGTAAATGATATTAATGAGAAGTGGCTCCTTTGCTTCCAGAGCAGCGATTCTTTTGTGAGATTATTTCTTTGACATCTCAGACACTCCGACACTTCCCTGCTGCTTCCTCTAGCACACTAGACAAAATTCCTTAAGGAAAAGAAAGCATGCTCACAGTCTCACCCCCGCCACTGGCCCTTCCTGTGCTAGGATAGGGGAACCTCGACTGGGACTCCCTTTCTTGAGTTTGTACCAGCTTTATAAGGATGGAGAGTTTTGATGATTAAATTTTACCCCTCAGATATGAAATGCAGCGTCTAGATTTTGGCCCGAGGAAAAGTTTTTGTGCTCACTGCTCTTTTTTTCTCCGTAGAATCTGCACGTGGGTGGCTAGGATTACCGGCACATGACCCCACCATAAATTCCATAAGGAGCAATTAGCTGGGTGATGGGAGTGTGAATAGCAAGCATCGCTCAAGTGAGGCCCCTCTCTCTTACAACCACTGCCGTGTGCCTGAGTAAACACACACTCACAAAGTCAGAAAAAATATTTGAAAACAGTGATCTGAGGGTTTTATATTGTATACCATTAGAGGCTGAAACGGAAATAAACTGAAAAGAAAAACCTTCCAATAACTTTTATTTTGGAAGCTAGATGATAAGGGGGAAATCATCTTTTAAAAGATTTTAGTGTTTATGTTCAATGAAAAGAAAATTACAAATTGGAGAGACTGTAGTCCCATCATGGCAGAAATACTGAGCATTTCTTTACCTCCTGTCGCTTTTTCTAATGAAGTAACTGAACTGAGTTGAACATAGTGAGATATTGTTACACTTAAAAGACTTTTAGTTAAACTTGCAGCATTTTCAAAGATGAGAGGAACCAGGGCTCCGTCATATCTGCATGATGTATTCAAAATGAGTTTGGTCAATTATTTGTCACCCAAAACGAATGTTTTTTTCTCAAGGTAGAACTTGAGCAAAAGGGGCCTCCCTGGTGGCGCAGTGGATTAAGCAACACACTATGAAGCAAACGCAGCCACTGCAGCACGAGTCGATCCCTGCCGCTGGCTGGGGAGGGGACCCCCCCAGACTGCTCCTGTCATGCCCGCTGCTCCCCTCAGCAGTGTGCTTCAGTCGATCTGCCTGTTCTGCTCCCCGCTCTATCTCTGGTGAATCTTCTCACCTCCCACAACTCTGGCCTGTACCCCAGTTCTTGTATGCATAAATCTTAAAAAAAAAAAACAAACAACTGAGCAAAAGCCTGATCTGGGTTAGAAGGGATCACATACTGAAAACGATGTCAAGGAAATTTTTTAACCATTCTGTGACTTCATTTAATTTTCAGTACCCTTCTAGGGTAGTGTGATGTTCTTTGGCAGCTCAGAGAAGTATGACAATAGTTAAATCATTAATGTGATCCTTAATGCCATGTACTTAACAGTAGGGGTCCTGACCTATTCGTTATACTTTAATTAAGCAATGGACGTTAGTTAAGAGAGATTTAAGTATGATACCGTCATAGTGCTGGTTCTTAGCCTTCCAGATCTATGATCGTGATTCAAAGAGCTTTAAATGAAGAACTTTCTTCTGGCTGTTAATATTTATTGAACTGAATTATGCTCATTTGAATTTTGAGTGATTTGGGGTTTTAGCATTTCCAATAGATGACTCTTAAATATAATAAATGCTTTCTAAACACAAACCATATTTAAAAGATCATCTTAAGAAGATATTTTCAAAATGATGGCATTATTGATCTAAGTCATTGGCTTGCAAAGTGTGGATCCCGAACCATGGAGATCTAGAAACGGATTAGAAGTGTAAATCCTTGGACCCTATCCCAGACTGAATGAATCAGAGCTTCGAGGACTGAGGCCTAGCAATCAGTATTTTTACAGTCCCTTCAGGTGCTTAAGTGCTAAAGGTTAATAACCACAAGACTAATAGAAACTAGAGGAGTTTTAAATAAAATGTTAACTGAATATGCTTCTCTTAATGTAGATATAACTTTGGGTTGAAATGACCATTCTTTCATACATTCATGTGAGAGAGACGTTCATGTCAGTGAATTAACTTGGACTTAGAAGTGCTAAGACATTATGAGCTGGGGGCCAAAGCAATAATTATTTCTCTAATTGTGAAATTATCAGTATCTAGTGACCTTACTCCCAAATTCCAACTTAGTAGAATTTAGTCAAGGCTAGTAATCTATATATTTAGCAAGTGCCCCAAGAAGAGAAAAATTGCCACAGAGACAACTCAGATCTGTGCATTCAGAGTCACAGAAAGCTAAGAGATATGCCTGAACAGAACTTTTCAGAAATAGGAAAATTTGAAAGACATCAATTTGGAGACTTTCTGCAAAGTAATTGCAAAATCATCTTTGTTTGATGACAGCTTTTTCCACCCCCATTCTACTCCCCCAAGGCTGAATTCATTAATAACCACAAAGTGCACAGTATTTGCTTTAGGATTTATCACCCAGAACGATGCAAATAGTTTTACTATTACTTCTGTCTTTCAAAGTAGCCTGGAAATCTCATCAAGAAAGACTAACCTTGAATTCAGTTTGGCATTCTTACTTTACTAAATTTGTGAGAAAACCAACAAGACCACATAGTACAGAGAGGAGAAACATAATTAAAGGGTTGAAGACATAGGTCCCTATGTTACATACAGTTTTAAGCTGCTCAATGCATCTCATATTTGGTTTTGCTATGACCTATAGTGGAACATGAAGTACCCTGGAGAGTGGAAGACATTGTGGCTCATGCAGCAGAAACCTGAATTCTAGTCTGACTCTGCTGTGAACTTGTTGAGTGACCTTGACCTAGTATTCCTTCAAATTGATTCTTTTTTTTTTAATTTCTTTTTTTTATTCAAGAACTGGGGTACAGGCCAGAAGTGCAGGGGGTGAGAGGATCCACCAGAGACAGAGCAGGGAACAGAACAGGCAGATTTGACTGAAGTGCACTGCTGAGGGGAGCAGTGGGCAAGGCAGGAGAGGTCTGCTGTGCCATGTGGGTCCCCTCCTTGGCCAGCAGCAGGGATCGAACTCATGCTGCAGTAGTTGCAGTTTGCTTCATAGTGCGTTACTTAATCCACTGTGCCACCAGGGCAGGCCCGATTCTTCCTTTATAAGGATAGTAACATCATCTACCTTGGAGGTAGTTAAAAGGGAAACTAGAATGAGATAAATGTAAACTTGCTTTGAAAAACAAAAGTAACAATGGACATAGCTTCCATCAATCTGTCAATCATATTGAGAATATGGCTAGTGGTAGAGATCTACTGATTTTTGCTTGGAAAAGTGGAAAAAAAAAAGGGTGAAAAGTTCATTTCAGTAAGTTTTTTAAACCATGAAAATATATTTAAATATCCATTATCTTATCTCAGATAAAAAATTAGGTGGGTATAAGAACTCTTGTTTAACAGCTTCTATTAAGTGACTTGTAAAGAACCACATGAATGCAGTACACAATCATTAGCATATAACCAGTTTTCATTTGGTCCTGTTTGAAGGGAACAGTGAGACTAGCTGATTTCTTACAGATTATAGGCATTCATAAGCTAAGGACATTTTAAGTTTCCTTAGAGTACCTGTAAAGTAAAAGGTGGGTAGATTAGAGTTAGAGGCTAATACAATTTGTTATCCAAGCTAGGACACATTTAGAAGTACAAACGGGCATTATTAATTATATAGGACAGCAGCCATAAAGCAGGACTGTCCCTATGTCACACTAACACCCCCTCCTCCAGGTGACTGATGTCAGATCGAATCCTCAGCAGTAGGATTCTGGAACACAGCTGGCCTTTCTGCACCGTGGTCGGTGGCTTCTCTGCTGTGCTGAGCCAACATAGAGAGCAGAGGACTTCTGGCACCAGGGGGCTATTGTGTGGGGAGCTGAAGGGGTGAATTCAGGCAGGAGGAACAGAAGAATGTTCCCAGGTTTCTCTGAAGTGAAGCTTCAAACATGTGTCTGAGCTGTTGTCTGCTTGGAAGCCACAGCACCAGACACATCAGCCTGATGTGGCGTGTGTGGAGATGAGTGACCGTGAATAAAAGCTGCAGGCCAATGTCAAGTCTACCAAATAGAGCTGCAAACAGCTCCCGGTTCTGCAAGCAAAAACTACAGACATAAATCAAAGTGCAGTCTTCCAGCTCGAGCCGTGTGGGAAGGGCTGGCCACTTGTCACGCTTGGTCTTCTCCACCACTGTTCCGCACATAGAGAGTAATCACAGCCAGCGGGTCATCTGAGAGTTATAGGCCAGGCTGGACTGGCCGATGAGGTGAACAGAGAGGATAATGTGCTCCCCCATCTACAGTGACAAATCACCTCTCGCCATTTATACTGACTCCCAGAATCACATAAAAATATTTCCCATGTAAGTTTGTTCCTTCTCAGAATTTAGATAAAATGCCTTATTTCCTTATCTCCAGCAGCTGCATGTGAAAGTGAACTGCAGTTTTATATCCCTGCCTGGTAGGAAGCCTCAAGAGATTTCACTGAAGGAATCCCCAGGGTTAAATCAATGATGGTCTTAATCGCATTATTAGGGTGGCTCTTACTTAATCACATCATCTGGGTGCATTTGAAGGTCCAGGGGAATGGCTGCTTCTGGGTAGGATCCTGCAACACTTCAGACAGGAAGGCAGGGGCAGGAGGGTAAGCACACACCTGGCCATCAAGACCGTTCTGGGCCTCAGGTGTGTGAAGTCTCCCATCATCAGCTGGTGGTGGGTGGGGGACCGTCTGCTTTGTAATCTAGTGGCTTCTTCATTGCGTCTGTCATAAACGTAATACTGTTGATCTTTCCTATCAAAGATTCTTTTTTGCTAGCTCCTTATGGAGAGAGTTACCAAAGGATTGAAATAGAGGTTTTCATGTAAAGGTAAAAGCACAAAGTGTTTATCTACCCTTTATGTTTTTGGCTGTTTTTTTAAGCCATGTAGTTGCTTCTAGAGGAAATGGTGTCAAGCGTTGGCAGCGGTGATGTTTTACGAGAACACAGACGGAATGACCTAACACATTCTTTCATTGACCGTAAATCCATTTTATATACGATTATGTGTTTTGATGAAATCCATGTTCATCGTGCACTTATTACATATAGCTGTGTGTTACCAATTTATGGTCTGGGTGATCCTAATACTTGCAATATTCACTGAGATGTATACATTTAGAAACTGTCCTGTGAGCATATTAATATAGTTAAAGAAATAGCAGTCGACAAAGAAGTCAAGATATTGTTATTGCCATGGTTTTAATCTCACTACTGGTCTGCAGTTGATTTTCAGCACAGTCTGTTTAAATACATAAAAAGGATTTAGCAAAAGTTAAATGTTCCTTGACTTCTGGCAAACCATTTCTTAGGGCCAGATTAAATTGATGATATTTTCCCTCCCATCCGAGAAAAAGGTAGGTCAGTAGCAGTTCTAAATCATGCTGTTCCAGAAAAGAGAATCTTTTTGATAACGGCCCAGTCCTGTTTGCCAAATAAATGGCCGAGCATGTATAATTTTTCTATTTTCAGAGTGGTAAGCGGAGTCGCAGGCTCACTGTTACTGGGACGTCCCCCTCAGATGTCCGCTCTCCTGTTCAGGGGATTCCCTAGGTCTCGTTTCATTGTACTCAGATGTTCTCCACTTACAAATATTTAACAGCTGCGGGGCAGCTTGAACTTTTAAATTTGGCTTTCGTGTCTCGGGTGTCTCTTGATACTTTGTTCGAAAATTTAATCCTTAGATTACACCCTTTACTACAGGTTGAGGTGAGCACCAGGAGACCATTCCCCCAAGACCAGGAAATATCTCTTTTTCGATCTTTGGGTATTTCCCCGAAATGACGCATTATTCAGGCTTTCTCAGTGGACAGCACCAAATCCGTTCTCTCTGGCTTCCAGGATGAGCACGTCCAACAGGTTGTGAGCCGGGCTTTCCAGGGTGTGGACCCCAAGCAGGGCTGGGTCTACGGTAGGCCCGTCAGTAGCAGTCAACTGTTTAATGACATAATGTGAATTGCTCAGGCCCATCTAAGGCTGCCACCAGATTGTGCTCTGAACACTCGAGATAAATCTCCACTATTTGAAATTGTTCAACACACAGGTTAATTCCTCCCATTGATTTTCTCCACTATGCTTCTTGAATGCTTCAAGATCTCTTGACCTGCACACAAAAAATCTTTGTGACTGTCGGTTTAAAAAGAATAGCTCTTCAAAAGAATGCTTGAAAAATCAGTAACGATAATGAGATCGCTCTTCCCCAACCATTAGCAGGACAGTTTAACTGGACATTTTGATTAGGTTTTGAGGAGAACAAAATCATGAACACTTACAGTAAGAGAATTCATAGATTAAAGCTTCTGAACATGAAAGCTGCTCTTAGCGGTCTCCAGGTATCCTCACCTAGTGGATGAAAATTTCAAGTAAAATCAGAGAAACCACCAGAACCACCTCCGGTAACAGAGTGAAGTAGAACAAATGGAGAAAGTGCGTGGACCAGGGACTGGAAGACCGTACTTCTTGCTAGGAATTAGCCCTTCCCTTTCTGGACTTTTGTCATCTGTGCAAAGGATTTGGATTCTAAGAGTCTCCCAGTTCTAGAATTCAGTGTTACTTTATCCACAATGATACACAGATACACACACAGATATATACAAGTATACTTAGGTATATAGGTACATATGTGTATATACACACACACACATTTTTATTATATACACACATTTTATTAACAAGAACACCAAGTTAAAAGAAAAAAAATGGAAAATATAATTTTTTCTACCTGAAAAAAAACTTGAGAAATATATAATAAACCTGACTCTTTCTTCTTGAGACCCACCCCGATCCCAGCTTATTCCTCCCCGCCCCCACTGTTACAGAGAAGTAAAAAAATTCTCTTAAAGATGACATGTTCCACTTAGTTTTTTAAGCATTCCTTTCTTCACCCCTGAAATATTATCCCATTACCAGAAAATGGTGTTAGAAGCACTTTATTAATGGAAGTTCCTTCTGTATGCTTCCAAATAAAATAACAGCATCATTAATATCAATAATATAAAACCCAAAAAAATCCAAACCAAACAAAACCAGTCCTTGTCCCCAGGGCTGACCAAACAGAATTGAAACGAACCAAGTCGTTTTCACACATCACTTGGAGTGTAGATTTATTTGAGCTTAAGAATCTCCTAATCAAATGACATCGACCTCACTCCATTTCCTTCCTTAATAAAAATTATGACTTGACAAACATCAAACTTTTAAGAGTCTAAAAATAATAGAAAAGTAAAAATAGATTTCCTAGGGAAATCCCTCTCCTAACGTTTACATGGTTTTGCTGCTTCTGTGAAATCTTTCTCTTTGGAGTAACTGGGTAGCATAGTTTTTTGTTTGTTTGTTTTTAAACTGGATTCATACAAGGGCACTGAATTAGAACTCCAGTTGATGGATGGAGCATGAACTTTCATGGACAATAAGTAACTTCTGCTCTGAAAGGAAACTAGCAAATGCAAATGAAGGAAAGGGGACCCTGGAAGTCCCATTTTGTGATGTGATCCATGGTACTTTGATAGCACACCCCTATTTCAAAATAAGAAAACAGAATGGTATGAGCACTCTAAAATCATCTGCAGCACTTTTAAGGGTTAAACCTGCTTAACCCATTCTTATTCAGAGAATGGCACCAAAGAGGACAGCTCAGCCCTAAGTGTGGCTAGTTCTTAACCTGCATACCCTCCTTTGTCAGAGCAGACATGCGCTCCCTTTCACCCCCCTCCCACCCAAATAATAGGATCCATTCATAGCTACTCACTACTGCAGGATTTGACCTGAGAAATGCTAGGATTTATTAACTCAGCAGTTGTTTCGAAAAGTCCCTAAATAATCTTTGCCCTTGGCCAGCAAGGGAACTGCTAGTCTCAAGTTCTCAGAAGCAGCTGGTGAGGTTCTCAGCCAAGTTCTTTAGATGCAGGAAGTTCTTCGGGACAACCTACTCAACGTGGCGTTTACAGATCCTTAAACCAGGCTTCCTGGATCTAGGAAATGTTATTCCTGACTCCTCCGACCCAGACACCGGCTAAAATGCAGTTTTTATAACCTGTAGGTGACCACGCTTTCTTCTTTCCCTCTAGGAGCTGGCACGGTGGCTAAAATTTTCTAAAACAGTCATATTAATATGTTCAAAAATCCACTGCTGAGTCTCCGAGAGAGGGTCACATCTGGCCATGAAAATCCTCTTCTCTGCCGGGTTGCAATCCATGCAGCTGTTGCTCACAGGATGGAACAGTGTTCTGTCCTAAAGGGATCAGAAAAAAGAATGACATAATATAGTGCGTGGCAGCATCTTAAATATACAGAGGAAGTAAAATATCCATGCTTCCATTTCAGCATGCACCATTGTGTGGCAAACGTACTATCTCCTCAATCAAACAGGTTGCACTGCCATCTGGACTGCTGCTGCCTCTGATCCATTGATACTTTGCTGGCCTCCAAGCAGGTCCAGTCAGAAACCCTTCCTTCCTTCCTCCCTCCCTCCTTTCTCCCTTCCCTCCTTCCCTCCCTCCTTCCTTCCCTCCTTCCTTCCTTCCTCCCTCCCTCCTTCCTCCCTTCCCTCCTTCCCTCCTTCCCTCCTTCCCTCCTTCCCTCCTTCCCTCCTTCCCTCTTTCCCTCCTTCCCTCCTTCCCTCCTTCCCTCCTTCCCTCCTTCCTCCCTCCCTCCCTCCTTCCTTCCTTCCCTCCTTCCCTCCCTTTTTTTACAAGTTGCTCATTCATTTCCTACTCTTGTGGTAAGCATTTTTCTACATGCTTGAATTTTGACAATAAAAATTACGTGAGGCTACATGTCAAGTAGTTTATAACCTAGCAATTTGAGGAGAGCCATGGATACAAAAATGGTCATTTAATCTACAGGGAACATTAACATACGGGCAACCACACAGCAGGGCCTTAATCTCCCGACCTTTACACTGAGGCCTCAGGGAAAGGGAGCGCAGAAACAACTGAACGAGTGCAGAGAAGATGAATGTGGGGCCGGGACAAGGGACCAAAGGCGATAACTCAAAGTGCAAACTCAAATTTGTTAGCTCTTGAGCTCTGTCTCTTCTCAGTCACTTTATTGCTTTCACACCCTTCCTGTGGAGTAGCTTTCCATAAAATGGAGGAGGCCATGCTCACGTTTCAGAAAATGTCAGTGAGCACACGATAACGATTCTGTGGGTGAAGGGTGTTATCAGGGACCAAAAGGGCATCGAGACTGCCTATTAGCTGCATAGCTACTAGCACACAGCCCTTGTTATTGTGCAAGCAGGGAAGAAGGCCGTCCAGGCTAAGAAAAAAAGATCTTAACTAGCCATCAAAACCTGTCTCTACAGTGTTCATGCTAGAAAAAAACGTCAAGAACACGTAAAAGCATCCCCATGTCACTACTTAAATTCCAGAAGAAAAGTCATGTTTTGTAATTTCGCTCAGGGAATGTGTACAGGCTCTGATGATTTTCTTTTAATGGGGACATTTACACTTACAATGCTTCTGGAACTAGCTTTGCAGGCACCCTGTGTAAATATTTCTGGGTTGCTCCTGTGTGGTAAGACTCCAGCGACCAATGTTTAATGTCCAAGAGGAGCCGGATGTTTGCAGAGTTAGGCACTGTGTGAGGGAAGGAAGAAGAAGGAAGGAGAAAGGCATTGCTTGCCATTTCGGGTTTGTTTCTGTTTTCAGTGTTAACAGAGCTTTGCCTCATACAAAGTCTCACTATTCTCTTCTGTTCTCCTTATTTAAAGTTTCCTGAGTTTAGTATGGGTTTGGTTATTCTTATACAAAGGGGGCTCCTGAGGTCTCCCTCCCATTTCCTGCACCTCCTGATTCACTAGCTCTGCTGCTGTTCGAGCCAGCGGAAGACTCAGAGGGTCTCTTGCCTGCTGACAGCAGAGGTGGCAGGTTCTGGGAGGAAGAAAGGGGGTCTGTGTGGCTCCCACCCGCACCCTTCCCTCTTGGGGTAAGATGAGCTTGTTCTCGCAGACGTCTTCTCCAGTTACTAGAGCTCCTTGGGAATTTTCCTTCATCCCTTGCTTCCCAGCATTCCTCGCGCTCTCTTTCTCACGCCCAATTTCTACCACTTTAACTCTGTGGAACTTAACTTAGATGAGTTTTTCAAAGAGCATTATTAAGGTGTTACATCCATGAACATTCTATAGGACCCACTAAATTCAAATTCACTTTGTTCCACAGTCACGCATTTCTTTCCCCATTTAATGCTTTGTATTTCAGCCCGGTGTTGTTTTTCCCAAAAGTTCAAGTAGGAACTTCCATAGGCTTCCAGCTTCTCCCCCAAAGCACAAATGTACATGAAAACTAAAAAAAATGAGGAAAGGAGTAGAACATGTTTCTATCCGCTCCCCTTCACCAGCTTATGTACCTCAGCTCAGATGCAAAAGCCAAGCAGATTTCCTGAACATTTCATTTTTCTGAACCTTATTTTCTGAGCCATAAGGTGATCATGTTTTTCCAGATCTCAAATTGAAACACATGTTCTGGTGAATCTAAGCAGACTCCTGGGGTCAACCAGGCAGAAGATGCAAATGCAGCTCTACCCTGAAAAATCCAGAATGTGTTTCTGTCCTATGCTCTCCTAAGAGCTGGATCTATATCTGAGAGGCTTTATCAGGGGATGGACAAATCAATCTCTAGGGCTGCTCCCAGTTGTAAAATTGAATGAACATTTATTCCAAAGTTCACTCTTGACAGAGACAAATGACAGGACGCCAACGCAGGACTATCAATAATCTTCAGTAGATCAACAGTTCGATGTTTCTTGTGAATCGAGCGCCCCTCAGCCTTGTCTTTGTAGAAGCTAGTGCGTCCCGGCGGTGAAGCTTCTGAAAGCCTTCGCCCTTCACCACAACATGGTTTTTCACGTCTGACCTTGGGGGTTACATAACTGCTATCTTTATGCTTCTATTCAGTCCCGCTGGATTACTAAATGTCTTTACTGATGTTTTTCCTGGTTGGAATGAAGTCAGCGGATCAAGCCACTGTTCTTTGAATATGGCCCTGTATGGTCCTCCCTACCCTTATCTCAGTTAGGATAAGTGATGACTATAACAGAACTGAATACAGGTTTGTTCTTTTTTTTTTGGAAAGGACTTCCAGTGCTTCAGCTATTTTCTTTTGAGTGCTTCTTAATGAGTGCTTTTCACTGGATTGTTCTTTGTTCAGTCCTGAGGGAAGGATCAGCATAACTTCTGGCTGTTCCCTTATAACACAGCAAACCACATCTCTGCATCTTCCCCCCTTGCCTAACTGCCTCTTTCTTTTGTTCTTTTCTCCTGCCCAAGAAAACTGGAAATCCTCGAGCAGGCAATAGAAACATTAAGGTGCAGGGCGCAGATCTGTCTGTCCTTCCCATCAAACCAGGTCAAGCTAACTGCAAGGTACTGGCCAATCAGAATGCAACACGGGAGCCAAGGGCGGGATTTTTCAGGTAGTTCCTTGAAAAAGACTCAGTCTGTGCAAACCTGCCATTTGATGGTGTCTTTGTGACCTTTTGTGCGTTTGCAGGTCCGCACTAATTTTATTAGATTTTACCCTTCCACAGTACCCAAACTTTGAAAGAATAAGTTCGTTCTAGAAAGCACTTCACATTATGTTTAGGGTAAGTTCAGAACCAAACACCAAAGACAACAGGATAGGCTGTGATTCTCATGTGGAGAAAGATGCCGGGAGAGGACACGCCCACAGAGTGAGATGGGGCTGCCCAGCGCTGGGTGAAGCGCGGGGCCTTCATTCCCTAGGTAACTGGTGTCTGTTTCCAGTCATGCCACTTACTTGTGAGACCTGGGACAGCTATTTAATTCTCTGAGCCCTGCCTGTGAACTATAGATAACAAGTTTGTTGTGAGGAGAAAATGAGTTCGTATATGTGAACTTGCAGGTACAGTGTCCTCCAGAAAGTAATGAAGCAATAGACATACCAGTCCCTTAACTTGTTTTGGGTCAGGGAGCATCCCCAATTGTAAAAATCACACCATGATCTGAGAGCAGCTATTCAAGACTAAATTTCATTTCCTGAAGTCCTGGTAAGACAGAACTGGCAACCACCAGCCCTTGCTTCAGTCAGTTACCCAGTTGACACACCAGTAGCTTTGGTTTTGAGCAGAGGCTTTATGGGGCAAACATTGCCAGGGCTCTGGAACGAGTTCTTCTCTATAATTATGGTCAGAGTTTGCATCTGGCCTTTTGCCCAAAATACAGTAATATTCAGCAAATATGTATGAATGCCTTTTTTCTGGTTGTCTTTGGATAGTTATACAAAGATAAAACCTAAGATATATCTCTTGATCCAAGTGGAAGAGACCAGTAGATAGACAAAATATGTTTGAGTAAAAAACGAGATTACAGATGTCAGGGAATAGGTTCAATTAGGACATTTCAGGCATAAGGAAGAATGAATGAAATAATAGGTATATTTATGCATTTAATGTACGCAGTAAAATTCAATAAAAACATAGTGGGTACCTACTACTTATCAGGCACTTGTTTAGGTAGTTGGGAAATATCAGTGGACTTAGCAAGACACAAGTCCCCACCCTCCTGGTAGGGTCGCAGAGTGGGGGCAGAGAGGGCACAGACAACAGTGGGCTTAAAGGTAAAATATTTAGCCAGTGTGCTAGTAGTTTAAATAGGACAGCACCTCACTGAGAAGACATGTGAGTTGTCTTGAAGATAGTAAGGGAATTAAACATGCAGATATTTGGGGAGGGGGCAGAGAGAAGAGGAGCTGCCATGAAGGCCCTAAGCAGAAATAGATTGTTGGGTTAGAGGAACGGCAAACAAGCCAGAGGGAGGGAGGACAGGAGAGGATGCCAGAGGGCACGGAGGCTTACTCCTGTGCTGGGGCTCACAAGTCTTCTGGCATGGCCAAAGTGTGAGTGGCTGTGAGGGGGTGGGGGAGGGATTCCAGACAATGCTATCCAGGAGAGACCCATGGGTCACCTCATGGAGAGATTGGGGTACAATGCTGAGGCTTGATATTTTTTGCAAGTGTGAGTGGTGATCATTGAGGATTTCAAACAACAGAACCTTAGGATCTGTATTTTAGGTGGGCTGTGCCAGTGACAGAGAGGAGGATAGAGTGAGAGAGTGAGAAGACATTGACCATAGCCAAGAGAAGTGAGAGACGCCTCCTCAGCCAGGTGTAAACTGAGGCAGAAGCAATGCGGGTGAGTCGCTGGTGACCTGAGAATGATCTCAGGTGTTTGAGAAGATCCTACAGAGGGGCTACTGGTGAATGAATGTGGGGCTTAAGGTAGAAAGGAGTGAGTGACCAGAGGAAAAAGCAGTGTTGAGAATGGAAATGTAGGAAGAGTAACAGGACTCAGAGTGGGAATGATTTGGGGTTTTATATACATATAAACAGCTGGAAATGTTTATGGGACAGCCAGATTTAGGTGCCTGGCAGGAAGTTGGGTGTAGAGCAGTTATCAAGGTCTCTCCTCTGTGTAAAATGGAGGACTTGTATGCTATTGAACACATTGACTGTTCATTTCTACATAACATGACACTGAAAGAGAACACACTTTGCAAGAGAATCCTGTGATGGCCAATGCCTTTTGTGTCTGTTTTAGGTATTAAGAGAGTGGAGGCTTGGGTTATAAGTTTTTCACCTTGGTTTTATTTCTGGCCATCTTTGATCATCTCTATCCCTAACCATCTTTGATTCAAAATTTTCATCTGTGGAATGACCTATGGGGTTAAAAAAAAAAATCTCTGCTTTCCCACTTTTTAGTCTGTAGAGAAGAATAAAGCCAATAATATGATGCCCTTTGAGTGCTGGAAGAAAGACAAATTAGGTAGGTTTTTTTTCTGTCCGTTTTTCCTGTGGCATCTGGGAGAATGCAAATAAGCAGTCTGATTGTTTAGCCTTCATGTTCCCTTTGACAGGTAGACTTCCTCACAGGAGGAGAAAATCGGTCTTGCATCAGTGGCTAATTGACCAATCAACAATAATGTGTCCAAATGACCCTGGAGTGGGCGCTGAGCCAATTTGGGCTACAGCAAGACCTCAGCTCCTCCCCTTGCCCTCCTCACTGGATTTTCTGGGCTAGAGAGGAGATACTGAGTGTATCTCCAATTCTCCTTTTAGCGGCCAGAATCATTATAAAATCTGTTCTGATTTGTTAGATCTCTGCCCAGCAAACCATTCAAAGCCTGCTGGTCTTTTAGCCAAGTTCCTAGCCAGATCTACAAGGTCCTGTACGTCCTGTCCGCTGGCCAGGTCTCTGGTCTTCAGCTCATCGTTCCCCCTCACACTCATACATTGCCACTGGCTCTCTCTGTGTAGCCAAGAAAAATAAGTCCTTGCCAATATCAAGGCCTTTTCTCAAGCAGATGCCCAGATCCGGAACCTTTTTCTTTATCAATTTCTTTACCTATTCAATTATTACTATTTTATGTCCCCACTGAAAAGTTGGCCTGTCAGACAAGCCTTGCCTACCTCTCTGATTTAACTATATAACCCAGTGTTTTGTGTTCTCACACCATCTTGTCCATGTGATTTATTTGATTATTTGTCTGCTTCCCCATAGACTGAGCACTCCGAGACTAGAGAAGGCCCATCTGTTCTGTATCTCATTTCCATCTGTCCATCCCGCTTCATCTCCCCACTGTAAACCTGCCGGAAGTTACATGAACATAATAATAACTGCTATTTATCAAGTACATTAAGAGTTCTACCTAGATTTTTCTCATTTTATCTACCTAAACCACATGAGCAATATGAAGAGACATAGGGGTAAACAAGAAGCTGGGCTCATTTATTTATTCACTCAAGAACACGAAGTATCTACTATGTGCCAAGCAGTACTTTAAGCTTCACATGAAAGAAACTAGGGGAGAAAATCCACAATTGAATGGAATTTACTTTCTACTCTTATCTATAACTAAATAGGAGGAGAAAATCGGTCTTGCATCAGTGGCTAATTGACCAATCAACAATAATGTGTCCACATCAATATGCAGTATAGAAATATGACTGGTCAGCCCATCATTTTTGTACATAAACTTGCGAGGAGAGTCAAATCAGAAGACAGTTTGCTGAGTACATGGAGTAGTCGTAGTTAATGTGAATTAAATTTTTATTGTCATGCCCTCGGTGCATTTATTTTTTTTAATCACCACAATAATCTTCTAAGGGAGATGCTATTATTACTCACCTTTTATAAATGTGGGTACAGATGTACATTGTAAGGGAGTTTTCCAAGGTCCCACAGTTAGGAACCAAGATGGAACCAGAACCCAAATCTCAGGACCCAGAACCTACGTATGCCTTGAACCTCTAAGCTCGTTTCTCCCTCTTCCTGGCTGACCCAATGAGCAGTCAGCAGGGAGATAATGTCCTCATTAACAAATCCTCATTCAATGTTTTTACAGTTCCTGTTACCAAGCCTCTTTTCTGCTTGATAGTCTAATCCAGGCAAATATTCAATTCAGGAAGACTTTGTCTTTAAGTTGGAGCCTCAGATAATTTGTGACAAATCTTTCTTCTGAGTGGCCAGAGAATGACAGTTAAGTGTATTCGGTAGTATGGTAACAGGTAGGAATACTGCTAGTTAGCTGGAAATAGCAAAAGTTAAAAGGTTAGAAAAACTAAGTGACTTCAATTGGTTTCAACATGTAGATAAAAAACAGGATGGGACTATAACACTATTTATCAAAAAAGATAGCTTCATTACTGGGTAAATGTATACCTTCCTGGAAATTATCTTTCTCTCCTTCGAATCAATATGAACTGAATTCTTCGGTAGAGGAATCACAACTTCCTAGAGGACAATGATTTGTTTCCTCTTACAAAATGGGATCATGTTGAAATTGTGTATTGTTTTTCAGCAAGATGTTTTAAAAGTTCATTATTTTCTTATGGGCCAGACGATTAGTACTCATGGGTGAATTTGTATCTGGTTGAGTAATTTCATGAATGGGTCAGTGTCACCTCTGTAATGGGATGCAGGGCTTGGTCCTTGTCCTCGTGCATTGGGCTCAGTAGCTTTGGTGAGGGCGTGAAGGCGTGCAGGGTGAAGTCACGCGTGCGACAAAACTAGTTCTGTTGTTAATACATTGCACCAAACGCTCAAAACCCAGGTTGGAGTGACTAAGGTGAGCTAGAATTTTGTAGAAACAGATAGATAGTTACACAAGTATAAACAATGAACTGCACATGTATAGACTGAAGAGAAGTGTCTGTACTAAAACGAATCTATATAGATTCTATATCAATCTATCTCTATTGATATATGTATATATAGAGATCTATTTATATAAATCTATTGATAATATATAGGGAGATACTGATATATAAGTAGATCTATAGATGTATCCACACACAGAGAAAACTCATTAAGAATCCAGCTACAGGGCCTCCCTGGTGGCGCAGTGGGTTAAGCAATGCACTGTGAAGCAAAACGCAGCCACTGCAGCACGAGTTCGATCCCTGCTGCCGGCCGGGGGGGGACCCACACGGTGTGGCAGACCTCTCCTGCTGTGCCCGCTGCTCCCCTCAGCAGTGTACTTCTGTTGATCTGCCTGTTCTGCTCCCCGCTCTCTGTGGTGAACCCTCTCACCCCCCCACACCTCTGGCCTGTACCCCAGTGCTTGTATGCATAAATAAATAAATCTTTAAAAAAAAAAAAAGAATCCAGCTACATGAAGTTAAGGCAGAAAGTCAATCAGCTCAAGGTAAATTCACAGAAATACATCGCTCTTAACGAAAGACCGCTGTATGCTCCTAACATACTCGTTCTACTTCCTGTGGTTCAAACACACCTAGAATAATGTGCTCACATCTGGGCATCAGGCCTCTCCCAGGATGGCCTGGATCCCTTAGGACTGAGTGTCCAGGGGGCTGGAGACCTCCAAATGAAGTCACAGGGAATAGTGGCACAACATTGGGCCTTTCCACCAGACGAAAGGGTAAATACCAGGCGAACATTGTTCAGACATTGGGGGTCTGTCTTGAGCAAAATGGATTAAGTATTATCTGTTTGGTGCTGGAGACCAGGGACCTATGCAGACCTGAGTGGGCTGACTCGGGCTAGTGTGATGGTCAAAGCGTGACCACAAGCCCAGGATTTTGCAGTGGGGCGTCATCTGTCAGAACCAATGTCAAACTGCATGCTTTTCTAATTAAACTCTGTATGTACTTGACTCATTCTGGGTCCTAAGTCAATACCTAACCAAGATGATTTTAAAATAACAACCTTGCGGCCTGCCATCTGGCATCTTTTTGGACCAACATGAGATTATGAATGGAGAGGCCAAAGCCCTAGTATAGATCATAAATTACAATAAATAGCCAAATGTAGGCACAGGCCAGGAATTCCACCGCCTCGCTTTTGAAATGAATGTGACTGTTGCACTGTTATCAATGTAGCCTGACCGCTACTTCTTATCTCTAGTTCCTGTTTGATGCTATTTTCAAGTCCTTTCCTATGGAAGTTAAACCAGACAAATACCCCAGAGAGTAACTGAGAAAAGCCATCTAAGCCTTTCACATTTGGTCACTGGGGAGGTTGTGTGTGTGGTTCTGAGATAAAGAGTTGTGATGAGTTTTGTCCAGCACAGCTGGGGTTCAGGAAGGAGGAGATCAGATCAGTAATTCACCCAGTTAAGTTCCTTGAAATGAGGGGATACTGGTTTAAAGCATTCATGAATGTTTATTTAGGGACTTATATGTATTAGGTACTAGGCAGGTCACAGAGATATAGAAGAACAAGTTCTTTCTCACAGGTAGCTCATGTCTATAAGGGGAGATGATCCACAGGGCAATGTAGAAACACAAAGGAGAGGACGATGGTGTCAGGTTATATGCAAAAGAGGGAGGACAAGTGGGTCTCCGAGCTGCTCATTCCACCTTTCAGAATTTCCATATATTCTATTTGGTGTTCTATACAACGCCAGATCCTGGCCCCACCTTTTAAAGAGACTCAGTCATTCTGTCATAGGCAATAGCTCGCTCCCCTAGTGAATGTACTTTGATGAGTCTTTGTACCTAGTGCTTTTATAATGCTTCATACTTGTTCTTCTTTTCTTCCATAATTTCATAGCTATTCTTGGCCCTTTCATTGCTATATAAATTTCAGGATCAGTTTCCACAAATAAAACTGCTGGGATAGGGTTGGTTTTGCTTCCATTTGAGATCTGATGCCTCCCCAGTGTTGAATCTTACAATCCTTGCACATGAGAGATCCTTCTATATTAAGAAAATTCCTCTCACTGATGTTTTGAAGTTTTCTGTATAAGGGTTTTACGCAACTTGTATGCGATTTATTCCTTGCTATTTGATGCTTTTCATGGTGATTAAATGGAATCATTTTTGAGTTTTGTTTTCTATTTTTGATTGCTAGTGTATAGACTATTATTCTTCTCATATTGACCTTGTATACAGGGACTATGCTGTGTACTTATTATTTTTAATAGTTTAGCTGCATCATCTTGTATTTTCTACATATATATGTCATCTGGATATGGACTTTTATTTTTTCTTTTCCAACTTAAAGCATTTAATCACTTTTAGTTTGCCTAATTACGCTGGGTAAGCTATTCTGCACAAGCTGGTCAGAAGTGATGCTAGCAGAGATCCCATTTCACTCCCAGTCTCTGGAGGGAAGCATTGATATTTCACCACTAAGAGTGGTGGTGGTTGTGGGTTTTGGATATCCTCTTATTAGATTGCTTAGTTAATTTCTATTAGTGTACTCTCTATGTGGCTAAGACTTTCTAGTTAGGAAAAAGTTGAGGATTCATAAATAGAGCGTGTATTTTAAGGCCCGTTGGTTTATGACAAAGATGCTACTTTAGTGTAGTGGGAAAAATGGTCTTTCTAATAAACGGTGGTTGACCAATTGGATATAACCATGAAAAAGGATCAAGACTTATCTTACATTATACACAGAAAAGTATTTCAAGGAATTATTTACCGAAATGTAGAAGATGAAACTATTAAACCTTCCAATAACAAGTCCTGGTATACAGGGGCTGTACATTTGTCGCCCATAGAGATGTAAATTTGATCATACAGTTGTGCTAGAAGTTATTATTCCTGTTAGTTGATGAAGTTGAAAATCATAGCTATAACATAATCTATTCAAGATCACATTAGAATTCTGGGATGAATTAGGATGTGATAGCTTGGCCAGGAAGTCTTTATTTTTTTTTAAGGATTTATTTATGCATATAAGATCTGGGGTGCAGGGGGTGAGAGGATTCACCAGGACAGAGTGGGGATCAGAACTGGTGGATCTACTGAAATACAGTGCTGAGGGGAGCGGCAGGTAAGACAGGAGAGGTCTGCTGCACCATGTGGGTCAGCTCCCTGGTTGGGAATCACATTCATGATGCAGTGACTGCTGATAGCTTCACAGTGCTGCATTCCCTGTGCCACCAGGGAGGCACCAGGCAGTCTTTATGTTGACCAAATTATGAAGAGCCAGGGTAAGAAGTGGGAAGAGAAGGCATTTCTATTCAATGAGAAACAAGTGAAGTTGTAAGAGACAGGAATGCAGTGGTAAGATTTTGTAGAGACTCCTCCTGACTTCAGCATGGAGAGTGGGTTGGAGGGGGAAAAGGCAGGAAGTAGATGACCTTCTAGGTGACTATTGCCATAATCCAGAGGTAAGATGGGTAGGGGCTGCAGGCAGGGCAAAGGAGGGAGGGATTTTAGAGATATTGTCTGGGAGAGAGAATGCCAAGTCTCAGTGGCTAATTAGACATAGAAGTTGGAGAAGAAGGAAGACAGTTTCTATTTTGTTTTTGATGTTGAGAGATAAATATTTTTACTGATGTCAATTCAGCAATTCAGTGTTCCTGTAACAGGGGTCCCTCTGGTGGTAAAAGAAAACTAAGGACAAGATTCCTTATCCTGGGTACCTGCTATTGTGGGGTACAGTTGTGTACCTGGGCCTAGTTAGAAGACCAAAGAATAGGAATGCTCCCCTTTTTTGGGTAGTGGCTGAGAGCCACATATAAAAAGAACTGAAAGTTGGTGGGGTTGGGTAGAGGATGAAGGAAATGGGTGAAGATGGTCAAAGGCATGAAGTTCCAGTTCGAAGATAAGGAAGTCCTGGGGAGGAATGTATAGCTTGGCACCAACAGTTACCAATACTCTACCCATCCTGGAGAGGAGCCTAGCGCAGACCTTAAAAATTCTCAGCATGGGACCTCCCTGGTGGTGCAGCAGGTTGAGTGCTGCACTGTGAAGCAATCGCTGCACAGCAGCGAGAGTTTGATCTCTGGCCAGGAAGGGGACACACATGGCGCAGCAGACCTCTCCTGCCTCGCCCGCTGCTCTCCTCCCCTCAGCAGTGTATTTCAGTTGATCTGCCTGTTCTTCTCCCAACTCTGTCTCTGGTGAATCCTCTCACCTCCAGCGACTCTGGCCTGTACCCCAGCTCATGTATACATAAATAAATAAATCTTTAAAAAAAATTCTCAGCACATAGACAAAATGTAACTATGTGAGATGATAACTGTATTAGCTAAACTCAGTGTGGTGTCATTTCAGTCTGTACACATGTGAAATCATTGTATGGTATACCTTAAAGCTGTACTGTATTATATGCTAATTATCTTAATAAAGCAGGGGAAAGAAAAAAATCTTCCAAAACAAAAACAGAAAAAACTGGAAGCTAATGGCTGCCTGTGGGTCAGAGAGTGGAGCCCACAACAGCCTCACTCGAACAAGGCAGCTTCTGGCACCTTCTGCCACTGAGAATCCCCAGTAGCTAGAGGAGGAGTTGGCAGGTACCAGTGGAGGGCACCCAGGCACGAGGGGCTGTCCCAGGGAAGACTGGTCTGATCTCTTAAGCATGTGGCACAGCAAAGAGTAGAGATTTTAAAGCCAGATGTACCTAAGTCTGAATGGCGGTTCTGCTACAAATCTGGTAGCAGTTTCTTCCTCTGTGAGTTATATATGATAGTACCTGGGCGGTTGTGAGGCTGAGGTTATTGTGCAAAGCACCAACTCGGTGCCTCTTTCACAGTCGGTGATGATTAGGGCTTAGGAGAGGGTCCACTGAGCCCCGTCAGACAATTATTACTCGAAGAGTTCCCTGTTAATTCAGGAATACGCTAATAAAAGGGGGAGCTCCCCCAGTGTCAAGGTGTGCATCCAAACAGCAAGGTAACATCCCAGAGGGATTTCTGTCTTTGTGCTTTCTCTCTTTATGCCTTGGGCATAGCCCTTGAAATAAACCAAAGCTTCTTTCTAAAACAGGTACACTTGAATAGACCTGCGTCATCAATCAAGATGAGATATTTCAGGAACTTTCCATTCTGAGCCTTTGGCTTTTTCCTGATTATGTATAAATACCTTGCTTGTTATATAAATACACAGTGAGTGTAACCTCTTGCTAAGCAATGCAAAGCCACCAGCTACAAAGAGATCTAAGAAAAGACCCACCACGCACTGCACCTCGTGGTTCCTTCACCAGTCCCTAAGGAACCTGGAAAGGTTTATAAGTGTTAAAGCCGCCAGTCACCTCTGGAAATCACCGAGGCTGTTCTTTTTTCTCCCCAGGAGCTCTGTGTGCATGGGTATTCATTGGTCTTATCCATCTGTAAGTTTTGTAAGCTCCCTAATGAAAACAACTGTATTTTCCTGGCTTAATTGCACATTATTGAGTGTTCTGTCTCTCGTGCTATAAATGCGCAGTAATGAGAGAGGGTCTGCCCATTAGGGCCAGCAGCTGATGGCGAATCAGGCCCTTCATTGATACCTAGCAAGTAACTTCTTTTTTGTTCATTTGTTTTTGAAATTTATTTTTTTGTATATTTATTATAACAGACTTCATATTTGTACTATGTATGATTTCCCCATGAAATTCTCACCACCAATTGACCCATGCTCTACCACCATGGTCCCTTGTGCTCTTCCCACCCCTGTCCTGATCCTTCTCCCTCCTCCTCCCCTACAGAATGTCTCTGATCTATAGTTGCCTGATGATTTTTATTTTTATTATAGTTACTTCCACCCTTACCCCCTGCCCCAATCCCTTATTTGGTTCCTCTACATTCCTCCTATAAGTGAAACCATTCAATATTTTTCCTTTTTCTTTCTGGCTTATTTCACTGAGCATAATCCCTTCCAGCTCCATCTAAGTTGCTGCGAATGGCATGCATCTATCCTTTTTGATTGCTGAGTAATATTCTACTGTGTAAATGTACCACATCTCCTTGATCCACTCATCTATTTTTGGGCATTTAGGTTGTTTCCATAGCTTACCTATTGTAAACTGTGCTCCTAGGAAGTAACTTCTTAAAGGTCAGCATAGAACTATCCAAACAAAACTAAAATCTTTCTTATTGTTGCGCACTCAGGCAGTGTTGTATTGAAGAACAAAAGGATGTGATAGGCATAATCATTTATAAAGACAACAGTGATGTGTTCCTACTGCAGTGATTCCCTTGTCTTCCCAGATTGTATCTGATATCATGTTACTAGCTTTTTTGATTGTAAATTATTTTTATAGGATATAACAATTGGTAATTTATATTTTTTGGGGGGGGGACATATAGCCACAGTCTGCCAGGTGGGGTGTGTGTGTGGTGTGAGGAGCATATGTGTGTGAGTGAGTAGAAGCGAGACGGGAATAAACATGTATAAACCGATCTGCCTTTGAATATAATTTTAGGTGCCTCTCTAAGCAGTAGATAGCAGAGAGATTATTAAGTGAGAGAATGAGAATTAAAACTGATGCCTCTCACCCTGCCTCCCATATTGATTCTCTGCAAAATCTTCCCTTTAGCTTTCTGTCATTTCAGGGGACAACTTGGCCTCAGTCACAGGAGAGCCAAGTTCATGATTACAGTGATGGGTGTGACATTTTCCTCCTAGCCTAGGGGAAGGCTGGATATGTCAGAGCATAAAAAGGCAAACAGAGGGCATCTTCTGCCTGTCTGGAAGGTCTCCAGCAGTTCTGTGCACCTGTGGGACAGAAAGAAGCTTCTGCAGCACTTGCTAATTGACAGCCCAGTTCTGCCTTAAGAATCAAAGGAACTGAAAAAATTATGTAGTAACCTAAAAGTTGTCAGACAACTTAATGAAAACTGTTTTAGTATCTGATTCTGTTTACTCTAGATTATTTTATATGCTCCACACATTTTATTGTATGGAGCTATAGCTTATTCATTTTCACTTCTATATATTATCCTGTAAAGCAAAAAAAAAAAAAAAGACAAACACTGTAATTCTCTTCTGTTGAGGAGCTCTGTTGGAGATAGTCTTAGGAATGGAATTAAATTATTGGGTCATAAAGCAGACGTGCTCAGCTCTAATGGATATTGCCTAACAGCTTTTAAATTAATGAGAACATTTTGAGATGTTAATTGGCCTTTATTTCATCAACTCAACAAAATGTGATTTTATATTTGTTTCTGAACTATTTTTTCTATTATAAAGCATCAACATAATTCTTTGAGCCTTTAAATTCCCCAAGTAAGTTTTCCTTTGCTGTAGTTGGGCAGGTTTGGGCCACGTTCTATGTAAGAGTTTCAACAATTGCATCTACATGAGGGTGGAAATACTGATGTGAATGCAGCTGTCCTAGCTGGCTAGTGCCAAGCAAGTGAGCCTGAGCTATATAATGACTAGGGGAGTGTGTGTAATGACTAGGGGAGCGCGTGTGTGCACGAGAGAGAGAGAGAGAGAGAGAGAGAGAGAGAGAGAGAGAGAGAGAGAGAGAGAGAGAGAGAGAATTGGGGTTCTTAAAAGTCACATGTATATTTTTCTCTCTTGGGTACGTGGCCTCTTAGTTTGGGCATTGTCTGGGTTAAAACCTTTTTTCCTTCCCTTGTTGTGTGTGGGTTCTGGCTCTGAGCCATTGCTAAGTCATAACTGAGTGTCAGGAGCCGAACATAACAAGCAAACTCAGTCACGCCCTTCCTCCATGCTCCATCTGCCTTCCTCTGCTGCCCGTCTCCAAGAGCATGAGTACACACACGTGTCCAGGTGCCCACTGACAGCAGAACAGTGGCTAACAAAAGCAAACCATGAGTTAGGAAACCTTAAGCGATGGGAAGGATGAGAACCCGAGCTGAGCCCACCTTACCTTCCTGTGTCCCCACAGCTGGTTCCCCTTCATGCCATGACAGTCGTAGAGGGTGATGGGGCTGTGGTAGGAGATGGCGTCGAAGCAGAACTTCCGGGTGTGCAGGGGCTCACCAGGTCGAATATCTTCTCTCCATCCAAAAGTAAAGAGCTAACAAAGCGACAGTAGCAGAAGCGGCTGTGAGTTTAATTTGGAGAGGCAGCGAGCGGAGGTGGGGGTAGGGGTAGTCTTTCAGCAGTGTGGAGCCGCGTTGAGAGTTACAAGGAAGCACCGTCTGGGCGTCATAGGTGTTGAAAAGACACGCATTCTAAAGTGCTCCTGCAGCAACCACTGCGCCTCACAAAAAGTGCGAACAAGTTTCCAGCTAGGTCCGAGGAAAATAATGGGGTGTCATGAGGGTACCCGAAAGGGGGAGGGTAAGAGGGCGGCAAGAAGCTCTTTAATGAAGTCTTCCCAGTCTTCATTCGGATGCTCTGTTCCTGGACCAAACGCTGCACAGTTAGCTAAATGAGCAGATTCACTGAAAAAAGACCAGGAGTAGACTTGGCAACCTAAAAAATCCTGATTTAAATAGAAGCTAAGCTTGTTGGAGAAAACAGACCAGTTGATTTCCTGGCATGCTGGAGTAACTGCAGGGCAGTGTAGAAAATTTGGGGCCATAACTCACAGTAACGGATAACAGTTTACACAGGCGTAGGCCTCTCCCCACCCGAAGTGGAACAGAAGTTTCAGAAAACATTGTCATTACTGTGTTTAATCCACGCTTGTACCCCACCTAACATTCTCCTAACCTAGTCTGTTCTAGCCTATCCATCCCATACTATTATTTTAAAAAACGCTACTTCTGATGCATTTCATTGATTTCACAATGTAGTAAGACAGTACTGCTCCTGTAGAAGGATATTTCCGAGATTTTTTTTTTTTTAGCTGGACAGCAGGAAGAGAAGTCCTTAAGCAAAAGGGAAAATGGACTAGATGAGCTCTGGTTTTTTCCAATTCTAAAATTATAATAAGGTTATATAATTCCTGCAGCGGGGCTCCTGGCAGGCCTGGCTGCTGGGGTGAAGCTGTGAACTGCTAAGTGAGAAGCTGTCAAGGAGGCTGCAGTGATTCCCTGAGAGCTCAGCGCTGTCAGATGGACACTTAGCGCTGCCCAGGCCCTCAGCGCATTTCAGATCCTACCTCGGAAAGATAATGTAGGCAGTCTTGCAAGATTCCAGGGGTGGCTAATGAGAACGGTTAAGTGGTGGGGAAACTTGAAGGAACTGGGCTAAGTGTTCTGGAGAAAACCAGCAAGAAATGATCTAGCTCATTCCTGAAAATCAATAGTCCGAGGACCATGAGTGACGACTGTTTGACTGGAAGACAGGACAAAAGAGAATGATTTAAAGAGAAGGACAAAGGGTCTGAGGTTAGGTGTTTAAAATAGATTCTAGAAAAGGAACTGTGTAGTCCTTTGGCCTAGTTTTTTTTTTGTTTTTTAATTTTAATACCATTGTCAATTGAGACATTTTTAGGCTCATTTGAATCCTTTTTCAGGGAATGGCATCGCAAGTGTCTATTCACCTATTTCTGATCTCAATCGTTCCCTTTAAATTAGAACTCATGGGGCCTGCCTGGTGGTGCAAGAGGTTGAGCACCATGCTGTGGGACTTCTGCAGGCACTGCAGCACGAATTCGATCCCCAGCCAGGGAGGTGACTGGCATGGTGCAGCAGACCTCTCCTACCTCACCCGCTGCTCCCCTTAGCAGTGTGTTTCAGTAGACTTACCAGTTCTGCTCCCCAATTTGTCTCTGGTGAATCCTCTCACCCCCTGCCTCTGACCTGCACCCCGGCTCTTGTATGCATAAATAAATAAAAATCTTAAAAAAAATTAAAAAATCAATAAATCAGAACTCACTACTCCCTTGGCTTTTGGAATACCATGCGCTCTGTTATCCTGGACTCCACCTTCCCTGTGGCCCATCTCTTCACCACAGTGCTGCTTAGGTCCTTCCTGGCACCCTCCCCTGTAGTCAGTCTTTGGTTAGTCTTAGACCTTCTCAATTCGACTCTGGCCAAAATGTTGGTAACTAGTGACCCATGACAGGTCCGACCACGTAGGATCTCCCAAGCACTGCTCCATGGGCATCTCAAAGTCAGTATATATAGATTTTCTTCCCTTCTAATCCTGTTCCATCTACATTTTTTTTATTTGGTGGTGATATCAATCTTACATCTTTAACACCTTTGTCTCCTTTACCCACTTCACCTATGCGAACACCAGCTCTTGACTTTTCGTCTTCTAAGTGTTTCTGGAGGTACTCTGTTTCGATCTCCACCACCCTTGCACTCAACATTTCGCATCTGGATGACTAACTTGCTATTAATGGTTTCGTTTCCACCTTCCTTTCTTAGTTCCTTCATCGCTGTTTGTAATACCTATTTCATCACCTGAAATCTCAAAATATGTTCACATAACCTTTAGAGAATACACTTCAAATTCTCTAAAATATAAAGAACTTTCTACAATCTGGCCTTTGCCTCTTCCTCCCCGCCCCCCCAGCTGTATCCCTTACTCTTTATGCTCTAGACACAATTAGCTATTTGTAGCTCCTTACATAATCAAACTATATTTTCCTTTCTGTGACTTTGTTCATTAGAGTCCTCTGATTAGAAGGTCAACAGTCACCAGTCAACCTAGATGCTGCTGCTTGGTCCTTTGTGATCCACGCCCCCAGGAGGCCTTGCTCTTTAACCCCTTCTAATCCTTTATCTTATTGCATCGCATCATAACTGCCCACTTATGTGTCTCTGCCTCTCACAAGGCTATGAGGCCCTTAGTGTTGGGTATCATTGTTTATCTTCATGTCTCCAGCAGTTCCTGACATATAATAAATATCCAGTAAACTTTCTGTCAAATTAATGAAACTTACTTCATTATAGTAACAGAAAGTAGGTGGGATAACTACCAAGATGAATGACTAAGTCCCTTTAGTATCTCAAATGAGTTTGTATAACATGTGTCAAACTACAACAATAGCAATAATTTCCAAATTTCGACTTAAATAATTATAGAGTATCATTGCCTCTTATTGGAATTGCAGTTTCCTGGCCTATCAACCTGCCATTGGTATTCAGTAAGTATTTTATTTAAATATCACATTTTCCTTGGTACTATTAGCTGCTCAACCTATGCAGGGAACCATGGTCTGTTTCCCTCTCTTTCTCTATTTTTTTTTTGGATGGAGAAGGTCAAAGCTGAGGGGACGCGAATCACTAGGCCCTCGGTGTGAAGTTCAATGCCTTTTGCAGAGACTCTTCTTACTCTATAGATTCTTACCTTTTACTTAGTAAATGGATCTGATAGATCTGAAAAATTGCTGTGTTGGGGCAAACATAGGTGAGTTTGTCTCTTGGATAGATTTGTTTATATTTTGTTTACAGTGATCTCTCAGGCCACCCCTAAGTGACTTTTATTTCCTGTTTCTAGGTTTGTTGTTATAGTGCAACAATCATTCTGAGGTTTGCAGGCTGACTATTAGTCTATAGTCAATGGTGTTTGATGCGTTATTAGCATGGCTGTTGCTACTACCTACAGCTGCCTAGTCCTCCTCATAATTACTTTCCTTAAGGTCTGCATCTTTAATTATATCAATTGTTTTATTCTTCTGCACCTACCATTCGTTAACCTTTTTCTCTTACGTCTTTAACACGCTTCTATTGACCTTTGTCGTATCCTAATAGCGGTATCAAGCCAACGAGGCTCTCAAAGCCTTTCATTTTGTTAGGCACACCTTCCCGTGTGCAATCCTGTCAAAGCTGAAGCCAGCAGTTAGGATGAAATTATTTCCATTGTTTGTAGTGGGTGATGTTATTGTGACATTCAAGGCTTGTCTTCTGCCCTTGGGCTGTTCCTTATTGACAGAACTATTTAGATTTCACTCAGTTTCCCTGTACAATAATGCCTGACCTATTTTTCAATTTCAAATCCCTCAATTTTGGTATGAATGGGTGTTGTTTCTCCATCTTGCTTGGAGTGACGCTTTGAAATGTAGATTCAGAATGACACATGACTTGCTTTTCTTTGTTTTAACAGTAACATTCTATGTGTGTAATGCTGTCTGCGTCTCCAGTGTCTGACTTGAATAAGCTCACTAGATGTGGTATTGCAAATTCACTTATTATCTTAATCTTGCTACCTGATTTGAGAGGATTGAAACTGTTGATATAGTGCAACAATCTGGGTGGGTAGTTACATCTTATTGCATTGTGTGGTTTGTGAGACAGCAGGTGTTGTATCTGTCCTGAGAGTTAGACTGGGTACCCAGATTCTGCCCTCCCTGCCCCCGCCCAGGCTTGCTTCCATCTCTGCTTGCTCACCTCCTCTCTGGCTCTTGGAAAGGGGGCATCTGCTTCCCAGCAGGACCTGCTCTGCCACAGTGCTTCCTCCCCACATGACTCCAGAGCCTGCTGCCGCCAAGCTGGGCCAACGTGGGCTCTGCCCTCCTCTCCCCTTCTCTCCTCCACACTCATAATGGCACCTGGGGCGCATTCTTTCCAGAACTTCCAGGCTTATTAGGATCTGTTCTTTTTTTCTTGGTCCTTAAAGAAACTGAAAGCCGGCCTAGACTGGGACAGTGGTATCGAGAGCTAAAACAGTCTCAGAGAAATGAATCACACAATGGCTTTATTCATAAAAGCCAAGTTAGTTACCCCCGGTTTTTTCAAGAAAAGACATTTGCTTATGAAGTACTTCCATAGATGCTCCTTCAGTTCTCATGTAACTGTTTTCTTTATTCATTTGTATTTGATTTTTGCCATTATTTTTTTGGTGGGGATATGATACTAGGTGATTTTGAATGAGTGTGAATAAAAAGGAAAGAACCCCTATGGTTTTCCTGACCTGATATACTTCTTTTCTCATGCAGGAATTTTAATCAGAATATAAAAGACTGATCCTTCTAAGTCACTGAGTAAAGCATACAGTTTATTACTTGAAAAGAAAGTAGGTTGTAATATTTTAATCTTCAGGTCAATATCTGTGACATATATTACACATTTGATGCTTTTTTTTTTTTTTTTTTTTTTTTACCGTTGCCAACCTGTTTAATCTCCCTGTAGCATAGATTTCAGAATCTCTTGAGACTGGAAGTCTTTTCAAAGTGCTGCATTAACTGTTCTGTGCTTCTTAAAGTTGTCTGCTTGTCTAGTGCTGCTCTCTGGTGACTATTTTTTGAATTACAGGCTATAGATTTTTGCACGCTAACCTGAAAAGGTGGAGGGGAAGAAGTAGGGGAGGGGAACCAGTAATTTTTGAGACGTATACAGTGTTGTTATTTTGTTTATATTCCTTTTCCAGCTGTCAAAAAAAATGTTCAGTCTGGCATATATTTTGTTCTACAACTTTCCAGGGGATAGAAGTTAGTCCTGGGGCCTCCCTGGTAGCGCAGTGGGTTAAATACCACGGTATGAAGCAAACCGCAGCCATTGCAACACGAGTTCGATTCCTGCCACCAGCCAGGGAGGTGACCCACATGAGGCTGCAGACCTCTCCTGCCTTGCTCACTGTTCCCCTCAGCAATGTATTTCAATCAATCTGCCTGTTCTGCTCCCCACTTTGTCTCTGGTGAATCCTCTTACCGCCCCCCTACACTTCTGGCCTGTACCCCAGTGCTTATGTGCATAAATAAATAAATCTTTTTTTTTTTTTAAGTCCCGATTCAGGCACTCAGATATGCTTATTTCATATCCACCAGCTGCCTAAGTATATTTTAGGTTGAAGTGAATAGCAGGGGTAGAGAGGAATTTAGCCAACAGATGGGGATTTTTCCTGATGACATGCTCCTATTTAAAATATCCTCTCCCCTCTTGATGCAAAGTCTTGCAACCCTCTGAAATAGTCTCCCAGGCTGAAGTCAGGATGACTTCCTGGTGGTAACGGGGCACCTTCACATCCCTGTAATAGCCTGATGCTTACAGAAAGAAAGGGGAAGGGGCAGACAAGTGAACTTGCCCTGGTATTTCCTTCCAATCAGTAAAAGCTAAAGCCCTTAATTCTTCTTTAGAACCCATCATTTTTTGTGTGTACACATGCCACAGGATGTACCTGAGTGAATGACAAGTAGTATTTTGTATTTAGAAGTTCCCTGGGACCTAAGAGAAATGTGTGGATTGGTGTTGGCATACAGGGGTTGTGGACGGGGGTCTTGTGCGATGGCAGAAGGGAAAGCACATTTACTCTGTGCCCACTGCCACGCTGCTTCATTGTTGGCAGTGGTCTGGGAGGATTTAAGAATGGCGTGAACCCACGCTGCCTGAAACCCAAAGTTGACTGTGGATCCTTCTGGAACACCAAGAGGACTGGGCAGTGGGAGGGAACAGCAAACAGAGTGTTGGTTCAATCATGATAACCCTGATGATTCTGATTATTCTGGACTGTGCGGTGGATTTGGTCTAGGGCTCCTTTCTGGGGGTGCCGCTGGTGGTGCATAGGGTCAAGTCTCAACACTATGAAGGATCCACAGACACTGCAGCATGAGTTCGATTCCCAGCCAGGGAGCTGACCCACATGGCGCAGCAGACCTCTCCTATCTCACCTGCTGCTCCCCTCAGCAGTGTGTTTCAGTTGATCTGTCTGTTCTGCTCCTCACTCTGGTGAATCCTCTCACCTCCCCACAACTCTGGCCTGTACCCAGTTCTTTATGCATAAATAAATAAATAAATAAATAAATAAAAATGGCAATAGCCATAGATACCGGTTAAATCTATGTGACGAGTACACGAACATCTGCTATCCTGTCTTTATTCCTTCTATTTGAAATGTTTTATAATTAAAAATTAAAGCACTAACAAAGGGCAGAACAATTCAGTCTGCTCTTTGTCTTTTCTAGGTGACAGTGTAAGGAAAGCATTCCCTGCGAGGATGTCTAGTTTCACCGTGGATCAGGGACACACCTTACTTCATAAACTGAGTTGCTTTGAAATGGTTTTCAATCAATGGCAATAAATGGTCTCAAGGTGTCCCATGAAGTCCATGTTGGGGTGCCATTGCCTCCAAGTTACCAGGTTACCCTTCTGTGTAACATTGCAAGCTGCTACAAAGTCAAGAGGTGTTGTCTATCGAGCACTCTTTTGTATGTACAGCAGAAGGAAAAGTAAGATTATTAGCCACAAAGAATCTTTCATTAGAACCATGAAATTCAGTTGGAAGAACTCCAAAGTGCTCTGGTGATCATTCTGATGCTCATTCTGGGGAAGGAAATATCAGACTAGGGTCATAATCAACATTTCTACTGTCCTTTCTGTTACTGAAAGCAGATTTTTATGCATGATCTCAGTGCATGATTCCAACTCCTCTGAGAAGAAACAGATGCAGAGAAGTTAAGTGGTTCACTTACCTGCGGAGCTGTTTAGTAACACAGCCAGGTGCTCAACCTGGCTCAGACCTCCAACTTTGTTCTCTGTACCTCCTTCCTGCTCACCCCCTCGCCAACCCCCCCCCCCCCAGGAGCCCACATACCTGTTCATGAGACCAAGTTCTTTCAGAACCGTCCTTGATGCAGATGTCAAGCCTCAGCTCGGTTCCCGTGGCTCCGTGTTTGCTGTCTATGCAGAGATTGGCTGCCACGTTGCGAATCTGTGGAAAGAAGGGAGAAATGAGCATGTCTGTTTTTCCTTGTACCCCTAGCTCCTGATGGTCCTGGTCTCTAGATTGCAGAGTCACTTTTTAAAATGATGTGATTATTAAATGATGCCTGAAAATTACATACCACTTATGGAGAAACACCTGAAAATTAACTACGACTTGTTGTCTGCATGTAAAATATGAGGAGGTGGTTGACTAGCCAACTGCTGTTGGCCCCATGTCTGAGACGGCAGAGGGAGCAGCACAGAGCTCAAGACCTCTGCAAAATGGGAGTTCACTTTTCAGGTAGTTCTGAATTTGTCATTTGTCACTTCCTGCTTCAAAGCATCTTCTATCATTACCACCTCCGCTGGGAGAAAGGCCAGCATGAAGCAGGTGATGGGGGTAAAATGTGTGACAGAAGAGAGTGAACCCCTGAGGTTAGCATGCTCTGTGCAGGGCGTGGTGACCTCCTGTCCATCTGCCTGTTGTCATGGTTTAGCATTTCTTCTGGATGAGAAATTAAATGTCACCCTGGACTCCTCGCAAAACAGAAAAGGCTGCACTTTTGGTGCAATCTCATATTGAATAAAGACTCTTTACATAAAATCTGAATTTAGAAAAGTAGCAGAAGCAGAAAAATTGTGTCTGGTTATGTTAACACTGATATAAAGAACTGAATAGGAACTGAATGGGAAAATTATCAACAGCAGAAAGAATTTGTACCTAGACACAGAGGAAATCTTCCTGCCTGAAGATTTTCCTAATTCTGTGTGCACCAGAACAGCCTCCTGTGGTTGAGGTGGGAATTGTTTATGGTTAAGTGTGCCTGCTTAGATAAGCTCGGGTATCTCGCTCCCTTTTATGCCTTTGTGTGGTTTTGGATTACAATATCCTATTAGGTACTGTCAGAATGGAAACAAGAAGAGGTTGTACGCAAGTGATACTTTTTGTTCCGGTTCCTTTGCCCAAATGGTGGATAAGGTAAGGCATCTCCAGGTCACGGGGATGCCTGGATGGGGTGGTGCAGAGAGGCTGAATGAAGGTTGTTATGACATATCCTAGGTATGATGAAAGGAATATTCTGGGAGCAGGTGGTGGTGGAGCTATTTCATATTTTATGTGCTGTAGAAGAGAGGTTGGTAAATTGCCACTCAGAAGGGAATCATTGCAGTAGGCGCCAGTGTTTACCCAGGGAGTTTGACAACAGCGTGGGCTCATCTTCTGCTATGGGACTGCTGCCCTCAGGGGCTCTGTCCTTGATGAAGGGGACTATGAATGAAGGAAGGAGGCGGAGTAGCGGTTCTTGACTTAGTTTAGTCCGCAGCCTTCTCTGGCCATTGAGGAAAAGCTCTGGACAACTGTAAGTGGGTACAAATAATCCTTTTTGCATTTATAGTTCTGCCACTGGTGACTCCACAGTTGTACCCGAATTAGAGGAAATGCACCCCTCCCCTTGCAAGTGGAATGCACCTCTTTCCCTGGTAGTTTGAAAGGTGGACATGAACTTGGCTGGTGTCAGGGCACCTGACTCACTCTTGCCTTTCCCAGAACAAGCACCAGAGCAGAACTTTACCACAGAATTTTTAGAGCCAAGCTAAAAAAAAAAATGACCTTTAGTAAAATCAGTTCCCTGGTGTGAGACAGTTTCTTTGGTGAAATGGAAACACCGAGAAGTTGAGAAGTTTGAATTTGCCGTCACCGTCTTGAGCCTGGCACAAACTCTGTAACAAACTCCTAGTTGATCTTATCCAGAGTCCCCGGTGTGCGTTTTCTAAAGCGTCTGCCACCTGGGAGCATGGAACAGAACTCTGGACAGCGCTCTCTTTTCATTCTCGGGCCGTTTAACTCACACACTCTTTTTAGAAAATCAGTATCAGCTATGCCAAAGACTTCTGCAGGGTGCTCTTGTTCGCTCTGCTTGAGTTCTAACCACAGTTAGAAGGGAAAAAGCAACTGCTTATCACTTTACGGTCTCTTGGCCACAGAGGGAGAAGTTTGCCCTCCTCTATGGGCTGGCAAGGCTCTATCACTGGAGGGCCTCTGCTCTTGGAAAAGGAGGCTGTGGGGAAGAAAAGAACATGTGCAAGCCAGGGACACTGAGCCGCAGATCTGCCAAGTCTGCCTGTGGACGCGCACCAAAGTCTTTCAAAGAGCCTTGTTTTCCTTCTGAATGCTGCAGGCTGAAAGGGCTCTGGCAGGGCTGGAGGGAACCATTTTCTAAACTCTTGAATTTTCTAAATTCTCACTCAGATGGTATCTGTATAGACAATGGGATAAACTGCTTTGGGAGCCAAATTTCAAGTTTCAAAGGCGTAATTGTCTACATCTGTGTAAATTTCAGCAAATAGTTGCACCAGAGAGGAAATGCTGAGAGTTTAATATAGGACAAGGGAGACACCTGAACACAGGATTAATGTCAACATCTCACATGCTTCTCTCTCGCTCCTCAATGAATATTCATGTCCTCTCTCCTGCTCAAACACAGCTCCATCAAAAATAAACAGGTAAATAAAATGCCAATAGAATGGACTCTTGTACTTGTCTAATCATTGCAATAGAATGTTTTAAAATGGAGACAAGAAAATTGACAAATGATTTATACTTTTTCCACACGGCTCTGCATCTGTGGCCGTTCACCCACAAACACCGCTCCACTCACCCCCGCCCACCCCGCCAATCTAAGGCACAAGATTTCCATGCCTATTTGGAATGTTGCATAAATCTAGGACAGACTAGGTCATTGTCATGTTTTACTCTTTTGATGTCCAACTTCAGGATGTGGCATTGTGAAAATTATGAGGACTCCTGAGTGACACTGTGCAGGAATAGAGAGTAAGGTAGCCTTGACCGGGAATGGGTGGGACGCAGGAGAAAAATGGAGGAAAGGGAATGTTATGTCTGAGAGGATTACAGAGATAAAGTCCCTTTTGGGTGAGGATTAGGAAAAGGTCTGGCAGGAGTGAAGGATTTCTTAGGTAGACAAGAGCGATCAGGCTCAGTTCTCTACCTCCCCCTACCCAGGAGGTCTCACTACAGACGCAAGAGGAGGGGCCCATGCTGCTAATGTCCAAGTGCCTGGAGGAGTGGGGTGCAGGATTCCACTGTGTGAGATGAGCCCCAGTTTAGCAATGAGAGTGCAGGGCTTGCTGCTTGCTCCCTGGTGGACTTGGGGCTAGTTATTTTCATCAGCACAGGACAGGTTAACTGAGGGAAGTTAAAAAAGGAAAGAAAGACACTGGCATAGGCACAGGAGGGTCGTTTTGAAGGACAAGAACTGCCTGGATTCAGGGGTCTTTTAAGTAAGAAGTAGAAGGTTCATGATTCATTCACTGCTGATTAGTTGCCTGCTGTGTCTTCTGCACTGTGCTAGATACTGAATGTACAGTGGGGAAAGAAACACATCACTCCCCTCCTTGCTGCAGTTTTTGGTCTAGTGAGGACATTTGTGAATACACGAGGAGGAGAAAGGCTTGAGATTTCCGGTATTTCTGGCTATGAATTTTTAATGCGGCAGAAGGCATCGAGTTGCTCCCCTCTGGCGGGCTGTGGCTGAGTGGAGAGTCAAATTGATGTGCAGAACTGGAAGCAGACAGTGGTGTGGCTGGGAGAGAGCTGGGTGGAGACAGAGCAGGTCTGAGCTCTGCTCACGGGGCACCAATATGGTGTTCCTATAACCTTAGCCATGTGCCCCATTTTTAAAGGCTCTTGACCATGTCAGGACTTTTTTTTGGGGGGGTGGGGGTAGGGTGGGGGTGGATTTCTATCCATTTATAGAAAGTCAACGTTTAAAGAGTGCCTCTGAATGAAAGACACTTTGAGAACTACTGGTGGAGGTTCCGAGAAAACAGCTTCTGCTCCCCAAGTCCACAGTCTTGGAGAGGACATCACAGGCGGGTGTCGTGTTAGACCACTGACTGCTAAGTGATGACAGGGCCGGGACGCTGAAGGACAAGCAGCATTAAATCTGGAGAGTGAAGTGGCAGAGGACACTAACCTCCAACATCAAAAATGTACGCAACTATAGAGATGTGACAGTGCCGGGCATTATTTATTTTTTTCTTTAAAGAGCAGGTTTATTGCGAAAAGGGACAGGAAAGTAAAAGACAGTTGCAAAGACACAAGCGGGCAGGAAGAGCGGCCTCTGCTGAGGGAGGGCAGTGAGGAGAAGCCCTGGCAGGGTACAGGTCATGGGCAGGCAGGAGGCTGCTGCCTGCAGAGGAGAGACTTGGTGAAGAAGGCATCTGCACAGGTGCAGGCGGGTGGGGGGGTGGCTGCCGCCAGGCATTGTTTAAAAAAGGAGATGCTCATGAGTCGGTATAGCTGGACTTAGGCCTTGAAAGTGAAGACGATTGCGCCTCAGAGAGCGGTTGTGTGGATTACAGTGACCCACGCAGAGGGCGCAGACACTGTCAGGTGCACAGACGCGGTCAGCAGTGACAGCTACTGTTTATTTCTTTGTTAACTCAGTTTTTCAGCCGTCAAAGTGAGATGGTGAATGGGGTGATCACAGTGCCATCACACTTCTGTTACACTGCGAGCTGTCCCACGGGCACGTCAACAGCAAGGATCACAACGGAGCGCGCGTGGCTCGCTCCTCCAGCCTATTCTGCTAATCCTGTCACATCCATCAGGAGGACCCCCAGGCCGGCCCCAAGTGGTCAGCCATCTCTGCTGGGCCTAGCCCTTCACGCTGCAAGTCCCAGCTTCTCCTTTCTGGCCTTACTGGCCTTCAGCATCTCCTCATGGACTTTTGTGTAGTAGAACATAGCACAAAGGTGTGTAGTAAAATATGCATAAATTGATGTTTGCCATTTTAACCATTTTAGGTGCACAGTTCAGTAAATTCAAATTTCTGCATAACCATCACCACTAGTTCTAAAATGTTTGCATTACCCTAAAGCAATAATCTCCCTACTCCCTCCACCCCTGGTTATCTCTATTCTAGTGACTGTATATATTTTTCTTCTTGGAACTTCAAATAAGTAGAGACATAATTGTGCTTATTTTACTGAGCACAATTCTTTCAAGGTTTATCATTCCTTTAAGAGGCATTTATCCCTTTCTAAGTGTCAAAAAGTCTTTTGACTCTTCTTTTAAGTCAATGGAATAACGTCCCATTTTATGCACCCCAGCGGCCTGTCTGTCTCTGAGTATCATTTCACATTTATTCATCCATTGACAAACGCGCAGTTATTTCTACTTGGCCTGCTATGAATAGCGTTGTTGTGAACATGGCTACAAATATCTGGTCATACCTTCTCAATTCTTTGCATGTGTGCTAGGAGTGGGATTGCTCATCATAAGGTAATTCTATGCTGAACTTTGTGAGAAGCTGTCCTACTGTTTCCATCGTGGCATCCCCACTTCACATGCCCCCCAGCAATGTACACTCACTCCAATTTCTTCTCGTCCATGCCCACTCTTGTTCTCTACTCTTAGTAATAGTGTGTGTGATGTGGCCACGTGAGAGTAATGACGAGTCACAGAAGGAAGACCATCGCAAGCAAGGACTAGGAAGAGCCACAAATCTGGGGATTGCTTTCCTTGGGAAGTGGGCAAAAAAAAAAAAGTAGCTACGAGTAAAGAAAGGGAAAAGAGGAAGAGAAGCAGAAAGAAGACAGGATTGTTGAGGAAGAATTTTGAGAAGTGAATGACACGGTCAACAGGTCAAACTCCAGAGCAGTCAAGGAGGAGGAGGCCTGGGGGGACTGTTGGACTTGGTGGGGAGGAGGTCACTGGGTCCTCTCTGGGGTGGAGTCTGTGGTGTGGTGAATGAGGCAGGAGTTAGATCACCGAGTAGTCTGAAGAAAGTTGGGGGACAAAAGTTACAGTCAACCAATGGCTGCTTCTCTTTCAGGAAGCTTGACAGTGACGGGCAAGGTATTCCCGGGAAAAGCAGAATGAAGAAGAAGCAACCTTTTGGGGTTTGGGAGACTTGAGCAAGAATTCCAGATAAGCTGTGCCCTAATTCATTTGAGACGCAGAAAAAACAAACTGTGAGGCTCTTTTAGAAATGAAAAACCGTCTATAAATGCAAAGCACAAAAGTGATTTCATTGTCCTTACATTTCGCTGTGGACACTTCTACCTTGGGGCGATCATGCCATTTTTGCTGGTGAAGATCTGTCCCTTCTCTAATTGCTCCATGCTGGTGGCCGCCAGTAACTGCTGGCAGAGACCAACCACTGCCTTTCCTTGAAATGATGCCCATGGAGACTTTCTTCCTATCTTCTGCCCATTTTCCTTTTCTGAATTTACCGTAAATGTAATTGCCTTGGCACCTCTCTCTTTCCCTGGAAGTTACCACAAATACACATTTCAGAATCCTGCTTACACTGTGCAAGAAAAAGATGAGCCCACATACACAGCTGTGTATGTGTTCTGCTCCAAATGGTGGTGGTTTCCTAAATCTGTGCCCCGCTACTTGAAATTAAGTAGGATTAGTAGTATGGTTTGTGAGATGTATACAGCATCAAATATGACTTTTAATGTAAGGTTAATTGCCAGAGACAATTTGATTTTCACAAACAGATACAGAGGAAGATTTGTGTAAATATGGCATTTCTTACTGGGTTAAGATCAGCAACTCTCTCCTGATGGAAGGGGGGAAAAGGTCGAGTGCCTACCTCATCCTAAACTGGCGCTTACATCTCCTAACCTGGCGCTTCTGCCGTGCTGTGCACGTCTTTACATTCAGAACGGAGGCTCTGGGGATGCAAGTTGCCTGTTCAAGGTCATTCAAGGTGGAGGGCAGGACGTGTAATGTCTCTGCTGCCCAGATTCACGTTCTTTGTGCCCCTCATGGTAGCGCTTACACTTGCTTTGCCAGAACAGGGCAATTTGGGTTGCTAAATCGTGGCAAACGCTTTACTGCGCTCAAGGGAGTTACAGAAAGTCAAGAATTCAGAATCCTTGGGTTTAGAAAAGAACCATCCAGGTTTATAGCTGGGTGCAGTGTGCCTGGATAGAGAGGGTAAAGCAGGGTTAGAAATAAAGCCATTCACATGCTCAGGGTGCTTTGGTAAAGCTTATCACCAAGTCAAGGGATACAGAAGTGCCATCGAGTCACGCAGGACAGGATTGCCAGGGGCGGGTCCTGCCCATGGTGGGTAGATGCAGGAGAAGGCATCAAGGGGAATTTTTTCCTGACCTTTGTGTGAAACTCTAGGCTTAGAATCTGAATTGAAAAAGATTTCCATTTTCTGAAAAGAAGTTAGAATATGCCGGGCCACCCTAGTTAAGGTGCAACACTCTGGGGCTATCCACAGCCACTGCTGTGGACACGAGTTCGATCCCCAGGCAGGGAGGGAACCCACGTGGCGCAGCAGACCTGTCCTGCCTTGCCCACTGTTCCCCTCAGCAGTGTACTTCAGTGGCTCTGCCTGTTCTGCTCCCCAGTCTGTCGCTGGTGAATCCTCTCACCTCCCATGACTCTGGCCTGTACCCCAGTTCTTGTGTGTATAAATAAATACATCTTAAAAAAAAAAGAGAGAAAAGTTAGACTATAACAGAAGAGGGATGACTTTGTCCTGACCCATGTAGTTGGCTAGAATATGCTTCTTTTTATGTCAACAGCCAGGTGTCTCCTTTGCAAAGCAGAGAATATGGACTAATCTTGATTTTCTAAACATACAAGAGAATAACTTTGAATTCATAATGATTGTGATTTTTTTTTTCTGGTTTGGATTCTTCCCCCTTAAATTTTGGTGTTGTAATTTCATAACTTGAGGAAGGACATATTTTGGCATGAACCTCTCAGGAGCACGTGGTTGCATTAGAGCCCACGTGTGTCTCCTCCAACAGAACCTCCTTGTGCGAGGCAAGCCACTCGTATTTGTGCTAATGTCTCCACAGTTAGTATTCCTGTTGTCTTTTCCCTCTTCCAGTGTTATTTTACAAACACTTTTCCAGCGGCTCTGTTCGTCTAGGAATGGCCGATCCATCTAGATTTGCCCCAGTTCCTGTATAATCATGAATGGTCGCCTTCAACATTATCTCCAAAGTCATGGGCCATAGCCTCCGACACTGAAAACCAAGCAACTTTTTAACTATTTGAGTATTGGAAAAGTCAGGTCAGAGACTTAACCAAATGCAGTTAATGTGGCAGACTCAGTGGGTGGTAATTCTGAGACCGAAGTGTTTGGGATTTGCCGAGATGGTGACAGGAATTGTGGGTTTACAAAGCCACGAGTTAGCCTCCTCTGAGAAACAATGGTTCTCTCTGAAAATAGACAACTAGATCAAATCAAGAGGTCATAAAGCATGTCGTAAGGCATGTCACTCTGCTAACGTAAAGTATTAGTCTAGTTCTAGACAAATGGTCCAGGTACCTGTATAATGTAACGATTTCGCCCAAGTGAGCGCAAGTGGAAGTCTGGCCTTTGGGATGCCAAGGGCTGTTTCTGGTAGGTGCCTTGAGCCCATGAGACTTGCTGGGGAGAAGCTGTGTCTTAATCATTTCTATAATCCTGGCACCTGACTTAGTTTGGATATATAATTTGATATATAATTATATATAATCAGTTAGCCACAGCTGCCACAATAAAATACTGCAGGCTAAAGGCTAAAGAACAGAAATTTATTTCTCAGTTCTACAGGGGGAAGTCCAAGGTCTTCCTAGATGCTGGCAGGTTTGGCTTATTCGGAGCCCTTTTTCCTTGACTAGGAGATGCTAGCCTCACTTGCTGAACTGTACATAGTATTTTCCCAGTGTATACATGCGCCTGGGGGCTCTTCTTATAAGGACACTAGTCCAGGATTAGTGTCTCACCCTTCTGACCTCATTTAACTTACCTCCTTAAACCCCTCTGTCCAAATACACTTTAACGGGTTAGGACTTTAGCACATGAATTTGGGGGAAAGGGTCATAATTCAGTCTATAATATAATAGTACTTAATAATTTCTTTAATTAAATAGCTTAATTTAACTTAGTAATCACAATTATAGCTATTTATTATTATTCTTGTAGCTGATCATGGACTTTCACAAAGAGGCTTTATCAAACATTGAATTTTAGAGGACTTAAAAAGAATTTATTGCTAGAACTTTTCACTGGATATGTTTAACGCCTGCTTTCTGTTGCTATACAAGTACCAGACCTATTCAGGAGACTGCTAGAGTCTCAAAGCCACTTACTTGCATTCATCTCTCAAATCCCTCATTCAAACCCTGACTCGTCAACTCTTGTTGCGGGAACTAGTCACAGGCAAAACTCCAGCAATCTCTTTTTGAGCCACAGGGGGTCCTCCAGATGAATGTGACATTTGCCTTATTGATATTTTGACCTTGTTTTAATTTTTTCATTCAAGGCTGTCAGTATCATTTCATATAAGTGATTTGAAACTTTTAGTGGGACCAAGATTCCCATAAAATGTGATGAAGGCTATGGCCTCTTCAGAAAGATATACATGTAAACAGACACAACATTTGTCATGGAAAGTATTCTTCCTTTATATATCTGGTGGCCCAGAAAGACTATTACACAGGTTTGCCACGCCTATAACTTTCTCTTCACTTCCCCAACACACAGATGCACGGGAGCTTAGAATTTTCCCTTTGATGCTTGATGTCCTACTTTCCCTATACTCATGGACATGGAGATATGAAAATGTCTATCATTTTTATTTTAAAACATAACTGGGTGATGTTTCATGCAAAAGCAATTATTATCTTCAACCTCTGCTTCTTGTATCATTTAGGTAATATGTTGCCTCCTCTATCCACATGTAATATAAATCAGAGTTTCCATGGCAGTAAATAATAGAAGTCAACATTTTACTGGGAACTTGCTACATTAGACCCTATGCTAGGACCTTTCCATGGCTAAATAGCTCTGTAAGGTCACCTGAAGGAGACAGGACAGTCAAGAAAATTCCACAATGGATTCACTCAGTGGATCAGCATAGAAAGAGAGCATTGATTAGAAAGGGTTTTGAGGCAGAAGGACAGAAACAGGTGATTGGGAAGTAAATGTGGGCATTGCCATTACAGTCTGCCCAGGTAACTACCTGCGGTAAATACTTCCCATCTCAATGACAGGTGGTCTCTAGGGTGCAACTCCCACCATGAGGTGGGAGACTGTGGCCAACCAGATAGTTTATTCTTCTTGCCAGATCAAATGCATTGGCATCCCTGATGCCATTAAATGTTCTCTTCATCTTTATTCTGGTTCTGTGTTCACCAACCAACTTGTCGACCTGCGCTGTCTGCTTACATGGAGAGACTGTGCTGCCAAGGTGGATTTCACATTTCTGTGTCTCCCGTGACAGTGATTTATCAGCGGAGAGGCTTCCAGTGAGCATTGGGAGCATGCACACCATTCTGACTCTAGCTGCACTGGTTTTATTCACACATGGGTGAATTTCTGAGCTTTGTGACGGTTCAAGTTTCATTGACAATAAATAGTGGATATTTTGGTGTTGCTTTTTAGCTCTTTGTGCCTCTTAGTTGGGGGAGATTCAGTCTCTTGGGAGCTAATCATTGTGAGAAGGTCAGAAAACAGGGAGTTTCTAGAACTCTGAAAATGTCAGCGCGACTCCTCCACCAGCCTTTTCCCTATGCTGCCACCTGTCACACTGTTCCATGCACACCAGGCTGCTGGACCCCAGGTGAACATGTGATCTGCAGTGCGGCATTTCCTTGCAGGGGTCTTTTTATTAACAAAAAAAAGTTATATGTTGGCGGGGCCTCCCTGGTGGCTCAGGGGGTTAAGGTGCAGCACTGTGAAGCAGCTGCCGCCACTGTAGCACCAGTTCGATCCCCGGCCAGGGAGCTGACCCACATGGCGCAGCAAACCTCTCCTGTCTCCCTGCTGCTCCCCTCAGCAGTGTGTTTCAGTTGATCTGCCTGTTCTGCTCCCCACCCTGCCTCTGGTGACTCACCCCACATCCCACCCCTGCACCTCTGGCCTGTGCCCCAGTTCTTGTATGAATAGATAAATATTTAAGAAAAAAAATTATATATTGGGCATTCTATTCTATTACATACCTGCATCATAGGTTATTTTTCTGATAACCTGAGTAAAATTGACGCTCAGGGAGGTAAGTGGTTCTAGTTACCCCAGGCTTCCTGCTGAGGCCTCTCAGGGGTTTTGCTGCTGTACATTTGAGAAGCCCTGCCCTAGACGCCTACTAAACATTTGTAGACATGTAACTTCTTTGTCTTGGGCTTTTTAGACCCATAATCTTTAGTTACTTTACTTCCTCTAATAGGATTATTTCTTTATGCTGGAAAATGAACAGGCTATTTCCACCCTTTTAATAATGAACTCATATTGCTACATTTTAATTTTGGTCTTAAGTAACTAAAATCCCTGGTGAACATGGTTTAATGGTGATTCTTCGCCCTTCTCCCTCTCTTTTTAAAAACACCAGTGTGGTCCCTGTTGCTGGCTAGTTATGTGATGAATAATTGGACTATATGTTTCACATACATTTTGAGGATTAAACCAATTACAGTAAGCACTTGGAAAACCTGAACTATTTTATGGATTTTACTAATTAGAGGACTATTTCAAAAGTTGATCTTATTTTATGATGCAGAAGAAAGCGCTGTATGTAACTAATAACCAGTGCGCCAACCTTTAGCAATGAGAAAAAAGGAGGGGGAGGGGGAGATTCTGGCAACAAAAAGGTGCCATCTGTTCATATATTATATAGCATTTTGTCTCTCATTATTCCACACCAGTTCCCAGATACAGCTAGTAAATAACCTAAATATAACATTTAAGTAAAATATTATATTATTGAGAAATTATACACTCAAATATGATATGATGATGCATTTCAATCTAATGATTTTAGTTCTAGGTACATGTAAAATAAAAATGCCTATATCTAGCCCTGTCTATAATAGCACCAAAATGTTTATCTATGCTTCTCTTTCCCTGTTATTATTATTTTCCCACATACCTTCAAAAACAATGCATCTGAAACAACTTTTGTTACAAAAATTTCTATGCACCAGTTACTGATCTTTGAAAAGTATCAACATTATGTTCTGCACTTGTTCATCAGCTCACCTTTCCAGTCTCTCTATCTCTCTCTCTTTTTTTTTTTTTCTGGAGAATTTTAAAGCAAACCATACACATCAGTCATTTCATCGCTAAATAGTGAGGTTCTCGCGAGGGGGAGGTGGGGCTAGGGGAATGGAAAGAGGGAGTGAGAGAGGGAATATGAGAGGAGTTCTCACATATCCAAAAATTTACAGTAATTACTTAGCATCAGCTAAGCCCATATTGAAATTCCACTGATTGTCTAACATTCCCTTTATAGTTAGTTTATTCTGCTCAGGATCCAAACAAGCTTTATTATTTTGATTTAGAGATGCCTCAAATACAGGAAGGAGTCAAATGTCCTTTATTGGTCTGACTGAATATCTTCTTTAAATATGTTTTTAAATATGTTTGATCTTAGTTCTGATATACTGGTATATAATATAGGTACTGTATCTATAGGATCGTTGACTATGTGATCTGTTGTCTTTACTTTTTCTAATCTTTGATATTTAATTTTTGCATTTATTGTATTTTTTTCCCTACTGGTTACCTGTACACTAATGGTGTACATGATGCACTATTCCTTTTTTTAAATGATGCTTAACTCTACTGGTTGGTTATAATTCTTTGCCTTTCTTCCCCCTTTCCTCTGGGATCTAAATATAGGTGATATTCTTTTAAGCCTATTTAAAGCCTGGGGAACAATCTGCAAGCTTACTCTGTTTTCCACTTAACTCTTCCTATTTGTTAGCTGTGTTATTTCTGCACTGTCAGGGCATATAAAATTTGCATATTATCCTTACAAGCAGTCTCTCTCTATCAGACCTCAGGCCAGCCTTCTCTGAACATCTGTTGCTTTCTGATGCTAGTTCTTCAAGAGTATTCTCAGAAAGACTCTTGGGACCCAGTCTTTGAGTGCTTGAATATTTATACCTCCATGACCTTCATATTTGACACATGCTTTGGGTGTATAGAACACTCCTTGGTTCACATTTTATTTGCTGAAGCATATTTAAAATGTTTCATTGTCTCCTGGTACAAAATGTTTTGTGCTTCAAAAATCTCTCTTAGCTTTTACTGGTTTTGTTTGAACTCCTAAAATTGTTTTTAGTCATAAAAAATGGGTTTTACTAGAAATGTCCAGTTGATGTTTTTAGGTGACTTTCTCAGAAACAGCCCTTCTAATTTATAGATTCAAATCTTTAATTTTGTGAGTTTACTTGCATGGTTGTTTTATAGATTTGTTGGCTTTCACTTTCCCCGGGCGGGCAGAAGCTACTTTGGGAATTCATATTAAATCCCCTTTGACTCTATTGTTCCAAATCTTTGGTAAAATCTTTTAGTCTCTTTACTTTCTTAATTCACTCTCCTTATTTTAGATTCAGGAACTCATTGTGTATTCCATGATCTCTATGTTTCTTTGTTCCTTCTAATGAAGCCTTCATTTCTCTTTTTTTCCCAACGGCATATGAAAAATGTTCATCTCGACCTGTTACAGGGAAATACAAACTCAAAACCAAACTACAATGAGATAGCACCTCACCCCTGTGGAAAGGGCCCACATCCCCAAAACCAGAAACAAGTGTCGGTGAGGGTGTGGCAAGAAAGGCGTTGCTATTCACTGGGGAGCAATGTAGACTGATCAGCCCCAATGGAAAACAGTGGGGAGGTTTCTCACAACAATAAAAATAGAACCCCCATATTACCCAGCAATTCTACCTTTCTATGTGTGCATATATATGTGTGTGTTTATTTTTTATATATGTTAAAATTATATGTTATATATATAATATATACATATTACACATATATACATTACACACACACATATATAGCCACTAATTTGAGGACCTCCTTGGTGGTGCAACAAGGGTTAAATCTTGGTAGCACTATCAAGCTATCACCAACCACTGAGGCGTGAGTTCAATCCCTGGCCAGGGAGGAGACCCATATGGTGCAGCAGACCTCTCCTGTCTTGCCCACTCCTCCCCTCAGCAGTGTATTTCAGTAGATCCACCTGTTCTACTCCCCACTCTGTCTCTGGTGAATCCTCTCACACACCTCCACCTCTGGCCTGTACCCCAGTTCTTGTATGCATAAATACATGAAATCTTAAAAAAAGAGAGAAAGAAATATTTTGGACACTTTCTAAGATGCGTGCAGGCTGAGATTGCCTCTGCAGGGTTTAAATTCCCTTGACCCCTTCCTGGTGTCCCGGGGTCTCTCCACACTAGCCTTCTGCTTGTCGCCTGTGAGGAGGTCTTTGAATTCCCCTGGTGATTCTCAGATTGGATTGCCTTAGCTCCTGGTTCTGTAAAGGATTTCTTGTTGTGGGGGCCTCTGTTGACTTCTGAGAAGCAGTCTGTAGAACTGTTATTTCTCTCCTTTTCTTTCCTAAGTTGCTCTTTTTGTGCTGATCCCCACAAGCCCTGCTGCTGCCTGGGGTTGGGGTTACACTGGTCCATATTCTGGTTACCTGTTTTCTGTAAGAGGATACCCACATTCTGTGTCTTTTCTTTTGCTCTCCTAAATGTTCCTTCTGGTTTCTGTGATAAGGCAAAACCATGCTGCTACTGTGTTTTTGGCACTGAAAATCCAAATATATCTAAAGCAAGAATATTGTGAGGTATTTAGCTTTTGATTTCTGCCTTCACAACTTGCAGTTTTTCAGTATTTCCAAGAGGATGGTAGAAAATGAATGTTAGCATCAGGAACCAAGCTATTTGCCGCCCGCTTGCATGCAGTTCTGGCAAAAACAAACCAAAACAAAATAAAACAAAAACACCCTAGGCACAGAGTGTGGGTGTTTGTGACCGGTCCTGGATGACTTGAATAAGACTTGGTAAACTGGAGTGGTCCACCCGGTTTGACTGGTCTAGAACATTAAGTTCTTTCTGAGGTCATTTTATTTTCGTTTTTCTCTTTGTAATGGGCCTAAAGCAGAGAGCATCTTAGAAACTAATCTACACATAGGTATTAGATTGGACAATAGTGGTTCAATAAAAGAATTATGGTTGATATTATAAAAGGCGAAATATTTAAGGCGAGAGCTGGTTTAGTCAACTATTACTGGGTCGCAGAATAGACAAAAACAGACTTTTGGAAACCTAAGCTGGTCAAAGTTAACTTCTTAAAATTAATAGGAAGATATCGAATCAAGCGAGTCAAAAAGAAAACGGTAATTTTGAGAAAGAATTTCGGCATGGAGGCCGCAGGGGAGCACAGAAGGTCGTCTTTACCCTTCTAAATGGAGGCAGTGTTATTTCAGGTTGTTCGCAAAATCTAACAATGACAGATGACCTTTGGGCCACAAAAAAGTCTCTACTATGAGCGTAACGGGCTAATGCTTACTCTGAAGCGTGCAGTCATGGCATTTACCGCAGCAGTGTCTGCCAAGACCTACTGCTAACCAAACACTCCCATACATCACAAGGACACCGAGGGGAATTGCAGCTCTTGCTCTTAAGTATCGTTCCCTTGCAATGAACTAAAACCAGGTCTTGAACCCAGTCCTGCCATGAGCATCAGTCTGGATCACGTAGAATCATGTGCGGGATAAAATCACTTTTATTGTAGAACCCAAGGAATCGGCCCCATTTTTTTGGCTGTGCTAATGATGTTCCTCCACCAATCTGCAGATGGTCACTGGATTTTTAAGGAAAGTTGTCACTGCAGAGACCAGTCTTGGCTGTCACTGAAGCCAGCTGGGTACTTTGTTTAGGGATGTGTGGGAGGGAGGTATGTCTATGTCCATGAATGTAGCAAGTATGTTGGATTTTTTCCCATCTCTGCCAGTTCTTTGAGGCTGTGCGCTGGAAATAACTCAAATAATTGAGTGATCCTCAAATTCTATTAATTATATATCAGTCTTGAATTAGAAGGTACTAATTTTCATTAAAAAATTAAACACTAAAATGAATTCATGACTGGGGGAACATGCACTTAAAATTTGTTTACTCTTGGGCCTCCCTGATGGCGCAGGGGGTTAAGTCTCAGCACAATGAAGCTATTGGCAGTCACGGTAGCATCAGTTTGATTCCCAGACAAGGGCTAACCCACATGGCACAGCAGACCTCCCCTGTCTCACCCGGCGCTCCCCTCAACAGTGTATTTCAGTACATCTTCCTGTTCTGCTTCCCACTCTGTCCCTGGTGATCACCTCTTACTGCCCCCCCACCACCACATACCTCTGACCTGTACCCCAGTTCTTGTACACATAAATAAATCTTTAAAAATTTTTTTAATTTAATTTTTTAATTAAAAATTAATTAATTAAACCCCAAAGCATATATATAGTGTGTGCAGGCATAGATCAGCATGAATACATATATTTTACAGAAAAAAATAGGTAGAAAGAAAAGACATAAAAATTTTATTTGGCATATTTGTATAAGGAAGGAAAAAGTAGCTCTGAAACACCTCTGGTCTCATCATCACTTGGGTCCAGTTGCCTCAGTTGAGACACGAAGACGTCCAATTCGCTTAGCGGGGACCATGGTAAGACAGTCTATGTGTATCTTCTACAGTCTCAACCATTGAGAACTCAGAAAACACAAGAAAATATGAAAGGATAATGCGATTCTTTATGTGTTCTTGCACTGCTCTCAACCTGGTTGTTGTGCTCCAGAGAGACAAATTAGCACAGTGCGCCAGCATTGCCTGCGCCAGAGGAAATAAGTGACAGAACCAGTCAACTCCACTACACTCAGAATGACAAATCATGGCGGATGATGCCTAAGTTAAAGCCCTGCTTCCAATGTATAGCAGTTGAAGGGCGGGGTGGTCCCTGCAAAACTACCAGGGGAGTAGCAGGTGGCAGGGGCTGGCAGGAAACGGGTCATGCCTCTCCCAAGAGTATGTGGACAGAGCCTCAGTCATCAAGCAGAACACACCCTGCCTTTCGCCTCTGCGTCTACAGTAGCACTTACAGAGACCATATCATGCTCCAGATGGTCTTTCTGATAATGCACCTCCTACCGTTGGGCTTCCTTTCATGTGAGCGGATAGGGAGAGATTTGAAAAGCTTTGTGTGATGTGAGACTGAAGAAGAAAGGGACAGCAAGCAAGTCAAAAGAAGCCCAGAGCAGCTCAAAACAGGGGAGAAGAGCTGGAATTATTCAGGGTGCTTGTCTTTGCAACTGTTCCACAGTGCAGGGTGACATGAATCTTGAAGGAAGGAATTGAAATAGCAGTAGTTCGGCGTTGAGATGAATTTTTAAAAACAAAGATTTCTTAAAAAGTTTTGCACATCACAAGATGACAAATGGCTGCATCGAGATTGGCACATCGAGGACAGTAAGCAGACACTTCTTCAAAGAATTTATGGCACTGGTTGGAAAAGACACGTTTGTCTCTTTTACATCTTTTATTCCATTTTATACATGATATTTGGGATTCTGCAGGGCTCTTCATTCTGGACTATAAAGGACTACTATAAATGACTTTAGCAGATTCATGAATTCTAAGGAGGGGAAGAGGTAAGAAGGAGAGAAAGATAGGAAATTCTGAGGTTTTTTTTTCATTTAGCATCTTGACACAAAATGAGACACTCCATATGTGCTTGGTTTAAGAATAGTTTTCCGCTTTAAGCCTGTTCTTGCCCTAGCCAACAGGACATCCTGAAACAGCACACTGTTTGTGTTTGAACAGCACGGCCGTCCCAGTGATGACATGGCCCCAGTCACGTGCCCTCTGGGTGACTGTGCCTGCCTGTTCCAAGCACTCCCTGGGCACGCCAGAGGAAGGAAGGTTTCTGGAGGGCACTCCATGAGCAGATGTGACATTGCTCTTCTTGCCGGTTAGGTAGGAAGCTAGCAGGAGAGTTTGGAAGTGGCCAGAATTGAGGGTTTTCATATTTGAGGGTTCCTGGTCTCTTCCTTCATATGTCAGAAGAGAATATTTTATATCCTTTTGATTCCCAGGAATCACAGATCTGACAGCCCATCAGAATTAGTGACCTGAGATCTAATACTCAAGCCGTTTTCTTCACCAGGTTTCCCAAGTTTGCATGGCCAAGGAGGGGTGGTATAGAGACTCTTCCTCTCTGTGGGAAAGCCACGTGAGAGGTCACTATGTGTGTTGGCAGAGCTGTGAAGAGCGAGGGGGCCAACGGGAAGCCAAGACTCTTCATTCACCCTTCCAACAAATATTTATTGAATATATACTATATACCAAACACAGTCTCTAGCTGCTGAAGAATTGTAATAATGTACCAAAGCCCATGCTGTGGAGCTTGCTTTCTAGTCTGGGAGGTAGTTGAGAAACAGAGTTAATAAATAAATATATTACCTACCTTATTATGTAGTGATGGAAGTTATAGGGTGAAACAAAGGGAGTAAGGTGGATTAGAAGAGTATGTATGTACACTATAGTTAAGATGACAACAAAGGCTTTGCTGAATGATTTTTTTTTTTTTTTAAGTAAGGACCTGAAGGAAGTGAGGGAAGAAGCTATGGGGTTTTCTGGGGTAAAATTATGCTTTGTTCTTTTAAGGAAGCGTAAGGAGGCCAGTGTGCCCAGAGACGAGTAAGCCAGGGTGTGAAGAACAAGAAATGAGGTTAGAAAGGACATAACAGGGTCAAATCAATAGGGTATAGGCAAAGACTTTGACTTTTCTCTAGAGAAAGATGGTAGCCTTTGCAAACTTTTGCACAGAGGGGATGATCTCTCTTGTTAAGCAGACCATGCTGAAAATAACAGAAAGGGGAAAGGACAGAAGCAGAGAGATGAGTTAGGAGACAAGTACAATAACCCAGCTGAATTTGTCAGGGAAATGAGTTGCAATTTATTGGCTGTTTATGGTCTGTAACGTACCCTTTACAAGCTGGGATCTAACTACCAGAGCCAAAAATTGCCTAAGCACTTCATTGTTTACCCAGAATCAGGCTGGCACAGAAAAGCAGGTGGAAAACCGTTCCAAATACAAGTGCATAAAACAGCGTGTTAGCCTGCTTCTTGGCACAGCTCTCCCATAAAGGATTCTTGTGTTTACGTTGCCGGAGGCTTGTGGTTCTTTCCATAACTGCTTGAAAAGAACCACAAGTCTGAATCTCCCTTTTCACACTCTTACTAAAACAGCAATTGACCCATTACATTTATTTAGGAGCTTTGCCCAGTCCAACAATTAATTTAAAGTTCATAGGAAATTAAACAGCCCTCTCATATGCTAGATTGGATCCTGAAACAGAAAAGGGACATTAGTGAAAATGCTAGTGAGATCAGAATAAAGTTTGCATTTTAGTTAATAGTATTGTCCCCCTGTTAATTAGTTAGTTTAAATGTACTGTGGTTAATGTGGCAGATGTAACATGCTAACTCTAGAAAAAGTGGGGGTGAAGGGTATGTATGAACTTTCTGTGCTATCTTTGTGACTTTTCTGTAAATATAAAATTATTCCAGAATTAAAAATTTGGAAAAGAAAGTCCCCTTCAGGTGAAAAGGGCACCAGAGTGAATCCATTGAAAGATTGTTTTAAAGAGGTAAAATGGGCCACAGATATATTCTGCATGTTTAATAATTTTTATCTGCAATTAAAAAGTAGGTTATTACCCATTAAAGTGTTAGAAAATACTCTTCCTTTATTAATCTCTTTTTGGCTTAAGCTGCATTTCAAACACTTCCCTTGCTCCCTGCATTAAATGTGTGTGTGTCACTTTTAATCTCAGAATCTACTCTGCTTGGAAAACAGATCTTTTTCAAAACAATTTACAAGTCCAAAGCCTAGTTATTTGTTGGTTTTCTTTCTTCCTGCCTTTCTCCAGAGTTCTGTCTTCATTCTCACAGTATCTCCCAAACTTACTGAGCAAATGCCATGTGGTATAACTGGTCTAGCAACTATACTTCCTCCTCCAGGTGTAAATATGACCTGTGTGTGTTTGCCATCCTAAAGCTATGGGGAAAGAAATTTGCCATCTTGGTTAAAAAAAAAAAATTGGGGGCCTCCCTGGTGGTGCAGGGGTTAAAGTCTCAGTGCTATTAAGCAATCACTAGTCAATGCAGCATGAGTTCCATCCCTGGCCAGGGAGGGGACCCACATGGCTCAGCAGACCTCTCCTGTCTCGCCTGCTGCTCCCCTCAGCAGTGGATTTCAGTAGAGCCACCTGTTCTGCTCCCCACTCTGTCTCTGATGAATCCTTTCACAACCCCCACCTTTGGCCTACACCCTAGTTCTTGTATGCACAAATAAAACAACAAAAAAAGTTGGACCTTTTGAATGTCTGGCTGTTTAGACCAGGAACAATGAATATAAATATCCTGAGGGGGGGTCTCACCAAACCACAGGTGTGAGGCAGTCAGGCAGAAGGGGTATGGACACTGCGGCATAGCGGACCTGCCCTGTGATAATCCTTACATCAATCATTCCCAGAAAGTCGTATATTTTTAGAACCTGAATGGAAGTGTTGAGTCTGTTCCTGGGCAAAGCATTTTATAAATACTGGTTATGAAAATGTGACTGGCTACAGTCTGAGGTAGTAGGGAGGCTTAAGAATTTATATTTCCACATGAGGCAAAGAAAAGATGATAAGATTTTAATCCAGTTGGGAATTTCCCAACAAGATGGAGGTCTTCAAGAGTATTTCTTAGTCCCTAACGCAGGGCTGCACTTACGTTGTCACAGAAAGAGGCAGACAGAACCTTAACCACAGAAATACCTGGGAAGCGACTCACCAGCATACTGAGTAACACATTCTCATGACCCACAATGCCCTAGATGAAGAAAGTTCTCTGGGGTCTACTTCACATTGCTGCAAGCCAAGCCCATGGTGGAGAGCTGAACTGAACCAGAGCAGATGGCTATTACTAATATCTCAGGGAAGCGTTAATGAAATGTGGAGAAAGCAATGATTAGACCAAAGGACGGACACGAGTAGCCAGCGTGGGACCACAAGACGTGCAAAGCCACCGTAGGAGGTGAGCACTGGTCATGGCCTGGACCCTACTTTGAGCCTTTGGGATCCCAGATGCAGGCAGTGACATCCTTTTGGACCTTCTCAGCAACAGAAATGAGGTGTGCGTGTGACTTGCTGAGCGTACTTTCTGCGGGAAGGAGAGCTGGGTGAGCTCGGCAGGAGCTGCTGCTCTGTCCCCTCCACTGCTTCCGCCTGCTACTGGAGCTCTGCCCGCAGACACCAGGCAGACAAGACTTCCCCTGCACCACCCCACCAACCACGGCGAAAGGCCTCTCCACAGCAGTGGACTCCTGGCTTCCGGAAGTCCTGGGAACTGGGTGGTGTTAATCACCCTCTCCAGTCCCCTGTCCCTGCCTGCATTTCCCCCACAGCTTATACTCTGAAAGCAGATGAAGGTGCTCAGCCAAACCCTCCCTGTCCGCTTTTAGTCCTTGCTTTAGCACAGGCTTTGCTTGGGGCAAAGGCTATAGGAATAGGAGACGGGAACCAAACTCAGCGCCATCATCCTTTTTGTGTTCAAAAGGGGAGGGTTTTCCCCCCACCTAATATTTATTTATGTAGGGGCCTCCCTGGTGGCGCAATGGATTAAGTGCTGCACTCTGAAGCAAACCGCCCTGCAGCACGAGTTTGATCCCTGCTGCCAGCCACGGAGGGGACCCACATGGCGCAGCAGACCTCCTGCCTCACCTGCTGCTCCCCTCAGCAGTGTGTTTCAGTGGATTCTGCTCCCTACGCTCTCTGGTGGATCCCCTGCATATCTGGCCTGCACCCCAGTTCTTGTATGCATAAATAAATCTTTTTAAAAATATATATTTATTTTGCAGAACTGGAGTACAGGCCAGAATTGCAGAGGGGTAAGAGGATCCACCAGAGACAGTGGTGAGCAGAAGAGGCAGGTCAACTGAAACACACTGCTGAGGGAGCAGCGGGCAGGAGAGGTCTGCTGCACCATGCAGGTCAGCTCCTAGGCCTGAGGTGAACCCAGGCTGTAAGGGTGAGAGCGCTGAGACTAACCCAAAAGGGGCGTTTTAAATCAGGGAACTGCAGGGTATTCAGCCCGTCCTGTGTAGATCATGAAGTAAAAGCAAAAAAGCCGTGTTCCGAGGTGGAATCTTACTGTTTGTTTCAGGAGCCATGTGGCCTGCAGGCGTGGTTCCGTTTTGGGTTCTCACAATCCTGCCCAGAGCTCTCAGTCACCGGCCCTCAGTCACGGCTGCGGCAAAGATGAATAGCAACGCCCCCCCCCCCCCCCCGCNGCTCTCAGTCACCGGCCCTCAGTCACGGCTGCGGCAAAGATGAATAGCAACGCCCCCCCCCCCCCAGGGATGTCACCCCCACCGCAGGCCGCTGGTATTTACACAGCACCGGCAGGTATTTCATTCTTATAAGCGCTGATGCCAGTTTCACTGCTCTCAAATGAAAATATTTTTCCAAGTGTATTTTAAAAATCCATTTGGGGAATCCGCAGTGGCCAGGAGTTCTGGGGTGGGCAGCTGTGAAGGCTGAGGGCTGAACCCTCATTCCCAGCGATTTTTAAAGGGAAGTCTGACACGCTTTCACCCGGGACGGTTTAAGTTAATGTTACTTGACAGGGTACAATGGAGTGGAAGGTTTGGCCAGTGCCCTCCCTCCCATCCCAATCTCCCCCCTCTATCCCCTCATCTCCCCCTTCCATCCCCCTCATCTCCCCCACCATCCCCTTATCTCCCCCCTCTGTCCCCCATTTCCCCCCTCCATCCCCTCATCCTCCCCTCCATTGCTCATCTCCCCCCTCCATCCTCCTCACC
>JAGFMF010012288.1:3125757-3153699 GCA_019455555.1 Galemys pyrenaicus | reverse complement strand
CTGAGGGGAGCAGCGGGCACAGCAGGAGAGGTCTGCCACACCATGTGGGTCCCCTCCCTGGCCGGCAGCAGGGATCGAACTCATGTTGCAGTGGCTGCGATTTGCTTCGTAGTGCGTTGCTTAACCCACTGCGCCACCAGGGGAGGCCCATGCAAAAAGAATTTCATTGGTTGTAGAATAACAAATTGTAGAGTATTGGTCTAGAGTATAGAATAAATTATTCCACTGCAGGAAATAGTATAACATTTGAATTCATGGGGTATATCTACAGGAGCACATATAAACATATTCAAATACATGGAGGTCAAGGGATAGAAACAAAGAATACTTCCCACTTAGATGTTCCTAGCTGAGCACCACATGTAGAATAATAAAACTGAGACATCTTGGGGTTGTCTTAGCACAATGAAGCTATCTGCAGCCACTGCAGCATGAGTTCAATGCACAGCAAGGGAGTAAAGCGTGGACTAGGACATCCATATACATGCAGCGTTCACTCCCCAACTCTCAGAAGATGGAACGATAAATGTCTCCTATATGGGACCAACCTGCTAGCTGGGATGCCTATTTTTTGAGATTTAAATAAAAATGCTTCACCCCTGTCGGGGTCAGGCAGCAACATGGTGCAGCAGACCTCTCCTGCCTTGCCTGCTGCTCCCCTCATAAGTGTACTTCAGTCCATCTGCCTGTTCTGCTCCCCACTCTGTCTCTGGTGAATCCTCTTACTCCTCCCCTCACCCCCTTGCCTCTGACCTGGACCCTAGCTCTTATATACATAAATAAATAAAATCTTAAAAAAAAAAACCAAACCCAAAATTGCCTTCTTGGTCTCTTAGCTTCCTGCCACAGTACAATCCTGCTCAAATTCCCCTCTGATGTCTTCTTTGTAGGGCCGCCCAGAATATCATAATTTCTTCCCTCTTCATGCAGAGCAGTTCAGCTTTCTCATTGTTGCTGCTTACACTGGTCAAACTACCTTTCTGTAGCCAAAGTGTCCAATCCCAAATGTTCTGCTAAGAAGAGATAATGCCCTTAAAAAAAATGGCTCTTGAATTAGGTCCCATCCCCAATTTTTGGTTTTTAAAGTTTGCCCACTGTTTAAGATACTCCACTATGTGTTCCTGACAATCTTTTACTTCTGTTCTCCACAAAAAACCTCTGTTCAGGAGAACTGCTTAATGCATCACCACTGAGAAAATGCAGCCTCCCCTGCCTTTGTCCACACAGCTTCCCTTTCCATTCATGCTTCTCCCATTTGTCCAGTCACGGCCACTCAGAATTCCCTTCTTATTTCTTCCAATTAGTGTTGCCAGATAAAGTATGAGGGTACAGTAGATGTGCATTTCAGGTAAACAACACAGAATTTTAAAATATAAGTATAATTAACTCTCATATAACACTTGTATTAGTGCTATTACATGGAGCACACTTATACTAATACAGTTGCTTGTTTATTTTAAATTCACACTTAACTGGACTTCGTGTCTTTTATGTGCTAAAGTGGGCAACTCCACTCCTGATACACATAACAAGCATATATGTGCCCAAATGTTTTTTAATTCATTAACTGATGGTGCAGAATCTGGCAGCGTTTGATGCTATTGCCAATACAGTGAATGTTTTGCTTCTGCAGAAATTATTCCAGAGATGTTGCCAGCACTCTGCAGAGAAAGGCTGCTATAACACAGGGTTGATGTAAATATGTTTCCCAATCCTAGTGCTTTTCTCTTCCTAATGGCCCCTGCTGGTCTCTACCTGTGAAGCAGGTAGGGAAGCAGCCCCGCAGCTAAAGAGAATAGTGGTGCTAATTGATAGCCAGAGGTGAGGGCTCAGCAGGGCTAGAATGCATGAATTAGGGGCTTCCTGTAAACAGCTGTCTGAAAATAAGATGAAGGCTTTCTGCCTCTTTACTACTGGGCTGGTTTCTTCTTGACTCTGATACAATTGGACAAGTTTAGCTTGGAGGATTAGATGGAGGGTGCAGGATCAGCTCCATTATGGAGAATCTGAGAGGTGTTCACCTGCTGGGGTTACATCCAGGATGGAAGTGACCTAACAATTGGAAGATGACGATGAGATAGTTTAGGTGAATTAAACTGTGAGCTGGCTGGATGCAGTTGGTCGACATCCTGTTGAACAGGTGCACTAAACTGTGAGTCGGCAGGTCGCTGCCGAAGGTCTCGTTTTAACGATCCGTCCCACTAGACTGACCAAAGGCGCCATACTTAGATCCTAACAAATGGTTGTTTTACAGTTTCCTTTGGGCGGGTGGCGGATGGCGTGCACAGTTAATAGAAATCTTGACCAAGTCTCCTGACCAAGGAGACTAAGGTCTCATTAACATGCTAAAATGCACATGCCTGCGTGGAGAATTAAGATGCTAATGAGATTTGTGATGTCTGCAGAAGCGTGTAACCCATCTGCGCATGCCCCGCTGTCGTCCCGCCCCGAACATGTCACGATGCTCCCCTGTGCTCCTCCCTGCTAGAAAAATCCCTCAGAACCCCTTGCCCAACTCTTTTTAGGAAACCAGGCTGGAAAACTCTCTCTTCAGGTACTATCTCCCTTGAGCGCAAGTATAAGCGTAATAAACCTTGACTGCTTTTTCACTGCTTTTCTCTTTTAAACGCCAACACTCTCTACCCCCCTCCCCACCTCCACCTGTGAAGCAGTTCGGAAAGCAGCCTCACCTCACAGCTAAAGTAGTGCTAACTGATGGCCAGGGGCGACCTCTAGCCTCTTCCTTGAATTCTTTCCTGAGGAGAGAAGAGCGACCACAACTTTGTTAGCCACAGGAGCTGAAGAATATATTTATTTTTGATATAGAAAGTAAATGAAAGATCGCTCTGTTTTCCCAAAGTTGCAGACCTTCTACTTTCTAAATGGGAATGAGCTAAAAGCTGAGCACCTTCGAGGGCATCCCTGCTCCTTGGGTATCACAGCCCGGCTCCCTCTTCAGTCCAAACTGGTGTTACTCTCTCTGCTGTTTGCATTGCCCAAATAGATATCAAGGGAACACTGAGTTCATTCATTCAGGCTTATTCATTTTTGAGATCTTAGACTTTTTTTTCCTTTGCAATAATCAACACGAAAGTTTCCTTAGTTCTAATGCTCATCAGGTTTTCGAACTCATCTTTCCCCAGGAGTGGTAGATCACATTTCCAGCTCAGAAAATCTAGACCAGGTCTCCTGCTCGGAATGCGCATCGTTTTTGTGCAGCTGGAACAGAGAGCCAGGTAGTTCCACCATACCTGCTGGCTCATGAAATAGCAGAAATCAATCCACTAATTGTTTTGGCTTTTTTTTTTTTTTTTTTGCCAGCAATATTTCAGACCCTACTGTTTGATTACCCTAAAAGTACGATCGCTCTTCAGTGTTTGAGCATATTTCCCAGGGCTGATTGCTCTCTGTCAAGAGGTTGTCCTGTGTATGCATATTATCAGGGCCCTCTCCCCTCAGAAGCATGTTTCCATCACTTTGCAGGTCCAGTCATTACATGCACACCTGCGGAACCCACCCCCATGCTGCGCGTCTGTCAATATTAACCCTTTGCATTACAGAGGGCTTAATGAAAAATTTCTCTTTCTTCAGCTATCATTTTTATTATTACATTTACCCTAGAAACTGCTGATATCTGGCAAAGCTCATCTCACACATAAACAGTTTCCTATTTGCCATGGTCACTCCTCCAGCAAAGAATTGCATTTTTCACCCCATGATCTAAAATTCGGTGCTGATTCAAATGCATTTCTTGTCTCCTCTTTGAAGTTTAAGAGCAATCTAGTAGCTCATTGTCCTGCTCCACACCCTCTTATCACTGATAATGTGATGTCATCCTGGATACAGCTCAAAGCAGATCTCTTTGAGAGAGCCTCAGCCTCCCTATGATTATTCAGCCAGTGCTTTTCTCAGATCTGAATTCTTTGAAGTCAGTGGGAAGCCTTCAGCAGAAGGAGAGGATGGATAATCCAACCCAAAAAGGGAGGCTTCTCTGACAGGCAATTTCCTTTCTTTTGCTTAAGGCTGTGTGAGCATTTTGCAAGCAATTACCTACTCTTGGCTGTTTTGATATAATTTCATTATATCTCTATTATATTTTTAGCTGAACATTTTGGAGATTTATGGTAGTGTTTCTGATAGCATCTAACATAGCCTTAAGATATAGGACCACCTCTCAGATACACCTCCCAAATACAACCTCCCAGATTATTATGACAGATCTTATTTTTAAAAATGCATGTAAGCATAATTTAAAAACAGTCTTACTAAGAAATAATTGATATGACTGTCCATATTTAAAGCGTGCAATTTGGTCTATTTTGACATGTCTGTATGAGTAAAACCATCACCAAAATCACAATAATGAATCTATGTGCCACCTCTATACGTTGTTTTATAGCCTTTTTGAAAGCCTTCTCCTCTTCTCTGATATTGCTTTCATTTTCAAGCAACCACTGATGTATTTTAAAAAATTTTTTTAAATAAGATTTTCTTTTCAGAGCATTTTAGTAAAACTAAGGGGCAGGTGCAGAGATTTCCCATATACCCCCCACTCTCCCCTCCAAGCATGGCTCCTCCCTTATCAACAACCCCATCAAAGTGGTACATTTGTTACAGCTCCTGAACCTATACAGATGCGTGATCATCACTCAGAGTCCATAGTTTGCATCATGGTTCACTCTTGGTGTTGTATGCAATTATCTACTTTTGGCACTACAATTTAGTCTGAATCTTCTAGAATTTTATGTAAATATAATCTAAAGGACATGCTCATTTGTCTGCCTTCTTTGACTTTCTTTCACTCAGTCTCATTACTCAGCGATTTATTCATGCACTTACACGAATCCCTCTATAATCTTCCATATGATAGCCATGCCACAGCTGTTTACACACTTGTCTGTTGATGAACTTTCAGGTTGTTTCCTCAGTTAGATGATTACAAACAAAATAACTATAGACAGGACCTCCCTAGTGGTGCAAGGGGTTAAGTTGCAGCACTATGAAGCAATCAGTAGCCACTGCAGCATGAGTTCCATCCCTGGCCAGGGAGGGGACCCACATGGCACAGCAGACCTCTCCAGTCTTGCCCACTGCCTCCCTCAGCAGTGTATTGCCGTCAAACTGCCTTTTCTGCTCCCCACTCTGTCTCTGGTGATTTTTTTTATCCCCAGCACCTCTGGCCTGCACCCCAGTTCTTGTATGCATAAATAATCTTAAAAAAAATTTTAAAAATTAAAAACAGCTATGAACAGTCTTGTACAAGTCTTTAGGGACATTTGCTTCATTTCTTTTGGTTAAATTTTTTTTTAAGATTTATGCATACAAGAACAGGGTGCAGGTCAAAGGTATGGGGGTGTGTGAGAGGATTCACCAGAGAAAGAGAGGGGAGCAAAACAGGAAGATGTACTGAAATACACTGCTCAGGGGAGCAGCTGGTGAGACAGGAAAGGCTGCTGCACTTTGTGGGTCAGCTCCCTGGTGGTAAGGAGTGGGGGACCGACCTCCTGCTGCCATGGCTGAGGATGACTTGATAGTGCTGTGTCTTTAACCCCTGTACTACCCAGGGGGTCCTTGGTTAAGTATCCTGAATTGAACTGCCAGGGTTCCATGTGAGGTCCTCTTATCTCTTAATGCAACTGCTGAACTATTTTCCAAGGATGTTGCTCCAATTATATGCCCAGTAGCTGTGTATAAGCATTCCGATTACACCACAACTTCTCCAACATGCATGTGACCAATCATAACTTTGGCCATTGTAAATGTACACATGTGGAGTAGTTTTTTCATGGTGGTTTTAATTTACATTTCCCAAATGACTAATGATGTTAAGTATTTTTTTCATGTTCTTATTTAACATCTGTGTATCTTCTGATGTTAAGTATCTGCTTAAATTTTACACCCATGTTTTCTTATTATCAGACTTTGAGAATTCTTTATATATTCTGGATATACCAAGTCCCTTGTGAGCGATACGATTAGTAAATATTTTCTCCCAGCTCATGTCTTGTCTTTTTTAGCACCTTAGGAAGAGTAGTAATTTTGATGGCGTCTAAATTATCAATTTCTTCTAAAGATAAAGTGCCTATAGTATCATAACTAAGATGACTTTTGCCATCTTCTTGAACTAAAACTCTGTTGACCTAGTTATCTACTGAACAGCATATATTTTCCCAAAAGTGGAGTAAATTAAGATTACAAATATCAAAAACAATCCTGTGCTGTTTCAGTGGGTTAGTACTTGGGAGTGGCTTGGTGTGGCCATCTGGCTCGGGTTTCTTGTGTGTCAGTCAGAAATAGGCTGAGGAAGCGTCTTACGCCTTCAGTGGGTTGGACTATCTTCCTCGGAGGTGGTTCATTCACATGTCTGGCAAGCTGGTATTTCTGTTGGTGGGGGACTCAGTTCTCCCCGACATGGGCCTCCCTATAGGGGTGCTTCAGTGCTGGGTAAGTTCCCCCTAAGTGAGCCGTTCAGGGTCAAGGTGGGAGCTGCAATGCCTTTGATGACCACTCCAGAAGTGAAAGTACAAGGGTGAAAGGACAAAAGTGAAAGTAGAGTATGTTGTTACTTATTTTTTCAGTTCTTAAGAGTGTTTTTAGCTGAAATTGAGGACAGAATGTGATGGAAAGCTTATGCATGATTGGTTCCTTTAGCTCCTGAGGAAGGAGAAATTATCAAAGCTGTTGGAGCTATTGAAAGGAACCCCATATAAACAGAGGTCTGTTGTGCTCCAGTGAATATGCAAACCCACAGGGGGAGATGGCCACGCTGTCCAGACCACCTAGGACACTGAGAAGTTCTGGGCTGAGCGTTGCTTGCTCCAGACACAGCCCCGTGAGCTGGAAGGTACCATGAATGGGCTGCGGTGGCTTCTCAGTGATGTCAAGGGCAAGAGCTGGAGGCCTCTGGGAGCACAAGCGGAAGAAACAAATCGTAGTGGTGCAGAGTGGCCATTGCTGCTCGCCAGTGGGAATGGGAGCAGGCTGGGGGAACCCTCAGGGTGTCTAGAGACACTGGGGGACAATCCGAAGGATGTCCATTTCCTGAAACCAAGCACCGGGGTCCTATGCAGTCACAGGCTGGAGTACAGACAGGCCAGGATGAAATCCAAATAAAAGCCAAACCCTACAATGCAATGGTGAAATATTTCTAAGTAAATTTAGTGTGAAGTGCTAGATCCCGCTAAGGACCATGTGCATACATAGGAAGTTAGCAAGGAAGGAAGAAAATTTAAAAATTGATTAAGTAAACACATAGTCATTGTCAAAAATAGTGTACAGATACCAATGATGTAATTATAGTCATAAATAATTTTAGACTGATATCAGTGTACAAGATTAGGATAAAATTTCTTTTACTCCTCCCCACCCTGTTTCAATCCTTCACTTTGTCCCTTTATGATAATAAAACCTGCATTTTTCTGTTACTATTCGATGTACAACTGCATAGTAAAATGAAATAAATTAAAATTGAAGACAAAAGGCAGGAGGATCTTATTTTAGATGATGATTTTAGATGACTATTAAATGCCCAGCATTTCTAGCCTCCAAAGACGGTATCAAGTGTTTTGCTCCCTCACAAGAACATCCACAACAAGCTCTCAAACAAACAGGGTAAGCTGAATGTTGCCAGTGTTTATTCCGCGTCTAATTAGTAGAGCTGGTTTTATTTCCTGTACTTTGTTTTTATTTTATTTATTTACTTTTAAAGATTGATTTATTTATGCACACAAGAACTGGGGTAGAGGCTAGGGGTGAGGGGGATGAGAGGATTCACCAGAGACAGAGTGGGGAGCAGAGCAGGCAGATCGACCGAAATACACTGCTGAGGGGAACAGAGGGCAAAGCAGGAGAGGTCTGCTGCACCATGTGGGTCCCCTCCCTGGCCAGCAGCAGGGATCGAACTCGTGCTGCAGAGGCTGCGGTTTGCTTCATAGTGCGTTGCTTAACCCACTGCGCCACCAGGGAGGCCCTGTTTCCTATACTTTGTTTTTAATAGCTCATGCAGAGTCCTTAGGTTGCAAGGATATCTGTGCCAAGTTTAGCATTCTGTGAACTTTTAGTTTTATAAAGTGCTTGCAGAAATAGAACACCAAAAGCATCCAGACGCTGGGCTGCCATGTGGTTTGTGGCCATTTCTCAGCTAACAGAGGATCAGGTGGAGCGATTTTCCCCACCACGAATGACATCCAGCAGAAGAGACACTTGGGTTGGGCGTACTGTTGGAAATGGAATTTTGTCATGAACCAATAAACTTTTCGAAACAAGGGTGATTAGAATAGAATGGAAGTGCAGTAGCAGCGACTGCGACTGTGCGTTTGCACAGCTGGTTGCCCAAATGAGATCTTTGCGTCCAGGAACTCCCGGGACTTCAGCATCCCATTGGGGTCCTACAAGGCAGTGCTAGAAAGCCGCCAGCCCTTCGCCCTCTTGCTAGAGTTGCACTTTTGATTATTGAGATTATGGCATGCTAAAATATCTTAATGTGCTAAAGTTTGGGCCGCTTAATTTGGGAGCAGCAGGGACTCATTTTGTCTAAGCAAGTTTCTCCTCTCCAAGGCTTCAGTGGAGTTGTGAATGCAGGAAAATGCTCTAATGGGGATAATGATAAAAATGCAATTATAACTCCCCTCACCCACAAATAGGGCTCACCATGTAGTTTGTTTCTCAAGAGTTTTGAAAAAAGAAAGCTCTGTGAATGCTAAATAACCACACAAAGTTGCTGAGGTGCTCTAGGTAGGGGAGAAATAACCAAAAACTGGCAGCAAAAGGTTACCTTAAGAAACAGCAGGTAAATCTCACTTAAATTTCATTAAGAGTGCCAAGTAATTAGTCCTGACAGGCAATTATCATGTAAATACCTGGGATCCCACTTAAATATCCTGTGACTACAGAATTTTCCAGTAGGCTGAACAAAAACGGCTGTGAAATGTTCGTCCTGCCTGGAGGGGCTGGGTAGAGCTGAACACTGTCCCCTTAGCTTGGGGGCTGCCTGAGCCCTGACAGGCTGCGCTTTGCACACTAGCAAGTCTTGGCTAATTGCTAACTGATTCACAAGTCATAGCTGAGGCTGAAACTGGGGAAAGCACAGCGAAATACTTGAAACAAACTGAGCAAAGGGATGTTGGGAAGAATCCAATAATTCTGGAGTGTTGGGAAAAATATGTAGAGCAAATAAGAAGGAGAAATCCTAACCAAAATCGAGTTTTGAGGGAAATTGCTATTTAAAAATAATGTCATTACCCCACTTTTCTTTTTTGTAAAGATTTATTTATGCATACAAGAACTGGAGTACAGGCCAGGGGCGTGTGTGGGGTGAGAGGATTCACCAGAGACAGAGTAGGGAGCAGAACAGGCAGAAACACACTGCTGAGAGGAGCAGCAGGCAAGGCAGGAGAGGTCTGCTGCCCAATGTGGATCACCTCGCTGGCTGAGGATCGAACTTGTATTGCAGTGGCTGCAGATGCTTCACAGTGCAGTGCTTCACTCCTTGCACCACCAGAGAGGCCCCTACCCCACATTTATTTAAATGGTCCTTCCTGTTAGTGATCTGTTATATCATTTTCTTGTTTGGTATGAAAATTCTATACTTTACCTCCATATTGTTTAACAAGTGTTAAGTCAGTGTAATACTGTTGCATTTAGTAAACAAATAGACAAAAGGTAAGGCTGACTCTTGAACAACATGAGTTTGAGCTGTCGGGTCCAGCTATGCGTGGATTTTCTTGTAAACAGACGGCATCAGCTTATGGCATGTGTAAATACAGTGCAGGCTGTGAATGTGTTTTCTCTTCTGTATGATTTTCTTACAGTTTTCTTGTCTCAGGCTTACTTTATTGAAAGACATCAGTGCATAATAAGGGATATGTGTTAATTTCCTGTTTATGGCATTGGTAAGGCCTCTCTGGTCCACAGAAGGTTATTAGTAGTTTGGTCTTTGTGGAGTCTTATATGTGGATTTTTGACTACGTGGACGTCACTTGTTGTTTAAGTGTGTACGGACACTGAAAAACATTTCTGATAACACAGGGTTAGGAAATAAGTATCAAGCAGTGAAGAATACATTATTTTACCTTGATTATAATTTTGATTTTGTTTTTAAAGGCTTATTTATTTATTGACACATAGAAGAACTTGGGCACAGTCCAGAGGTGCGGGAGGTGAGAGGAGTCACCAGAGACAGAGCGGGGACAGAACAGGCAGATCGACCGAAACACACTGCTGAGGGGAGCAGTGGGTGAGGCAGGCAAGGTCTGCTGTGCCAAGGGGGTCCCCTCCCTGGCCGGGGATCGAACTCGGGGAACTCAGGCAACAGCTGTGATAGCGTGAGAGCCCTGAGACTTAATGCTTATGCCACCAGGGAGGCCCCAAATTAAAATTTTAATTTAAAAATATTTAAAAATCCTTGTCTATTTTTTCACAATATATGATTTCTCCCCTCAGATGTGGTCACCACGGTTTTCTCACCACCACATCACCGTGGTCCTCCAGCACAGTCCACTGCGCTTCCCCTTTTCCTGCTCTTTCCCTGTCCCTCCTTGTCACCCACCTCCTGAGAATCTCAGGTCTGTTGCCTCTGAGGGCGGGTCAGTCTGTCTTTGTCTGGTCCTTTGTTTGGGTTCTGTGGACTCCACAGATAAGAGGCATTTATTTTTCTCCTTCTAGCTCACTTCACTTTGAATAACCCTGTTTTCTCACCTCTCTCTAGGTCGGACAGACTGAATGGTTTTACTTTGCCTATTTTTCTCACATGCAAAACAAATATAAAATGCCTAGCGCTCAAAAAAGGGACATCATTAGGGGCTGAGTGTGAACGCTCTACCCATGTTGACTGAGTCCCAGATGCTCATCTCCAGAACGGGGGCATGTCCCTGGGCGAGGGGACATTTCATTACAAAGGGTTGGCTGGGTGGATCTTGGAAAGGCCCAGGTTTTAGGCATTTCTGCGTGGCACAGAGCAGGCATCTGAAATAATAATTGTGGAGGAATTTTACTAGCCCGAATCTTCTTGGAGGCTCAAGATGACATTTACTTTCATAACATGCCATGGACTCATCATACCTGAATGATTAATTGAATCATTATTATCACAGAATAAACTCATGACTGACTTTTAGGGCGATTCCCATGAAGCAGAATGCAGTATTATTTATGGGTGATCTTTGAATTTCTTAAATAAAAAGGTCCATTTAAATAGGAATTATTCTATTTTAAAATGAGACCAAGGGCCTCCCTAGTGGTGCAAGGGGTTAAGCTGCAGCACTATGAAGCTATTCTCATTCACTGCAGTATGAGTTCGATCCCTGGCCAAGGAGGGCACCCATATAGCACAGCAGACCTCTCCTGTCTCACCCACTGCTCCCTGAGCAGTGCATTTTAGTCTGTCTGCCCACTGTGTACCCCACTCTGTCTCTGGTGAATCCTCTCACCCCTGCATCTCTGGCCTGCACCCCAATTCTTATATGCATAAAGAAAAAAAATCTTTAAAAAAAAATGAGGCCAAAAAGAAACAAAACCTTGAACATGGTCTGTGACTCATCTTTAGTTTTTGCCACAGGTGTGGCCACATCCTAAGTTCCCTTTTTTGTTATCCTCTAAGGAAGAATTAGACACAATTACTGTTTTCAGAGGAACAGCTTCTATACAGAGGTCCTAGCCACTCATGCAGGCTGAATCTTTTGGGACGAATTCATCATTTCCTGCTTTTTGGGAGAAAGCCCATGATAAGCCACCATGACCGTGAACTCAATGATGAATTCAAATAAAGCACCTCAACGCTGTAGTGGGAAGAAGTGCCAGCTGCCCGTGATGGCTGCAGTTATTACGCTCCAGCTCGGTTTGCTGGGCAGTTTTATGAGAGTAAACTGATTTATAGTCCCGGGGGGGAGAAACATCAATTTGGGGGAGTGTCGATTTCCCATTTATCACCAGACTTTAGAGCCTTGTTGGTGATTTTATTTTCAGATATCAAACAAGTCATTTTGGTCTTATTAATGTTTTTCCTCAGCTGATATATTTTTCTGACATGAACAAGGGACAAAGAGTGTACATTAGATGTTGCCGTCTTCTGTTTAAAGTACTTGGGGATGACAATGCCACAGTGAACAATGAGGAAGGTTTTATTAATAATGCCAGGTGACCTGACTTTGGTATGGAAGTCCTCCTCCTCTATGCCACCCACTGCCCCAGCAATTAAGAGGCAGTTAGCAGGACTGTCACCAGGGATGTGACACTAGAAAGAAGGCACCTGGGGAAATAGGTTTAAAAGTCATTTCACGGGCCTCCCTGGTGGCACAGGGGTTAAGCTTCAGTGCGATCAAGCTATCACCAGCCACTGCAGCACGAGTTCAATCCCCTGCCAGGGAGGGGACCCACATGGCGCAGCAGACCTCTCCTGCCAGCCTGTTGCTCCCCTCAGCAGTGTATTTCAGTAGATCTACCTGTTCTGCCCCCCACTCTGTCTCTGGTGACTCCTCTCATACCTCTTCCCACACCTCTGGCCTAGACCCCAGTTCTTGTATGCAAGGAGACCTGGAGGAGGCACATGGAGCAAGACATGCTTCTTGGTCCTGGACTGGCGGGAACAGATGCGGGTGAGAGACCTGTGGAGGGGTTAACAGCGGTGCTGTTGATCTTGATTTTGATTTTGCTCTTTTCCTTCCAGACTTGTCTGGCCCCTTCTACAGCCTTTCCTGTGGGTCCTATGGGTGCTATGGGTCCCCACCAGAAGGTGCTTTGGGGCAGGCTTTTATGCTTCAGTGACCCTGCTTTGGGCCAACCCTATTCAGCTGGGCATTTACCCACGAGGGGATGGGTAACTTAGGGTGCTTGATTTGAAAACTTTATCCTTCCCCATTCTCCTTTTCTGCATTGCACACTTATCGTATTAAAGTTCCTTTCCACTGAAGGTCTTAGGCACTAAAATATGTTTTGTATTGATGTGGCAGATGGCGAACCTATTTAGAAAAGGAGGGTTTGGTTTTTTTTTTTTTTTTTTTTTTAAAGATTTACTTATTTTTACGCATACAAGAATTAGGTTACAGGCCAGAGATAGTGATCTGGTGGCCCGGGCTCACCCTCTGTTTGAACCACTTGACCTTTGATCTCTAACCTTTTAAAGTGATTTACACTTTCAAGTGCTATAGGCCAATCTTGAGCTTTCAGATTTTTATGGGGACTTGACTTCCTGGGTTTTACAGCTCTTTCCCTAAAACATAGATAATGATGGTCATAAAATGCAAATGCAGTTCTAGAATAGAAGGTGTTATTGACATTATGTCAGTGACAAATCACAGGATACAGTCCCCCCATTTGCATTCTCTGCTGTCCCTGGCAGATGTAGGGTGGGGGTGGGCCCCACTTTGTCTCTTGTGACCCTGGGGCCTGTGGTGCTAGTGGGGGCAGCTGTGTGAGCTCTGGGGCTGCCCCACCCTGCCCCGTGGGGCCCTCCTGGGAAACTGCCCTGGGTCTAGTGCCCTTCTGGATCCTACTGTTGGCTGCAATTAGCTGGTAAGTTCCTAGTGGGTGACTGCTCTGTTCTGTCCCTGCTGTTGGAGCCACCTGGCTCGGGCCCAGCCGCTTTGTCCCAAACACACATGCGTAGACATCACAGGGCGGCTGCGGTGTCAGTGCAGCTGCTCCTCAGCCGCTGCTCAGCTCAGCTCGGCTCAGCTCACAGCCAGCCAGGGGGGAGGTTTCTGGGAGTCTCCGTCCCTTTGCTGCTCAGCCTTGTCTTGTAGCGAAAGGCCCAGGGCCTTCCCCAGGAGCTGCTCCTTCCTCTTCTGTGATTCAGGCTCAGAGCCATCCCAAAGAAGGGACACCGTCAAAACCCCTGGGGCCTTCCTAGTCCCCACACAACCAGGGAGGGGCACCCCTTCTCTCAGGGCTGGCTGTTAGACTGGTGAAAAGACACCACAGTTGGTTGGCTGAACTCTGAGGCCTGTGGCAAAATACCTAGTTTTAGCCACAGCAAGTGAGTGCTCTGGTTCCCAGGTGAAGCTTAGATTTATGCACTCTGGGGGGACTGACACAGAGATGCTAATTTTTTTATCTTTGCCAAATAAGGCCAGCAGTGAAGATCTACTATCATGTTTCCTGCCATAAAAAGAAAAAAAAAATCCTATAATTACTGTGTTGAAAGGTGTCACTGACTTGAGCAAGTTTAGCTTTGTGATTCTTACTTCCTAAGGGTCACTGGGACTGGCTGAAGACTTGGCCAGAAACTGGTCCTGAGTTTGATATATATTTTTTAAATGTTTCTTTATGTACACAGAGCACAGGCACAGGCCAGAAGGATGGAGGGTAGGAGGATTCACCAGGGACAGACTGGGGAACAGAACAGGCAAACTGTGTAAAGTACACTGCTGAGGGGAGCAGCGGGTGAGCAGGAGAGGTCTGCTGCGCCATGTGGGTCCCCTCCCTGGCCTCTCCTTCCTGGGGATCAAACTCCTGTTCCAGTGGCTGCGGAAGCCCCACAGAGTGGCGCTCAACGCCTTGTGCCACCAGGGAAGCCCTGGTCCTGAGTTTGAGAAACTCTGGTCTTTGAACCTTGCTCACTGAATCACAGTATCCTGGTATTCTCTTTCAATTCAAAAGCTATGGAACTCTGGCCTCCTCTTCTACCCTCTCATTGTTAGGTATCTTTACAATAAACTTGAAAATCATTTTTAGTCTGTTGGTTTCATATATGACTATGTAATCTCTTCCAACCAGATTGTAAACAGAAGCTACTGAATAATTATTTGAATTGATTTCTATAATATACACCCATATGCTGTTTAGAGGACTGTGGACTCTTTGAAGTTTGAAAAAAAAAATATAATGTGTGTGTTGAAGCCTTCTGGAATCCTCTATTTACATAGGTTCATAAATGAATGGTGCATGTTTTCTTCTTCTTTTTAAAATATTTATTTATGCATATAAGAACTGGGGTACAAACCAGAGGTGTGGGGGTGAGAGGATTCACCAGAAACAGAATGGGTAACAGAACAGGCAGATGGACTGAAACACACTGCTGAGGGGAGCAGCGGGGAGACAGGAGAGTTCTGCTGTGCCATATGGGTCAGCTTCCTGGCCAGGGATCAAACTCATGCTGCAGTGGCTGCAGATGCTTCATAGTGCGGTGCTTAACCCCTTGTGTCACCAGGGAGGCCCCGAATGATGTGTGTTTTTAAAGAATAAGAGAACTTTGTAAAATCAGAACACAAGTCTTTGGAGTTAACTTCCCTCCATTTCCTAATGAGGCTGCAGAGGTTTACTACCTGTTAAGTAGAGCTGGGCCTGCATGTAGGAAGCATCTTCAAAGTCATCACTTCTGATGATTTAGTAAGAATGTAGGGTATAGTAATAATGTAGGGTGTAGCTGTTTTTGAGGTTCTCCCGCAGAACATTGGAATTGTTTTTCATTTTAGTGTACTTTTTTATTTAGAAAATCATAAAATGTTCCGTGGAGTGACAGTTGAACCTCAATATTTATGACTCTCTGATTGCTCTAGCAGTACCAAAAAAAGTACCGATGAGCCCTCAAATAAAATTTAAGTGGAAAAGATTAAAAATCAGAATTATGGACCTTTTGCATTTGAATAAATACTTTTTGCTGGATATTTTATAGGTTGGCCCTAGTTTCCAATTTCTTTCTCAAAAATATGTGAACAGATTTATTTTTTGAAAATAAACTTTTTCAGGTCAGTAAAATGTTCTCCCAGCTGTTCCACTCTACTTTGACTATAAACTAAGACACACACCGTCCATCCTGCAAATGAATTGTTCTGTTTGGGGCACAAGTCATGGTCTTATGTGTGAGTGAGGAGAACAAAGGGCAGGTCAGCATTAATTTGGGGGCATTTCATTTTTTTGTCTTTGGGATATTTTAAACTCCGGACTTGTGATAAGAGTCAATATTGTTCATGACCTTTCCGTGGATTCTCATTTTCTGAATGAGTTTTCAGATCTGTATGTACTAGTTATTAGGACTAAATTATGTCCTAATCCAAGATGCAGCTCTTTAATCACTCGATGACCTTGTGGTGTGTCTCTTTCCTTCAAATGGTTTATTCCTGTGGCTATTTAAGTGGAGTATGTCATTAATAACTGACTAAATTTAAAAAAAAAATATTTATTTAGGCATACAAGAACTGGGGTACAGGCCAGAGGTGGGGGTGTGGGAAGGATTCACCAGAGACAGAGTGGGGAGCAGAGCTGGCAGATCTACTAACATACACCGCTGAGGGGAGCAGGGGGTAGACAGGAGAGCTCTGCTGCGCCATGTAGCCTAGCTCCCTGGCCAGGGATCGATCTCATGCTGCAGTGACTGCGTGTGCTTCATAGTGCTGTGACTTAATCCCTTGTACCACCAGGGAGGTCCCAATAACTGACTAAACTTTTGAGGAAGGTAGGAAGTACGATTATGTGCCTTCATGGGCTGTGCAGTGCACTTCACTGCTATTTGCTGTAACTGCTGTAGAGAAAGTTTTGACTGTGCCTAAGGAGAGATGGACTGTTGGCAAATAATCTCTGAAAGGGGATAACGAAGGCTCCTTCTTTCCCCAAACAGACTCTCTATAAGTGAAAACCTATACTTCATGAAACTGTTTAAGTTTTAGGAGGTGCTAACACCTGTTGCATTGTCTTGTCTCAGTTGTTGCTGAGTAATTAGTTATTCCAATAAATGTGGCCTACTTGTAGGTTCGTGAGAAGAACTTGCCATGTGGGACTGATAGCTTATCTCAGTCGTAGCTTATATCTGACCTAGCTCATATTTCAACATAACTTGTTTTGTGAGTGTATTGCGTTTCTGTCAAAGACTCACACAGATATATATTGTAGCCTAACCAGGAAGAGACCCAAAATAAATAATTCAGGATTAACAGGAAAATATTGTGCAAAAGGATGTGGTATTGTAACTTCTGATAATATCCCCTTTTCATTTTTAAAGAATAAGGTCTAGCATCCGTGAAAACAGAATCTCATGTTCTTTCACGAGAGGAATCACCAAAGGAATGAATAGGTGGCAGTTATGGAATGACGGTATGGGGCTGGAAGCAGTCGGTAAGAACAGTTCTCGGCACCCTGCAATATACTTTGTGGTATCAAGAATTTAGGGATCGCTTTGAAATAACAGGTGTGCCGTACTGCGGCAGAGGACGTTCCTGTCACACTGGAAATGCTTCTAGGCGAGGGCATAGGGCATATATGCCACTGCACATTCAGATGAGAGAGTCTATACTCAGATATTGGATGCCGCTGTTCATGCCTGGCTTGAGGTCCTGATGTTACTGCTCCATGACCCCCGTTTCTTTATCAGCATGTTGCTTGTCAATGCAACATGGTGTAACACCCTTTTTCTTTTTAATTTATGTATGTGTACAAGAGCTAGGACGTAGGCCAGAGGTATGGGGGATGAGAGGGTTCACCAGAGACACAATGGGGGAACAGAACAGGCAGATCTACTGAAATACACCACTGAGGGGAGCAGCGGGCGCAATGGGAGAGGTCTGCTGCGCCATGTGGGTCCCCTCCCTGGCCCGCAGCAGGGATTGAATTCTTGCTGCAGTGCTTCGTAGTGCTGCAACTTAACCCCGTGTGCCACCAGGGAGCCCCCCCCCCCTTTTCTATATTTGCCTCTGGGCACTGGCAGGTGCATTTGGTGGTAGGTAAAACTAACCTCACTGTGAAGACAGTAGCATGGAGAACAGGAAAATTGTCAGGATTGGTTCTAAAAGGTATTGTGTTCTCCCAAGCATGGGAGAACCTGCATTCAGTCTATGAAAAATGTTTTGTTCAAAACCATATCTGAAAAAAAATCTTGGGGTTGGCTAATTTTGGAATTTTGAGGATGGAGGAAATACAGGCAGAGGTGCCAGTTACAAATGAGAAGAGGGCAGACTTTGGGCACCCCCTTCCCCTTCACCCGCTTGCCGCGTCACCATCTTACTCAGGGTAGGGCAAGGTACTGGACATCCAGGCCCAAGACCCATTTTTTAAAATTTTGTATGTTTTACATCATTCTTCATTTTTTTTTAAATATTTATTTATTTATGCATACAAGAGCTGGGTTACAGGCCAGAGGCACGGGAGATGACAGGATTCACCAGAGACAGAGTGGGGAGCAGAGCAGGCAGATTGACCGAAATACACTGCTGAGGGGAACAGAGGGCAAAGCAGGGGAGGTCTGCTGTGCCATGTGGGTCCCCTCCCTGACTTGGGATCGGGATTGAATGCATGTGCTGCTGTGCCACGGATGCTTCACAGTGTGGTGCTCAACCCGCTGCGCCACCAGCGTATACTTTCTTCTCTCAGGTGTAGTCCCTGTGAAATTCCCATCACCAGTTCACCCATGTGCCATCACCATAGTCCCTTGTGCTCTTCCCACCCATTTTGTTCCTTCCTCCTCCTCCTCCTCCCCTGGAGGATGTCTCAGATTTATAGTTGCCAAGACCCGTTCTCAAACTCCTACTCTGCCATTTCTCTTGTATGTGAGCATGAGCAAGTCATCTTGCTGAGTCTCAGCTTCCTCATCTACAGAATAAAGGTCAGAATACCCACCTCAGGTTGGTGAAGAATAAATATAATGCATGTGAAAGTGCTTTGAAACAACAAATAACAGGAATTAGCATCTTAGTTATTCCTTAAGGAATGGGGAAAAAACCCTCTAAATACTAAAACCTGCTAAATGGAATGGCAAATGGTGGAGTTCTGATTTTGCTTGGGTGTTTCTGCCAGGCTGCCTTAAGTTATACCCTGTGTGAGGCTGCTGACTCTGTCTTCATAAAGCCATTATCAAGTCCAACTTATCCCCAGTTACTTACTCTTGCCAGGCTGGTCCCAGATGGAACTTTATACGGGACATACTTTCTGTAGATATGACCAACTCTAGAACAGGGAACGTCAAACATTTCTCCTCCACACATCCAAACCTAAAGAAGGGAAATTTAAAAGTATAACGGAAGAGAATAATAAGTCCCCACAACAAAGGAATTGACATCAATGTCATAAACAATTTTCCAAATTTCTTATAGTCTGTGAGTCAAACTAAATACAATAGTTTGATTTATTTATAAGCGCCCAACCAAAAAAGAAAACCACATTTTCAAAAAGTCTAGATTCAATAGAAGTATAGAATGAAAAAAACAAGCTCAGTAAAAATCTATTTTCCATGGACAACATATTGGCAGTTAAAAAAAAATTCCACTAGAATTTTGTCACAGGTATTGCATTGAATTATTGTTTATAGTTGTTTTGACAATCTTGTGAAATCATTCAAAGAAATAACATTGAAATTTCAATTTTAAAATATGAAAAAAATTTTTCGAAAGGGCAAATGAACCTTGATATATGCACATGTTAAGTTACATCTAGATTCTGAAACTTAGAAATGATAGTTGCATTCTAATTTCTCTACATCCTTGATCTTTTCTCAGATAAAGAAAATAATTGATTAGTGATGTCAGCTCAGGGAACAGTAAACTCAATGTACATGTTGAGATTCTGTGTTTATGTTCAATAACAAAAATAGTCCCATTTTGGCAGGATACCTTACTCAGAAACACAATCACACAACTGTTTTGTGTAAAAGGATTACTTATCAAAACATAAATTCAGGTTTCATATATACTAGATTTTTAGCTATTTTATTTGCAAAAAAACCAAAACAAAAAACAGGAGAAGAGATACCATAATGATGTTGGTTTTATGTGACTGTACCACAGTGTTCAGATATTTGGTCAAACATTATTCTGATGTTTCTATAAGGGTGTTTTGTGGATGACATTAACTTTTTTTTAAGGTTTTATTTATGCATACAAACACTGGCGTGCAGGCCAGAGGTGTGGGGGGGGGGGTGAGAGGATCCACCAGAGACACAGTGGGGAGCAGAACAGGCAGATCGACTGAGGTGCACTACTGAGGGGAGCAGCAGAAGAGAAAGAAGCAGTCTGTGCCATGTGGGTTACCTCCCTAGCCAGTGGCAGGGATCGAACTCGTGCTGCAGAGGCTGCGGTTTGCTTCATAGTGCGTTGCTTAACCCACTGCGCCACCAGGGAGGGCCGAGATTAACTTTTCAATTGGTGGACTTTCAGTAAAGAAGATGCCTTTCTATAATGTGGTTAGACTTCAGTCAACCAGTTGAAGACAGAACAGAAGTAAAAACTGACTCTCCCAAGCAAGAAGGAATTCCTTCCGTGGACTGCCTTTGCACTGGACTGCAGCTCTTGACAAGGGTCCTCAGCCTGCTGTTCTTCATTGCAGATTTTGATTTACTAATCCTTGACAGTCACATGAGCCAATTCCTTGAAATTTCTCTCTCTTTCCCTCCCCATATCCTCTTGATTTTGTTTCTCTGCAGAGCCCTGAGTGATACATACAGCTTGTTTTATTTTTATTATTTTTTTAAAAAAAGATTTATTTATTTATGCATACAAGAGCTGAAGTACAGGCCAGAGGTGTGTGTGTGTGTGTGTGTGTGTGTGGGAGGGGGAGTGAGAGGATCCACCAGAGACAGAGTGGGGAGTAGAACAGGCAGATGGACTGAAACACACTTCTGAGGGGAGCAGCGGGCAAGGCAGGAGAGGTCTGCTGTACCATGTGAATCCCCTCCCTGGCAGGTGGCAGGGATTGAACCCGTGCTGCAGTGGCTGCAATCTGCTTCATAGTACACTGCTCAACCTATTGTGCCACCAGGGAGGCCCCCTACAGCTTATTTTAAAGTGTAATATTGAAAGAGAGAAAGAAATGTTTTTGTCCTAACTTCCATTTGCTTCCATCTTCTTTCATTAAGATGAATGACATCCCACGTGAGACTGGCGAAACAGTAGTGATGGGGGTGAATAGAAGCCCAATGGGAAGGCAATTCAAAGATTAAAAGTCATACTCAATTGGGCCTAAATGGCTACTCATAGTAGTTCAGGACTACTCATGGCATGCATTTCAACTTGAACTACGTATTCAGGTTTGGGTCAGGATGTCAGAGTATGCCTGGATGAGCTGTGCGGTAGGGATGCCTGGACGTCCTCTGGACAGTGCGGTAGGGATGGTGGACATTCCACATGACAGTGCCAGCACTGGGAAAGATCTGGAGAGGCCTGAGCTATAGGAGATTAAACATAAAATGAGTAGCTATAAAGACTTGGCCCAGGACATATAAAACTCAACTGGCCCAGAGCATGATGAGGAGTAGCATAAAGCACACGTCATTGGCATGACATGGAGAGTTTCATAAAGGTCCTGATTTGCCTGAATTTTTTTTTTAGATTTATTTATTTATGCACATGAGAACTGGGGCACAGGCCAGAGTTGTGGGAGGTGAGAGGATCCACCAGAAACAGAATGGGGAACAGAACAGGCATGATCTGCCTGAATTCTTATGCTAATTTCTGAGTACATGCTTTATATTCCCTTCTGAAGAGGGTTACTAATTTGGAAAAGGGATACAAACTGTGCTTTAGGAGAAATGCTGGGAAGAACTGGAGGTGTGTAGTCTTGATAAGGTGAAATTCAGAAAAATCCTTTTCATTATTGAAAAACCTAATATTTAGTGGAGATTTCTTATAGCGCCTCAAGGAGCTAGAACTAAGATTAATAGAACAGAGCTGTAAAGACGTTGACTCAGGGAAGGGAGGACTTTGTAATAGACAGGATGATTGAAGTCAAAATAGGCTCCCTGAATCATTAGCTATGTTGAAATTGGTAGTAGATGACACTTCGGACACGAGTGGATAATGTTGGATGAGCAGTTGACCTAATCGATGGTCTGAGGTCATTCGCATAACCAGAGTTAACATTTATCAATGCTTACCATGCTCTTTTCCATTTGTATCTCATGTCCAATGTCAGGCTTTGCCATTTCTCCCATTATAAAAGTGGGGAAAAGTGATCTACCGAGACTGAGTAACTTGCCCAAAGTCCTACTACTGGCCACCTGCAGAACAGAGATGTGAGTCTCCACTGCCCATGCTTCGTTAATCGTCTACCTACAGTAGCAGGCCTTGTCTGTAGAGGGCCACTCAGTAAATACTGTAAGCTTTGTAGTTTGTACGACCTCTCTGGCAACATCAGCTCTGCTAAGGAAAATACATGGGTGAATTTTTTTTAAATTTATTTATGCATACAAGAACTGGGGCACAGGTCAGAGGTATGTGTGTGGGGGAGAAGATTCACTAGAAATAGAGTGGGGAATAGAACAGGCGGATAGACTGAAATACACTGCCAAGGGGAACAGCGGGCAAGATGGGAGAGGTCTTCTGCGCTACGTGGGTCAGCTCCCTGGCCAGGGATCGAACTCATGTTGCAGTGGCTGTGAATAGCTTCATAATACTGAGATTTAACCCCTTGTGCCACCAGGGAGGCCCAGCCTTGGTTGTTTTAACTGACAACCAAGCTCAACTATCAGACATGTAAGTGAAAAGTCCTCTAAAGGAGTCCAGGTTCTAGCTGCTGACTCACTCTCAGGTGAGACTCCATATATCATGAAGCAGAAATGAGCTAGCCTTCTGTGGGTTCCTGAATTTGGAACCTCTGGAGTCTGTGAGCTTAACTGTTGTTTAATGCTGTTAGGTTTTGGGGTGCTTTGTTAATGCAGCAATAGTAATGGAGCTACGTATTTGCAAATCCATGATAACGGTGAAAAGCTAGGACAGAGAACCAAAATATATTGCTCAACCCCAGAGTTCATCTTACTCTATGTTGGGAGAGACAGTGCTGGGACTCCCCAGTTTCCATGCTCACTTCTTCCTGGGCATATGGCCAGGCTCTAATTTCCAGATCTTTTGTACAGTCATGCATTGCTTAACGATGGAGATATATCCTGAGGAATGCATCATTAGGTAATTTCATTATTGTGCGAATGTCACAGAGTCTAATTACTCTACCCTGGGTGGCATGGCCTACTACACAGCAAGGCTATGCCGTTAGCCTGTTGGGACCGCACATTAGATATGTGGTTTGTTGACTCAAACATCCTCAGGCCATGTATGACTATTCGGTGGGGATCTGTGACTATTTCTTGCCAGTCGAATGTGAAAGGAAGTGATGTGCATTAACTCTGTGCCAAAGTAATTTAGAGTGGACTTCCTTTTCTGCCTTCTTCATGATTTCTTTTCACCTTTGGAGCCTGACTATTTACAAAGATCTAGAGGAGGATTTTGAGACCTTAGAAGATGGTGGTATCACTAAATGGATGGGTCTTGGGCCTCTAAAAATTATGTTTGAGGGCCTCCCTGGTGGCACAAGGGGTTGAGCCCCATTGTGGAGCTTCTGTAGCAACTTCAGTGCGAGTTCAAACCCTGGCCAGGGAGGGGACCCACATGGCACAGCAGACCACTCTTGCCTCGCCCACTGGTCCCCTTAGCAGTGTATTTCAGTTGATCTACCTGTTCCATTCCCCACTCTGTCTCTGGTGAATCCTCTCACCCCCACACCTCTGGCCTTTCCCCCAGTTCTTGTGTGCATAAATAAATAAAATCTTTAAAAAAATGCGTTTGGATGAGCACATGCCCTCCTCCCAAACCTGGGCCAAACTGTGACGGGAGAGAAACTATGATGTGAAGTTACCAAGGCTAGTCTCTTTTGATGTATCAATTCTAGAAGATGTAGTTGTTTTGAAAGACTTTCCTTTTATTATTTCTGCATTTAAAAAGGTGAAGTAGTTGGACATCAGGTAAAGAAATGGGAAATGGGGAGGCCACGGATGGTTAGGCTTTTCCTGCGCATAACTGAAGGTGAATTTTTGCTGGAAATAAGCAAGTGTCCAGGCAGACCTTGTGATCTGCAGGCAGGAAAGGGTAATTTGTTGGCCCTGGCATGAAGAAGGTGGCCATACCGCTCTGTTGGTGGAGGTGGCCGATCTCTCTTGCAGGACAGGGGAAGGTGACAAATGAGAGTAAGATATGAGACCAAGGTCTGGGGCAGTGCCTTACATTCTTTGATCTTAATTTGTTTTTTTGATTCACATCTTGTAGAATACTTAGAAAATAGGCAGAGTCACTAAGAATTTAGAGACTTTGCCAGGGGGTGAACTGGCACAGTAGAGATAGAGAATTAAATAAATCATCATTGCCTTCTTTTCTGTGACTGGCAAAACAGTCTAATGGACTCATAGAAGTGAAGGTCTAGCTAATCTTCAGACACTCTAGTGCAAATGCAGTTTTAAAGGATCTCTGCATCAGCTTCCTACTGGGATGTAACAAATTGCCATAAACTTAATTGCTTTAAACAACATGCACTTATCTTATAATTCTGTGGGTCAGTTGGTTCCTCTAACTAGAATCGCGCAAGACGAAGTTTACGTGACTGCAGCCTGGACTTTTCTCTGGAGTCTTTGGAAAAGAATCTGTACCCAGGTGCACATACATTGTTGGCAGACTTCATTCAGTTCCCGGAAGTTGTAGGGCCGGACTTCCCCATTTCTTGCTAGCCAATGGCTGAGGAGTCCTTCTCACTACGAAACTGTTAACCTCCCTGACAGAGTCCTTGGATCCTTGGCCTCTCCAGCCTCTTGTGCTTTTTGGCTGACGGCTGCATGTGCAGAAAACTGACACAGAGCGCTCTGTGAGCAGCTTGGGCCCCCCAGCTCATCGTCCTATCTTAAAGTGAACTGATCAGTAGCCTTAATTACAACTGCGAACTCGTTTTTTGCATGCCATGTAACAGAATCATAGGAATAAACCAAGCAAGAGGATGCACTTAGAATTCCATTTTTCACATTCACATTTATTAAAATTCATGTCTCCTCTCAGTAACCTATTCCTAATTCTTAAACTTCTTCTCATCAGAAATTTCTCTTTATAGCTATTTTTTTCAGTCTTCCAACAGTGCCTATTTGAGTAGAAATGCTCATATTCTCCTGACATTAGAGAGAGATGTTTAGGTAGCAGTGTGGGAAGATGATTCTTTAGGGAAGCACATTTGTTGTGTCATTTCTCAAATCTTAATTTGATCCGAAAGGTATCGTTTATATATTCAAAAGCTATTTCCTGGTAGTACCATGTGGTACTATTCTAAAAAAAAAATCTGAGGCATCTTGTACTTAAGTATCTAATTCTCAGTGAAATGTTTTAGATTTACAAACAATGTGTCTTCTTTTGACAACATAAATATTTTAAAGCAATGTTATTTTACTCATGGATGAGCATGGAACATTTTTTTCCCCTCATAATGTAGTTCAAATTGACTGAATAATTGAATGCTTGCCTTATTTTTTTAATCACTTTTCAATATCAGTCACAAACTGGAATTTAGACTTAGAGAATGTTAAATTGAATGGAATCAGGCAATTATGTTGGTCACCCAGAATACAAAATTAGTTTCAGCAAGAAACTGATTGTCAGGAGGATATTAAGAGAACATTATTATGAAGTATAATATACTATAGGGAAATGGTGATCAGGTTCTCAAAAAAAATTTTACTAATGCATTCAGTTCCAAACTACTCCATCTGCTATTTCATCTCCTATTCATCCACCCCCTCCCCCTACTACTCATCCCATTTTGGCTTCTTTTCCTTTCCTCCAGCATATGAGATAGTATCCCATCTTTGGGTTTTTGTCCTGACTGTTCCCTCAGTCTGAATTTTTTCCAGAAATCCCCATGATTCAGCTCCTCATTTAAGTTTTTTTAAAAAAGATTTATTTATTTATGCATAAAAGAGTTAGGGTAGAGCCCAGAGGTAAGGGAGGTGAGAGGATCCACCAGAGATGGAGTGGGAAGCAGAACAGGTAGATCGACTGAGGTACACTACTGAGGGGAGCAGTGGGTGAGACAAGAGAGGTCTGCTGTGTCATATGGGTCCCCTCCCTGGCCGGGGATCGAACTCATGCTGCTGTGCCACGGATGTTTCACAGTGCAGCGCTCAACCCGCTGTGCCACCAGGGAGGCCCCTCCTTCAAGTCTTAACCAAAAATCCTCTTGTCCCAAACACCCTGCTGTCCTGTACTTCAGCCCTCATCACCCTGTTCTGTCTCTGTTTTCATAGGACTTACCACCTTTGAACTTAGTAGATGCCTTAGTCATTCATTTAAAGTTTTTTTTTTAATATTTATTTATGCATACAAGAACTGGGGTACAGAGACACAGGATGGGGAACACAACAGGTAGATCTACTGAAATACACTGCTGAGGGGAGCAGCAGGGAGACAGGAGAGGTCTGTTGTGCCATGTGGGTCAGCTCCCTGGCCGGGGATCCAACTGGTGTTGCAATGCCTGCTGATACCTTCATAGTGCTACAACTTCACCCCTTGTGCCCAAGGGAGACCCCTATTTTAAGTTTTTTTTTTTGTTTGTTTTCAAAAATTTTATTGGTTTGTCATTTGTTTAGAAAGATGGGACAGTATGGGAAGACAGCCTCATACCCTGACATGTCACTTGTTTCACTGGTCCCCCACCAAGCTACAGTGCCTGCACCCTATCGCCTCACCCCTCTCTCCTCTTATCCCTCCCCCTTTCTGCTCCCTATCCCATTCCCAGTGGTAATCACCATAATTTCACAGAGTCTAAGAGTTATTTTTATTGCGTTTTTCTAGTTTGTTTTCTTTGGTTGTTTGTATTCCACAAATGAGGGAAACTGCAATGTTTGCTTTTTCCTTTCTGACTTACCTCACTGAACATCCTCACCTCAACATCCCTCTGTATTATTTCAAAAGGTGCTAGTTCATCTTGTTTGACTAGCTGAGCAGCATCCCATTGAAAATATAGTTCACAACTTTTGCCTCCAGTCATCTGATAATGTTTGTTATTTGTCTGCCTCTGTGCCCCACAAAGACAAGGGGTTTTGTATCTTTGACTAAGTGATGTATCGTAAGCATGTAGGACAATGCCTGGCACATATTGTTGGTGCACTATAAATGTTGTAAATGAATGAATGAATGACTGTTTTATTAATATAAAATGAGGTTAATCCAAGACAATTGAATTATTTAATGATGATAAGCCACCATTTTGCTGCCATTAAAAGTAAGAGCTGTGTCTTCTAGATTTAAATATAAATTTCAGGCTAATAATCTATCGAAGTTATTTTCATTTGTAACTGGTTTATTATAAAAGAAGGAAATGATTTATGTTAAAAATGTAGCGTATTATATGTGAGAAAGTGATGAAATTTCTGGGACTATGGATAAACCTGTATGGTGTAACCTGAATAGGCTAAGTTTGAGAATCTTAACACTAGATAATCAGCCACTTTGCCATCTACCTAGAAACTAAAGTATTAATTGCATACTTAAAAAGCGTTGGCTTACAGATGTTGGAAAGGGCGATGTCTGTCATTAAACTACTTTTCTGAACTAGATGTACTAAAAGCTACACCTTTTTGGTATGATTTGATCTAAAATGGGTAAAAATGGGAAAGTACATCCACGTACATTTCTTTGGTTTATTCTTAGAAACCCGGGTCTTGAGGTAATTCTTTGAGATCAAGTAAAAGAAAGAACAGCTCTTTTTAACCTTTCCTGGCTCCCCTTTCTACTTGTTGAATGAAATATAATAAAAGTAGAAATTGGAAAATGTAGTTTTAGTCTTTAATGAGGATCAGGTGGTTTCAGGGGACAAGCTCCAGTTTCGTGAACCATCTGCTTAGGAAGTTCTCGAAGCAAGAATGTTCTGTCAGTATCAAAAGACTCATGCCCAAGATAGTTCACATTTACTGAGCTTCAAGAGCTGTGGGTTGGGGTAGGACAGCTACAGAAGGTAACTTGTTCAGACGGTGATACTTTTAAGATTTGGTGTTCATATTTTCAGAAACGCTGAGCAGGCTTAAAACCAGGGATCAGGACGGAGACAGATGTATCACCTATTGGTTTATTCAAAACATTAACTTTTAGGGAGGAGAGAATGGGTTTGAACATCTTAAGAGTTCTTCTTTTTTTTTTTTTCCATTTTTTTTTATTAAAATATTTTAAAATTTACATATACTTGCCATTAATTGTAATCCCCATGTATTCCCCATCACCATCTCACCAG
>JAGFMF010012288.1:3068071-3125707 GCA_019455555.1 Galemys pyrenaicus | reverse complement strand
TGCCTTCTGACTTGCTTCGCTAAGCATAATCCCCTCCAGATCCATCCATGTTCCCATGAATGAGTCTAGTTTTTCACTTCTGATTGCTGAGTAGTATTCTGGTTTCTCTTCAGATCGTATAAATCTTTCGCCTTTTACTAAAGAGTTCTTCTTTTTTAAAGGCTCATGTATGCACACAAGCGCTGAGGTGTAGGCCAGAGGTACAGGGGGAGGAGGGTGAGAGTGTTAGGGACCACCCTGTTACAAGAGGACTCACCAGAGACAGAGTGGGGAGCAGAACAGGCAGATCTACTGAAATACACTGAGGAGGGGAGCAGCAGGTGAGGCAAAGCGTCTGCTGCACATGTGCGGCACACCCCTGGCCGGGGATTGAACTCAGCCCATCATGGTGGACCTCCACTGTGGTAGCGCTGACTTAACCCCTCGACCACCAGGGAGGCCCCCGTTTCCCCTTCTTTTGAGCCCAGATGGAATTGGGTTTCTGTCTTTTAGTAAATTAAAGAATCCTTGTAACAAGTTTCTCCGTTTGAACTATGAGTGTATGGTGTCTAGGAGCACCCAGAGACCGTGTCCTTGAAAACAGTCACACCCCTCAAAAGCTACTCAGGTGATTCCATTATAAGAAAGCTTTGGAGAAGCAATTTTTCTAAGCTCCTGATGATAAGCAATTCCTTTTTAAAAATCAATATTCAGTAAGAAGAAATTTCATCAAAGTGAACAACGTGGGACCTCCCTGGTGGCGCAAGGGATAAAGTCTCAGCACTATGAAGGTATCCGCAGCCACTGTTCAGCACAAGTTCAATCCCCAGCCAAGGAATGGACCCACATGGCCCAGCAGACCTCTCCTGCCTCACCCACTGCTCCCCTCAGCAGTGTGTTTCAGTGGATCTGCCTGTTCCGCTCCCCGCTCTGTATCTGGTGACTCCTCTCACCACCCCCCACCTCCGTCCTACACCCCAGTTCTTGTATGCATACCTAAATCTTTAAAAAAAAAGTGAACAATGTGAGACTCTTCAAAGTTCATCATGATATTTACGGGTTATTTTTGTTTTAAGAAGTGGACAGACATCTATGACCAGGGAGAGTGGAAGGAAGCCTGAGGACTAGGGTCCCAGCTGGACAGGTCCCTGGCTTTCTCGGAGTCTGATTTCCGTCTTCTGTGAGGATGGAGAAAGTTCTTCTTCGGGTGGTCGCGAGGACTCAGTGCCTTTCTGTGGCACGTCATGGGTGCTCAAGCATGGTGATCCCGTGGTGTGGTCTGCGAGGGGACAACCTTTATTCTGGTGTGTTGGGGTCAATACAGGATGGAAGCTGTGTGTCCACATGTCCTCTGTGAGAGGGGTCAGGGCACAGGACAGTGTGCGGGCCTGTGAAATGGCATGTGTGGGGAGGTGGCTTGTGTTCTTCACTGAACTCTTGCAGTTAGAGAGGAGGCAGGAACTGTGGGGTCAGCTTCCATCAGTTTGTGTGTTACACGTTGCTGACCTTGAGGTAGAGCATAAAGATCGAGTCCTGGGCCTCCCTGGTGGCGCAGCAGGTTGAGCACTGTGTTGTGAAATATCCACGGCGCAGCAGCGTGAGTTCGATCCCCCGGCAGGGAGAGGACCCACCTGGCACAGCAGAGCTCTCTTGCCTTGCCTGCTGCTCCCCTCAACAGTGTATTTAGGTTGATCTACCTGTTCTACTCCCCACTTTATCTCTGGTGAATCCTCTCGCCTCCCACAACTCTGGCCTGTACCCCAACTGTTGTATGCATAAATAAATAAATCTTTAAAAAAAAAGATCAAGTCCTGCTACATCTCAAGTTCATGTGTACAGGTACACGGAGGCTCTCTACAATGTTGTCACTGAGATTTGGGCAAAGGCCTTGAGACGTGTGGAGAGATGTGTGTGTATGTCTGTGTGTTTGGTAACTTTCCGTACAGATATCTCTTGAGCTTGACGGCCAGCTGACTTGCTTTATACACATTTACATTAGCATGACTAGATCCTATTTTGTCTTTCTTGTTAGGGAAAAATGAAAACCACAAAATTCGTTTTTAAATCTCAGTATCAGGAGAAGACTGAAGAGGAAGTTAAGTTGACCTTTACACAGGTACTGAATGCTGTGTAAATTGTTACATCTTTCTCAGTTTACAACTATCTACAAACACTAAAATAAAATTAAAGAGGGAATTAGGAAATGCTATCAGACATAAAGAAAGTAACAGCCGGGAGGAATGCAGACTTGCCGCTAGGCTTATATCTAATGGGCGTAAAATTTAACTTGAAAATACTCTGTTACACCTGAGGTACCTTTTGTTGGCTAATTGAAACGAGTCTCAGACTGGCATGTGAGACATTTAGCAGCTGTTTCTGTTTATCTGTGAATTTCTCAATGAGTTTAAAGTCATTTTAATATTTTCTTTGGAAGATCAATTCTGGGGATGTTGAACTAAAGTGGCTATTTTTATGTCTCCTCTGCTAAATACTATAGGGGGAAAAAGCCCATAGGAACAACTCCAGATACTTTCTCATGTCTCTAAAGGTATATGGTGTGCCATAAAAAGACTTCTCTCGTATTTTAGCCAGAAATGCAACTACACTTTGAGGCTCTCTGCAGGCTCCAATGTATGGACAGGTCTTTAATGTAGCTGTCTCATAAAAGCAATAAGAAGGTAGATAAAATATTTTAGAATCATCCTTGGCATGTAGAGGATTTCTAATGAGTGCATTTTATAAGACTGAATTTGTCTCTAACAAAACCATTTGCACAAAGTATCATCGTGATCGTTTACAGGGAGATGACTAAAGGGAGAAAGAGCCCTCGTCTAAATGAGATTGAGCTGCACACTTCTGGGAGGCAAATCAACTATTTTAGGAGTATAAATTAAACACCCTAGGAGGTTTTTGTATTTTCTGACAACTATGGAGAAAGTGATAAATGCTTATTCATGAAAACTATAGGCTTTTTCCTGGTGCACCAGAGGCTTGTTTGGGGACCCAAGAGTATGGAAATTAGCAAGAGCTGGGGCCAGGAGTCAGCAGGCCCCTCCCTGCTTGGGGACAGGATCTGAGGGAGTGGTTCCCTTTCTCTGGGGCTGCTAAAGTCGCATTGTTTTGTAGTTTCTCCTACAGATTTGCTGGCCATGTAACAAAGGGCACGTTTATTGCTGTGGTGGTGGCTAGTGAGAAGCAGTCAGGTTGGAGGTGTGAGGGGATGAAGACATGTGACACGCTGGGGTCCAGACCCACCCCACGGAGGGGAGGCCCTGCCATTGTCTGAATGACCCCATCTCTTTCCTCAAAGGTTTTCTAGTGGACCCAAGTCATTGCTTTAGCTTTTGACTGAATATTGTACCTGGGTCTGATATGTACCTGGTATTTGTAGAGTTTGTTTTTTTAAATTTTTTTTAAAGATTTATTTGTTTATGCATACAAGCACTGGGGTACAGGCCAGAGGTGGGGGTGGTGAGAGACTTCACCAGACAGAGTGGGGAACAGCACAGGCAGAGCAACTGAAACACACTGCTGAGGGGAGCAGTGGGCGAGGCAGGAGAGGTCTGCTACGCCATGTGGATCACCTCCCGGTTGCAGCAGGGATCGAACTCGTGCTGCAGTGGCTACGGTTTGCTTCATAGTGCGTTGCTTAACCCACTGCGCCACCAGGCAGGGCCGGAATTTGTAGAGTTTGTATTTAAACAATCCTGATGGGCCTCCCTCATGGCACAAGGGTTTAAGTCTCAGCACTGTGAAGCATCCATGGCAACTGCAGCATGAGTTCCATACCGAGCCAGGGAGGGGACTCACAGGGCACAGCAGACCTCTCCTGTGTTACCCGCTGCTCCTCTCAGCAGTGTATTTCAGTCGATCCGGCTGATCTGCTTCCCACTCTGTCTCTGGTGAATTCTCTCAACCCGCACCTCTGGCCTTTGTATGCATAAATAAGTAAAAATAAATCTTTAAAAAAATAAACAATCCTGAGATCCACCTAAGTATGTATTAACATGTCAATGCATGTGAAAGACATTTTCTGACCCCACCTCTTCCCATATCCTCCCCATCAAGAAGATAGTCTTGTCAGGAACTTATAAAGGCCAAAATAGACTACGTGTGTATGCAGCCAGATCGCAGGTTGGGCGTGTCAGAAATAGGGTCTGGGGGAGAAAACAGTGAAGTCTCCCTCTTCTGCTCTGGTGTTTAGAAGCAAATATTTAAAAAACTTGCCAGTCAAATACAACTGTCTCCACTCTGGGTTTCTGCTGTGTAATATTAGCTGGCTTATTTTCTTTTAGCACTTCCCAGTGTCAGAATTACCTTGTTTCTATGTTCGGTTATTTATTTCTAGTCTTTCTCTCCTCACAGGAAACTCCATGAGGGAGAACTTGTTATTCCTGCTGACTACTACATTTTCACTGCCTGGCACATAGCAGGCCCTTGGTAAATACCTGCAGTCTGCATGACACATCTGGGACTGCTGCCTGCATATGTGAGGGCAAAATTTAACTTTATAAGTTTTTGCACATATACTAGATCATATATATTATGGATATAAACTATTAAATGTAAATAAATGTTATCTTTCTCCATTTTAATTTTTGTGCCTATGTCGTGTTTCTTGCTTTTTTTTTTCACTTAACAATTTGGATATTATTCCATATTAAAAAAATAAGACTGTTGCGTTCTTTTTTTTATTAATATAATTTTTAAAAAAAATTTACATATACTTGCCATCAACTGTAATCCCCATGTATTCCCCATCACCATCTCACCAGTGCACCATCACCTCAGACCCTCGTGCTCCCATCTTCCCTCAACCCTCCCCCTCCCCTCCCCACCAGGTGTCCTTGTCTCCTCATTTTTGGTTTTTGTGTCTTTATTGCTGTTATTATTATTATTATTGTTCTTATTCCTTTCCTTGATCCTCCTTTGGTTCCCTTATGTTCCTCCTAAGGGAGGAACCATCTGGTATTTTTATGTTGCATTCTTTTTAAAGGCTACTTGATAGTCCACAATATAGGTGGATAATAAATACGTTTCTCATAAGAGTCATATAGTTAATTGTTCATTTTTGGATTAGCTGAGTTTGAGACTATCTGTTTCTCTGAACCCTTGTCAACATGTTTTTTTTTTTTTAAAGGAATTATTATTTTTTTAAAGATTTTATTTATTTATGCATAGTCCAGGGAGGTGAGGGGATTCACCAGAGACAGAGCCGGGAACAGAACATGGAGATCAACTGAAACACACTGCTCAGGGGAGCAGCGGGCAAGGCAGGAGAGGTCTGCTGTGCCATGTGGGTCCCCTCCCTGGCCGGGGATCGAACTCATGTTGCAGTAGTCATGGAAGCTCCACAGTGTGATGCGTAACCACCTGAGCCACCAGGGAGGCCCCTACGATATTTCTTAAGTTTGTTTTTCTCCAACTATTATAAGTAGTGTCTTCCTTTGGTGCTTGTTGTTTGAGTACATAAACTTATTTTTTATTTATTTAATACATATTTTACATTATTTTTCATTTTTGTACAGTGTACATTTCTCATCCCTGTGACATTCCCACCACCAGTTCACCATGCGCCATCACCATAGTCCCTGTGCCCTTCCTGCCCATTTTGTTTCTTCTTCTTCCTCCTCCCCTGGGGAATGTCTCAGATTTATAGTTGTCTGTTGGTTTTGCATAAAACTTATTCCTGTTTTCAGTTACCCAGGTAACACATTACCCAGGCAACTTATGGAATTTCTTACTGTTCATAATAGATTTTGGGAGGCTCAACCTGAATTGTTCAGGTAGATATTGGAAACATTTCCCTCCAATTTAAAGGCAATGTGAAACAAAACATTATCTTTTGTTTCACTGAATTGCCTACTACCTCCAGAGTAATAATGAGTAAACATTATATAATAATTTCATGGGAAAATTCCTAGACAGGCACTCACTTTGGTATATAAGTCTTTGACTAATTTTTCTTTTGTATAACTGTTACTGTGTTTAATGTTAGTGTTTATACTCTGTGCTTTTCTGGTTTATTTATTTTTCTGGTGCTATCTTGGTCAGATTTTGTACTCAATATTATGCTGCTTTGACAACCAATGTGAAAGATTTCTTTCTGTTATCAGGGAACCGTTTTGGAAAACCTTTACATTATATATTCTTAAAGGTTTGGAAAAACCTAGTCATGTTTGGAGACAATGGCTTTCTGAGTGTAGGAGAGACTGAAGATGATGGTTTCCATGCATGTTATTACGTGACATTATGTGACAGAAGTGAAGGGGCTTTGCAGATATAGCTGTGTCCCAAGTTAGTTGCCTTTTGAATTAATCAAAGGGAGATTCTCCCCAGCAAGTCCAGCCTCCCGGTGAATCTTTAAGAGGGACTCAGCCCACTCTGAAGGAAGTGACTTGAATATTTGGAGTATACATCATATGCGTGTTGTATCCCAACACTACCTTAATAAAAAAAAAAAATTAAAACACTTACCAAGAAACAAAATACTTGAAATGTGAGAGAAATTCTGTTATCAGCCTTGAAATACGTAGTCATGTTGCATGAGGGCTGCGGATGGACCTGTATGGCAGAGGCCTGGTCTCTAAGAGACCTTTCTCTGCTGTTTTCAGACAGCAAATCTATTGTAGTTGTATAATGTTCAATTGTTACACTGTAAAGTATACTTAATTTCTCTTGATGGTTTATGTAGGGAAAGTGAAATTTGATTTTTTTGTATTATTTTGATGTTTAAAGTACAAATAGATAAAATATGTGTTTGTTATTGAGAAATTCTGTAAGGAGGTTAAGGTCTAGGACATATGATTTACAGCCATACCAAATTGATGGTGTTACCTTGTTTGAGTAAAGGGCTGAATAGTCTATACTCAATGCTTAGTCTCTATTGTGTTTATCCAACTCTTATTGAATAACCATTGCATTTTGAAGATGATAAAAAAATTAAATTTTACATTAAATCATAAGAGTTGTCAGCCCTCATCTTTAATAAAAATCAGAGAGAAGGAAGCTGCGTTTCCTTTTCAAGTGGTTTTGGGGAGTGACAGGCACTTTTCCACCAAGGGCATACAGTCTTCTATTTTTCTAGCTAAAAGAAATCAGGCTAATGGCTTTGAGAGCAAACCCCAATTCTAGCCTTCCTTTGATATTAACTACGTAATGGACTGTCTTTGCAATTATGAAATAGAAATTATATTTTTACTTTGCATTAGCGTTGAATGGGATAAGAAATTAAATTCAATGACCTTTCAGGCTAACTCGTTATAGTTTTTTGTTAAGGGAATAAATAATAGTTATTACCATGAAGGGAAGAGTAGAGTAGTCAGAACTTTGGGAAAAAGGTGGCTCAAAGTAAAGATGTGTAAGTCATAAAAGCATACAAAACAAATAGAAGCTGCCAAAGGTTTGGACATAGTGTGGTCAATTGAAGCTGTATTGGATTATTTTCATATAGAAGGATCACAACTAACACACCTTGTTATGTTCCAAGTGTTTCTCATCTTCTCTGTTTACCTAGGCGCCTTCCATGTTTACACCAGAGTATCACAGGTCCTTGAATAAGATCATCTCAATGTCCTTTCCTGAGGATGTTGATGAGAAGGCAAAACAAACAAAAAACCTTGACCTTGCTCTAACTGACATCATTCTCGGGCTTCATTTCATTTTATGCCCTTTTGCTTAAAGTTGCAGTTTCCAAGAATCTATGAAACTAAGTTTCAAAGAAAGCCCAGAGGCTCATTTTAGGACTGATTTTCCCGCCCCTCTCCCCACTTTAAAGAGACTACACAAGATTGGGTCTGGGGAAGGGAAAAAGTGGAAACTATAAAACAGGAGAGGAAGTTGGTATATGGGACTGGGGAGCAGAGTGGAAGAGACTGAGAAGGCTACCTCTCCAGGACTGATGCCCCCACAGACTTACTCAGCAAAACCAGGGACCCACAAGCTGCCTAGACAAAGGTAGGGAGCTGGGAAACTGAGTGGGGGTGAGGATCAGAAGGGACAACCTCACCCCAGTACTAAATAAACAAGTGGGAAAGTCACCGGGCTCTGCTACTTGAGGCAGTCATGTCTCTCATTCCACTAAAAACTTGGGACAGCGAGGACTGAATTTTTGTTCACGATCAACTCAAAGATTATTTTTTTAAAAGTTTTATTTATGCACACAAGAGCAGAGGTGTGGGGATGAGAGGATCCACCAGAGACAGAGTAGGGAGCAGAACAGGCAGATCCACTGAAATACACTGCTGAGGGGAGCGGTGGGCAAGACAGGAGAGGTCTGCTGCTCCATGTGGGTCCCCTCCCAGGCCGGGGATTGAATTCGTGCTGCAGTGGCTGCGATGCTTCATAGTACGGTGCTTAACCACTTGAGTCACCAGGGAGGCCCCAACTTAGTGATTAACCGTTATCCTCTATCCGTTCAGTAAAGTCACTGGCTGGTGTTCAGGTTCTGGTGAACATATTACGTACGGTAAAGTGCAGGCTGTGTTGAATATACCTGAAACCTTCTACTCCCAATGGCTGAGTTACATGCTTACCTCAAAACATTTCTTGTTAAACTTCACATTTCTGACCAAATGTGACTGTGCTAGTTTGTAAAACTTATAATTATGAAATTTAATTAAATATCCCTTAAACTGATGATATACAGTTATGAAAAGAGAAGTGTTGCTCATGTCAAAACTAATCTGAAGAATTTGAAAAAATTGTTAAGAAATGGCTGTGAAATTAAATGGCGGTGAAGTAACCATAAAAGATTGGGTAAAATCATAAACATAACATAATTCTAACATTGAATGAAGGTAACTTCAAAGTATCTTCGAGTTCTTATTCCAATGTAAAAGAATCCAAAGCGAACTCGAGAGAATGCAACGTGGGTGTAGTTTATAAACCTCTAATTTTAACCCTGTCACTGGATCCAAGTGCAGAAGGAAAAGAGTTGCTCTCTCACACTAGAAGAGCGGTGATTAAGGGCCTCCCCGGTGGCCTGGGGGTTAAGTCTCAGCACCACCACTGCTATGGTACGAGTTCGACCCCTGGCCTGAGAGGCGACCCACATATTGCGCAGCAGACCTCTCCTGCCTCGCCTGCTGCTCCCCTCAGCAGTGCCTGTCAGTAAATCTACCTGTTCTGCTCCCCACTCTGTCCCTGCTGAGGTCTCTCACCCCTGTCCCCTCTGGCCTACACCCCAGTTCTTTATGCATAAAAATTGCACCATTGTTTTAATCAATGTTTATGTTTAATGGGCAAAATAATTGTGTCAGCTGCACTTCATTTCTTCTTAAACTTCACATTTCTGACCAAATGAGATTGTGCTAATTTTTAAAACTTGTATTTTTGGAATTTAATTAAATATCACTTAAGCTGATGAAATACCGTGAAGGCTTCTTTTGCCTTCTGTAATCTGAATGGTACATGGAGTCTTGGTGAAGGTTGCTGATTGATGGCTATAGAGAGAATAATAGGTTCTCAAGAATGGAACAAAGTCTGGGTGGTTAGTTAAAATCTCTGCCATAAATAGGATGGAAATGAAAGTGTGAGTTGCCATCTTTTCTGGGAAGGAAAGGGAAGCACTTGTTAAGTGGGTTTGTGGTACAGATGGAGACAGGTGAAGCAGATAATTAATGGAAAGTTTCATGTTGTGATTCAGTCTGTTCATTTGATTTGTGCAGTAATTAGGAGCAACTGTGAACTTTTAGGAAGGGTAAATAAAGCAACTCAGGATAAACGCATGAAGTATGAAGACAGGTTGAAATAGCAAAAGAATATAGGAAGCAAAGCTACTGAGAAGGTTATTGCGTATATCCTGAGTTATTACTGTGACTGTGGACATAAAATATGTTCTAAGCAGATAGAATGAGTAGTGGCAGTGAATGAATTCTCTAGGCTGCTACTGGAGAGTCAGCTTCTCTAGAATCTTCTCACACCTGAATTTCAAGAGTTAGCTTCAAATCGATCCATTGTAATGATCAGTGAATGGCTGTTGAATGAATTAATGATTGATCAGTGTTGAAAGATTTTTGAGAGTTAAGTTAAAGTTTCCTTAGAAGTCTGAATCTTAAGCTCAACACATGGGCAGAACTGAAACATGTACCAGAGGCGATTACGTTGTGTGTCCAACCTATTGGAATGGCCTTAAATTGGCTGGGGGGCTTCCTGGTTTGTTGATCCCTTCAGGAACACGTGGTATCACCTGGAGCCTCAAACTGTTTCTGCAGAGCTAAGGCTAGTGATCTAAACTCTTCCCAGACGAATATGGCCCCAGAAGTACTGGATCAACATGGGAGCATGTTGGCAAGCTGGTGGGGGTGGAAAAGGTCACCATAAATTAAATTTAATGGTCTACTGCCTGGCTCTAAACTTCGCCTTATGCCAGATAATTTTTGTGGAAAAGAGCTCTTCCCTGGGCTTCATTCAGAATCTTGTGGGTGTCTAACTAGTGTTTACTCTTCACTTTTACTTTTGAGAAGTATTTTCTGCATTTGAAGGACAGATCTTTTGAAAGTGCTAACATTTGGACTTTCATCATTGGGGAATGGATGTATAAGGCACTATGGAAAATCAGATTCATTATGGTTTAATATTATTCCAGGAACCTTAAACAGTAGGCAACATTTTAAGATGTGGGTTAGCTCTTTCACACTGCTCTGTGCAGTTCCTCTTGGGTTCCTCTTTGTCTGCGGGTCCAACGCTAAACTGAGTACCTGGAACAATGCCTAGCATAAATTAGATGCTCAATAAAAGTTTGTGGAATGACTGACCAAAAGCTGCTCTCTCCACCCTAGCAGCTGGCTAATTAGCAGTGTTTGAAGGACAGCTGGTTGATTCAGAGCCACGTAGGAGTTCAGATTCATATTAAGATACTGGAGACTGAGAACAGTGCAGACAGATCATTTCTCTAGAAAGCTCTTTCCCTCAAACGACCCCTGAAAGTGACACTGCATTGACTTGATGGTATGAAATCTACTTTTCTATTGTGATGTTAGTAAAAGGAAGGAAAGATATTTACAGAAAGAGAGAACAGAGGAGCTCTTGTAGTCAGATGCTGTTGGATCAGAAACCCAGCCCTTTCTAAACAGTAGAGTTTTCTGGAAATATTTTCATTCAGTGATGGAATCTTGTCATAAACTTTGGGGAAATAATTCTTGGTTGAAAAGTAGACAGGACAATGCTTGATAATGACCAAAGATAGAAATCCTTTGCATTATAGCTTCTATGTTCTAGAACTAATGCAACTTCTATATCATGTTATGAAATAGAATTATGAATTGTCAGTTATCTGTATATATTTCCCAAACCTTAAGTGCTAAGAACTGTAAAATTAATCAGAATGGACTATGGAATATGTCTCAAAATACAGGCATTTGATTTTTCTCTTTTATTTTTATTTACCATTTAACAGAGCTATTTGTGGACAGTTCTTTTGATTCCTTTCATATGGAGAAAATTCTGACTTCAATGCAAATTCTCTCCCAAAGTCTGTTTAAGTCTGTCTCCCTCATAATAGAGGCACTAAGAGGTAAGGACAGGAAGCCCAAGGTCAGCACACAATAGCAAGAAGAATGAAGGGATAGGTCTGAAATGGGACCTGGTAAGACATAGCTGTCACCAAAGAATCTGTCATTCCAACCAAACAACCTGGGGCAATTTAGTCCTGCACTTCCAGTGCTGTTGCCATGGTTTCTAGACAAAGACGACAGGGCTCCATTCCAATTATATCCTTTGGAATGACAGATAACTGAAAAATAGGAAATGGGGTAATAAAATCTCAGGTCACTCAGAGGAGATGTGATAGATACAAGTGACAGAGAAGTGAGAGATCCAAGTTGTGTGGATTTAAAAAATACCTTTGTGATTTAGAATGCAAATGTATATTCTGCTAACTGTAGACTTTTCCAGAGCAATTTTATCCTTCATCCAGTTTATTATTCAAAACCAGGTATCTCTTGCTTAATAGAATTTTTCCTAATAACATTTTCAACTTAAAGAATTCATGAGTTAAGAGAATTTAAAAAAAAAACAATTTCTTGAGCCATGAAAAATAAAGTCTTTCTTGAATTCTGATGATATTGCAGATATAGCAATGCCACTTTTTTTTTCTTGAATACTGGGGTCAAATGTAATATTCTGTTTTTCTAGTTGAAGGCATTATTGTAAACTCTACATCCAGTTTGGGCAATATCTGATAATCAATAGTATTTTACCAGGGTCAGCAGAAAGTTTGTTGCTGTGCTATTAAAGTATAATGACTATATTAGCCTTTGGTCAATAAGAAGCTTCATTAGGTGAAGAACAAGAGGTAACAATGAATTCTAAATGGGGACCTGGGTCGTAACAGGCTATTTTCTGTTTTCACATTCTTTGCAATTAAGCAGGAATGGAGACTTTTCATCCTTTCGTGAAACCAGGCAGAGTTATTTAAATTTTAAAACTTAAGAAGTTTTCATCTAAAAATCTTTAAAATTATCTTGTTTCTTCATCTATATTATGGAATAATACTATGATTTTAAATTAGATAACGCATATGACGCACTTAGCTCAGCACTGACACAGTATCACTAAGTAGATGCTATTTCTACCATTATTACCACACCTTTTGCCATATATTCTGTGACAAGCTCTTACTTTAACAGAGGAACACAAAAGACATGGATAAATTCAAGGATTTAAAACTAGGTGTTAATAATAAAATTAAGGAAGAAAACTACCCTGAGATGTGACATTAGATGCTTTTGAATGACGGTGGAAATAAAAAAGCACTAATGTAATAAATGGTATTTCAGAGATTACTAGCATAGGGAGAGAGAAAATTCTAGATGTCCTGAAGCCTGCACTCATGCCTCCTGAGTTTCTCTTTGGGGATACTTATTTATGACACTACAAAGAACATAACATTTCTGCTAACACATTGAATATAGCTGTTAGAATTTTGTAAATATCAGTTTTATTATTTCCTTTTTAAGCATAAATTAAAAAAGCTTAGATGGAGTCTTAAATCTGAGTTTTTTCTGGTCAACAAGAATTGGTTTGATTTTATAATAGAAATGATAAGGAAAAACTTACTTAACAGGAGATTTGTTAGGATACATTTTGTAAGAATTACTTTATACTTTTATATAAAGAATGCCATTAACAAAGAAAAAGAAAGATAAATGTTTTTTTTTTTTTTAACCCCTTTCTGTGACTGCTTTCTCAAAACAAAATTTTCTTGGATGTTTGGGGTGCTTATCTGTTCCCATGTGTTATGGTAAATTATTTTCATTTATAAACGCTGAAGTGTGATAGTCTATCATATATATGCATAGAGATGTAATAGAGTATGTAATTATACTGAGTATTTATAGCCGAAACTACAGAGACCTGGGCAATTTCAGATAAAAATAAATTTAAAAACTCACTTGTTCTGAAGTGAATTATCTGAAGAATAGTTTTAATTTGTCATTCAGTTTTTAAAATTATCTTCTGATATTGAGATTTTGGAATAAATGGTAATGACTGAAGTGCAAACTACTGTTTCTAGAGCAAACAAAAAGGACAAAACTCCAATAACTCAATTTCTTGGATGTTAATTTCTCTACTCTTTGTTCTAAGACCTTTGGAAGAAATGCGCTTGTCAGTGGAGCAATAGGCCTGTGGGTACACCAGCCTTTCTGCCCACAAACAGGACTAGGAAGTATTTCTTTTCTGCATTTCTCTTACAGCAAGACTGATCTCATGACACATAGGAAGGAAGTGGCTTCTCCCATCCGTAAGAGGCCACCCCTATTTTCTTTGGACCCCTCACAACATAAGTCACAAATCAAAACGATATTCTATGAGAACAGTCAAAAACATGAAGACGTAGTGTGAAGAGGACTTGAGGGCTTACCTTGAAAGAGATTTCATATTGTTCTCCTCCCCAGATTTCTAAACCTGGATCGTAGCCTCCTAACTCCCAAAACCATTTTCGATCCACAGCGAAGAGACCTCCGGCCATAACAGGAGACCTGTGAAATGAGTAAGATAATCTTTAAAGGATTATAAACACCAGGGGCATTTTGCTTGGGGGGGGGTGGGGGGTGGGGAGGAAGCAAATGTCCAGACATGTTTTGGTGGTCAAGGGTATAGAGTTTTTCACCCCTGGATTTCTGTAAGTAGATTTAAGATTCTGCTTTGGTCTGTAATTCATCTTGGGATTCCCAAGAGCATCAGACTTTGCAGTTCTGCTTCTCATGCAACGGGTGCCCTTTGGAGCCACATTTGCTGTGCATATTTCTCTTCAGTAAGGAAGACATGCCTATGAGTAATGGATAATTTGAGAAATATCACTCTATTTTATGATTGTTCCTTAAAGTGAAAGGAGTCTTTTACTGTCAGATAAATATATGGACAATAGCATCACAGACAATATCTTTGAGTTAATCTCTCCATACGTTTCCCAGGACCAAACATTCACAGCTCATGTCCACTCTACTGTGAAATGATCAGTTAGAATAAAATAACCAGCAGTATCAGGTCTTTAATGAAGGTGCCAAAGTTCGAATTTATGCTAGGTCTTTTCACTTTTACTTTATTTTTTCTTACATTGTTTGCTTTCTTCTCTCAGGTGTAGTCCCCACAGAACATCCACCACCAATTCACCTTGCACCATGCCCAGAGTCCCCTGTGCTCTTCCCACCCCTGTTTTGATCCCATTCCCTCCCCCTTCCCTGCAGAATGTCTCTGATTTATAGTTGTCTGTTTATTTGTGTTGTGTTTTGTTGTTGTGATTATTTTTTCCCCTTGATCTCCTGTATTCCTTCTATAAGTGAAACTATCTGGTATTTTTCTTTTTCCTTTTGACTTCACTGAGCATTATCCCTCCAGCATGTTGCTGTGAGTGGCATTATTAACTATATTATTATTATTATTTTAAGATTTATTTATTCATACAAGAGCTGGGGTACAGGCCAGAGTCCAGGGCAGTGAGAGGATTCACCAGAGACAGAATGGGGAGCAGAACAGGCAGATCAACTGAAACACACTGCCAAGGGCAGCAGTGGGCGAGGCAGGAGAGGTCTGCTACACCATGTGGGTCCCCTCCCTGGCCGGCAGCAGGGATCGAACTTGTGCTGCAGTGGCTGTGGTTTGCCTCATAATGCATTACTTAACCCACTGCGTCACCAGGGAGGCCCATAACTGTATTCTTTTTTGGACTTTTTTTGTCTTTCTAAGAGATTTCCTTTTGATCAAATAATTTTCAATTATTCCTCTCCACTAGGAGGCATTATCATCACATCGTTTTTAATCTTCGGCTGCTGCTCTAGAGGTTTTAGTGGTTGAAAGGTCTCTGGAGGGTTTTCAGTGCACATTGTACACTGGGTTCTTGGCTGAGAGCTTTGCCTTGATGAATCCTTAACAGCACCATGTGAATATCAGCCCCATGTGTTATTAGAAGAAACAGACAGAAGTTAGGAATGTCGCCCCAAGTTGGAGCTAGTGTGTGGTGTTGGTGGAATGGCACCCAGATGCCCTGGTTTCAAAGCCCTTAAACTTGTTTCCTCAGCTTTCTCTGTCTCATTGTTTGGGGGTGAAGAGAGACTACTGTATATATGTGACTAGCTAACAACTAGGGAATACCTTGATGCAGAGCAAGCAAGTTTATAAACACACTTTCAACAGAGTTTTTAAAAATGCTTGAAACTGGATATTTATAAATAAAAGTACAGGCATTAAATGTTGAAAATACACGTTTAAAAATATGTACAAATGGATTAGATGTACCAACTTATAGGCCAAATGAAGATTTGATTTTGGTAACATGAAGCACTTGAGCAATGAGAATATTAATTGATCTATCTGTATTTTCAAAGATTTTGCATGTTAAGATGGTATCTATTTCACTTTAAGAATAATTTTTAATGTGTAGACTCTATGTAGATAGACATATGTAAGGATAGAAAAGGGATCTGTTTTCCACTCTAGGAAAGTGAACAGGATACAAAAGATAACAAAGATTTTCATGCAACTTAACACTTTGAAATAAAAATTCTAGAAATAGGTACAACTGCTTTATCCTTCTTACCACCTTCTTCTTCTTTTTTTTTTTTTTCGTTTTCCAGATACTGAACTTTGGGGTGGACAAACTAGTGCTGTACCAATTATTGGGTGCAGTTCTCCAGTGAATTTATTACTTCAGTGTAAACTGTACTTCTGCTGTGTTTGGAAATGATTAGAAACTCTCAATCTTATTCAATTTGAACCACAAATAAAAAGATCTTAAAGTTATACAAATCTATTCTGTTTAGATTCCATAAAACATGAGACCAAAGTGTATGAAAGTTAATATTGTGTAGAATGAATCTCTATACTAGGCTTATAGATTATTATAGATATTAGGCAAAAGGAAGTCCATATTGATTTTTTATTAATGTTTTTTAGAAATACACTATCTTGTTTTCTTAATAAGTTTCTAAAAATTCATGTAGTGTGTTTTAACTTAATTTTAGGCATAATGTAATAAATTAAAGTGGATCCTCTTTACCTTCATGTTTTTATTAAACTGAAATGAAATATTGTATTTCCTATTGTGATTTGTGTGAATGACTGGTAAGAAGCAAACCTTTTATTTACTTATGCATTTACTCATATTTGTCTAATAATCTTAAGCAGTTGAAGTATAGTTGACATACAATAATTTGCACATATTCTGAGTATACAATTTGATAAATTTTGTTTAATATCTAACCCCTTATGGTCACTATATTCAAGAAAATGAAGATATCATTATTCCCAGGTGTTTCCTCGTTGAAATCCTTTCTCCTGACCCTGTCCTCATTCCTTTCTTCTGGGCAACCACTGATTTGTGACTAGCTCACATAGTCTACAATTTCATATTAGTGGAATAGTACATTATGTGCTCTATTTTGTTTGATCTGACTTCTTTTGCCAGTGTATTATTTTGAGATTCACCCATGTTGTAGCAGATGTTAATAATTCATAATTCATTCTTTTTTATTGCTGAGTAGTATTCCATTTGTGTGACTATATCACAGTTTGATTATCCATTCATCTATTGCTGGACATTTGTGTTGTTTCCAGTGTGGGACTATTATTACACATAAAGCAGCTATGAGTTTTGTGCACTAATCTTTATGTGGACATATGCTTTCATTCTCTTTAGGAAATACCTATTGATAAGATCATTTGACGTAGATCATATGATGGGTCTATATTTAACCTTTTAACTAGCTGCTAAGCTGATTTTCTAAGCGGTTGTATTTTATATTCTCACCAGCCGTGTTTGAGTTCCATTTGCTCCACATCCTCATCAATACTTGCTATGAATAGTCTTTTGAAATTTAGTATTATAATAGCAGTGTAGTGGCATCTTACTGTGGTTTTAGTTTGTGTTTCTACAATGATTACTGATGTTAAGCATCTCTGTATCTTTTTTCCTAATTATTCTGGCTAGAGGTTTATTAACTTTATTGATTTGTTTAAAGAACTAGCATTTGGTTTCATTGATTTTTCTCCATTGCTTTTCTGTTTTATATTTCATTGATTCCTTTTTGATCTGTATTATTGTAATTTTTCTACTTACTTTGTATTTAATTTGCCCTTCACTTTCTAGTTACTTAAGATGGAAGTTGAGATATTTGATTTGAGATTTTTCTTTTTCCTAGTGGTTTTTAGTAGTAAAATTCCTTCTATGTAATGCTTTAGCAGAATCCTACAAAAATATATTCTAATGTTCTAATAGTTATTATTTCAAGGTATTTCCTAATTTCATATTTTTGGTTATGGGTTATATAGAAGTATGTAGTTATCATATATTTGGGGATTTTTTGAGATCTTTCTGTCACTGAGTCTCTAATTTAACCCTAATGTGGTCAGGACATATATTTTGTAGGCCTTAAATTCTCTTAAATTTATTGATTCTTTCAATGGCTCAAGATGTGATCTTAGTAAATGTTTCATGTTATTTTGAAAAGAATGTGTATTCTGTTGGTGTTGAGTGAAGTGTGGAGTGCTCTATAAATATTTACTAGGTAAAGTTGGTTAACAGTGTTCAAATCTTCTACATACTTACTGATTTTCTGTCTCCTTATTCTGTTGATTATTGAGACAAGGATATTGAGATATAGCACTGTAATTCTGGATTTGTTTATTTCTTCCTGCTGTGCTATCAGTTTTTTGCTTCATGTATTTTGTAACTGTCAATAGTTGTATAGATGTTTATAACTTCTAGGTATGCTTGATGTATTGGCCTCATTATCATAAAGAAACGACTTTTATCTTTATATATTTATGGATGATGTATCCATGAATTGGTAATATTCTTTGCTCTGATACTTCCTTTGTCTTCAGATCTTCCTATGTCTTCATATAGCTATGCTAGGTCTCCTTAGATTTGTCTTGTCCAAATACTAATCTATTTTTTAAAGATTTATTTATTTATACATACAAGAGCTGGGGTACAGGCCAGAGTCCAGGGCAGTGAGAGGATTCACCAGAGACAGAATGGGGAGCAGAACAGGCAGATCAACTGAAACACACTGCTGAGGGGAGCAGTGGGCGAGGCAGGAGAGGTCTGCTGTGCCACGTGGGTCTCCTCCCTGGCCGGTGGCAGGGATTGAACTCATGCTGCAGTGACTGCGGTTTGCTTCCTAGTGGGTTGCTTAACCCGCTGCGCCACCAGGGAGGCCCCCAAATACTAATATTTATAACTCTTTACACCCTTTACTTCGGTTGGGCCATAGACGCCCACTGTGCACTTGGGGGTGTCAGGAACACCTTGGAAACACAGTGGGAGGCAAAACCCCACACACTTGGACGTTGACCTTGACAAACTCTGTTTTGCATGAAGTTGGCAGAACTCCTGGATTTGAAGGGACCCAGTGGCTTGGGCAGTAGGGTTGGGGGGGGGGGCAATCACTGTTCACTGTTTATGATGAACAGAAGGGTAACCCTGGTCATGTGGCTTGTGTAAGATTCTGGAATGCTTGGCCTTGCTGAGAAGGGGGTCTGCTCTGACAAGTAGACTGAATTCTGGACTAATTTTGTGAAGGGAACTCAGAGTTGAGTTTCAGCGGCTCTGAAGAATATTAACATTGTGATATAGCACACACAACTGAATTTATAATTGAAATCCAGAACCCCCCACCCAAATATAAGTTAACTTTTGTGCATTGCTGCACCGAAATCAAGAGAAGGATGGCTGTTTCTTCACATGTTAAAGGTAAAAGATTTTAATGAGTCACATTATTTCCTCCTCAGACAAAATGGAGGCGAGCAGTTTATTCCTTCCAGCTTGGTTCTTCTGTTCTGTTTTTTTTATTTTAAATATATTACTATATATTGCTTGAAACTTTCTCCACTAGCCCCATTTCCCAAAATCTCTTATTTGTTTATCATGTTTCTTGACCTCTTCCAAAATATTCCACCTGGTTTTGTTCCCTTCAGAATGTTAACATGCTGTGGATGTGTTTTAATGTATCTCTGTGTCCATATATCTTTTAATACACTAAACTACTTTGTGAATAGTTCATAATAGCACAGATTGGGTTTTGAGTTTTGCTATTAAAAAATAACTCATCCTTTGGATGTCTTTTAAAATTAATGTAACCATGGAGGCAACATGTTCCCACTGAAATTCTTTATTCTTTAGGTCATAGAATTGTAACTTTTCTGAATATTTAATGGAAATCAATTTTTGATTTTATATGCAGTCTAATGAAGCTGGTAATAAGTATGCTTTCCTTTTTCCTTGTGGTATACCAGCTTATGTTTGTACTTCATTTTTTCCCTTTAAATTTATGAAGTTAAAATGCAGAAGAGTAGTAAAGTCATTATTTTGTACCAATGAAAAACTCTTCATGTTCTCATTTGCAAATATTTTTGCCAAGTGTGTAGTTGGTTGTCTTCACTGTACCCAGATGTAGTTCTTAATGCTTGAAGGCTCACCCTATAAATTCCATAGCATTCGAAGGAGTGCTGATCTTCCTTAGCCTCTATTTTAATGTGATTCTTTTTTTTCTATATGAAAACGCGGTGGCATTGTAATAAAAACCCTTTTCCACAGGATAATTTTGCCTATCTTTTGCATTTTGGACATAAAGAATTATTTCAAATTTTAACACATCTCCTGTGATCTTTGGAGGTCAGAATAATAAAAACATGACATTATACTAAAAGATAAACATCCTGAAATTTAAAAAATATTGCTAGTAATTAAAATAGGCTCAGAAATCTAAAGGAAACCTTCATTTTGTTCTCTCAGAAAATAAATTGGCTCTCAATTTCTACTCACTTCACACTGTGGCTGCAGTGAGTATTCTGGACATGTGGATTGCAATGTGAATTTGATCAGAAATGAAATGGCACAATTTCCCTCAGGACTCAATCAAGCCAAGTCAATCAACATGCAGATGAACCATAAAATTTTCAATTATGTAACTAGAAATTTTTAGTTGGCCCATGACTCAGACCACTTACGGTGAAGAGAGAATTATTTTCAGCTAGAATTCAATTCTTGAGTAAAATGATATTGCAGATTAAACCATAATATTTTTTAACAATTTTGTTCTTTTAAATATTGTATCATTATTTAAATTGGAATTTTGAAAAAAGTGGCTAAATAACTACTGGTAAATTTGTTTGTATGATTTATCTTTAAAATTTAACTTTTTGTGTGATTTTCTTTTTATAGAATTATGGAGGTGAGAGAGGAATGTGATTCTTTTGTTCTGCAAGGAGGTGGTCACTCTGGGGCAAAGAGTAAAAAGCAGGGCCTGGGCTAGGAGAGGGCCTCTTTGGGAGATGAGGATATGGAGTATTGAGAAAGATTGATTCCAGTCACAGAAAGATGTCCTTTCTTCTCACTCACCCTTCTTGGGACATAATGGGAGAAATGATGTGAATAATGTGTCAACTGACAGAACTGTCTAAGTGAAGAGGTGCGATGCTTACCTCACACATAGCCTCAAGCTGCACAACTGGGTCAGTGAGGCTCCTGTCTGCTCCCTGATCACTGTGGAAGCCCTGAAGTTTCTGCCTTAGCATCATTACTTTCCCCACTCAAAGATTTATTTACTCATGCATACAAGAACTGGGGTATAGTCCATATATTGGGGGTGGGGGGGTAAGAGAATTCACCAGAGGTAGAGTGGGGAACAGAACAGGCAGATCAACTGAAATTCACTACTGAGGGGAGCACCAGGCGAGGCAGGAGAGGTCTGCTGGGCCATGTGGGTCACCTCCCTGGCTGGGGATCAAACTCATGCTGCAGTGACTATGGGCAGCTTCACAGTGCTGCACCTTAACCTCTGTGCCACCAGGGAGGCCCCCAGCATCCTTACATTTTACTAGGCTGCTCAAACTGCCAGACTAAAATTCTCTTTTGTTTTTAAACAGAGACGAGTGCCTGCAGTAGCAAAAATAGCAATAGAGTTTTTCTGCCTCCCCCCCTCCCATCTTTCCTTGGGAGGGAATACTTACTGGGACTGTGCCCAAGGAATGAGGGCTTCTTTGACATACCAAGTGGGAGATGGAGTAACGCCGGGAACAAGATGGGGTCTCAGGTTGGATAAATTTGATTTTGGATGGCACGTGACCTTATGCCCAATTGTGACCTATGCTAATGTCCGTAGGCAACCATGGCTTCTTGTCTCCATGCCCTATGGGTACCTACTTGCTTGGCACAGACATGGTCTAGCTCACATCAACAGGGTGGGGGCGAGATGCAAGCCGTGGGGCAGGCTCTCTCCTGGAGGTTGGAGACGCCATACGACCTGACAAGCAGCACTGGTCACTAGAGCTGTAAGTGCGACTGTCTTTGAGCACCTCTCTCCACCTGAGCCCCCCAACTACTGCATGTGCGCGACCCTGGGGACTGGGTGACCCGCCGTCCTGTTTTTCTGGAGACTATGGTTTTCCCTATGTGTTGGGTTTCTACTGTTAGAACTGGACCGTCCCTAGCAAAGCAAGAGGAGTTGCTCATTCTACATAGGCGAGTCCAGCAGAATTGCAGGTTGGTGAAGGGTAGTCTGAACCTCTGACCCTGAGAACTGTAGTCAACTAGGCCGCGCAGCCAGCCTGGTTTGCCAGGCAGCCGCAGACAGAAGTAGCACTCACGCTCTGTCAATGCGATGACAGACCTCACTCTGAACTGCAAGGTCGTAAAGGGGTGTAATGCGGCTTGTCAATGAAAAGAATCCTTGCTAATGGCAGGATTTGCTAGTTTCCAAATTCTGTGCTCTAACATGGGCTTATTTAAAAAAAAAAAAATCACTGACCCTGAAAATAACTGGATTTTAGAGCTGCTCCTAGTGAAAGTGAAAGTCCTTAAAAAATAAAAAAGAGGAGGGGCTCTGTTTTTCTAGATTTACAAAATGTAAATGTTTAGGAAAGAGTTCACAGGAATAAGGGTCCCTTGTGACCCAAAACCAGGTGACAGAATTATGACTTTTCAGCCTTTTGGATAGAAGAGGGATGGAAAACTAAGTTTTGAGTCACAGAACAAAATAATTTAAAATTTGTGCTATGATTTATAATTTTGGTTGTGTATCACACACATAAACACGTATAAATACTATGGAATGGTTTAAAAGATTTTATCAAATTGAATATGCTTTTTGTTGCCTAAATACGTCATACTTAGAGTGGTAGATGTCTCATGAAGGATTTAAATAGCTGATGGGGAAGAAATCTTGTGTATATCAGAGTATGTTTTGTCTCTCATTAAACCAGACTAGCACCATAAAAATAGTGTGGTGGCCTTGGTTTGATGTTCCAGTGAAGTGACTGGTTCTTAAGTTCTCACAGTACGGCTGCTTTTAACCAGTCTTCATTGGTTGGCTCTGATCTAACACGAGATGAAACAGAAAATTCTGGATGTCAGAGCTACAGCAACAACCATCTCAGTGGGTACAGGAGAATAGATAAAATATGAGACTATTTCTTTCAGTCTTAGTCTTCTGTACCCCATAACAGAAGATGCTGAGCCCCTAAACGACTCTTCTGTAGCGGTGTTATGTGTGTGTTGATGTGTATGCAAACTGGGGCCCTAACAAGAATGGGGACCACAGTGATCGTGCTAAAATACCTTTCCTCACTCCTACCGCAGGTGGCTGCATGGACGCAGCTGTGTGGCGAGAGCTGCTGTTCTCCTGATAATCCTGCCCTTCAAATGGTCACACTAAGCCACAGCCCACGGCCAACCACACCCCACGCCTCAGATGCAGAAATGCCTGGTGTGCCCCAGGGGCCCTCTACAAAGGTGTCTGGGGACTCGTAAGGTGTGGATGTGATGGTTTTTTCCCTTCGGTCACTTCCTGTCCGTTTCTCTTTTGGAGCTGAGTGAGAGGTTGGAGACTTGGCTGGAAGTACAGCTTTGGATGTCCTTTATATTCCAAAATGATGCCCCCCGTATAATTGCCTTGCCGTTCTTACTGGATTCATTCATTTCTAATTTCTAAATGGCAACAGATTTTAATCATAGCTTCATGTTACATAGAAGGGTAATGACCACGGTGATAGTTTCAATTATGAGTCCTCACCTTATATAATGGAAACGGTGCGAGCTCTCCCTGCCTGAGGGGACAGAGAAACACTAACAATAAGATTGTAGTGGGCTTTCAAGGTCTTTGGGTTCATCTTGCTGTCGCCAGCCTCCTGTGAGAAAGGGGCTCCCCAACCACTGTCTGGCTTTGCTGGTGGTGCCCTTACAAGGGCCTGCCTGGGGAAGGCTGCTCTGGGCGTACCCTGGAGTTGAGAAGCCTGTCCCAGGCCTCAACTCTGAGCTGCATGGCTCACAGCATGCCATCTCTTTCCGCAGCATAGCTCATCCCACCTCTGAGATGACTCTCGCCCTCCTGTGGGCCACCCCCAGCTCCTCAGGCCAGGTGGGGGCAGAAGCCTGTCCATCACACTGAGATTCTCTGTACTGTCTCTTTGCCTATCTTAGTCTCCCAAGCTCTTCTTATGTTGAAACCTAATTTATCTTTTTAAAGATTTTATTTATTTATATATAATTTTAAAAAAAGATTTTATACAAGAGCTGGGGTACAGGCCAGAGGTGTGGGGGGTGAGAGGCTTCACCAGAGACAGAGCGGGGAGCAGAACAGGCAGATGGACTGAAACACACTGCTGAGGGGAGCAGAGAGCAAGGCAGGAGAGGTCTGCCGAGCCATGTGGGTCCCCTCCCCGGCCTGGGGTTGACCTCGTGCTGCTGTGCCACAGAAGCCCCACAGTGCAGTGCTCAACCACTTGTGCCACAAGGGAGGCCCTAATTTTTTTTTAAATTTATTTTTTCTTACAATGTTTGCTATCTTTTTTAGGTGTGGTCCCCATAGAATTTCCACCACCAACTCTCCGGTGCACTGTTATCATAGTCCCTTACGCTCTTCCTATCCCTGTTTTGATCCCAAATCCTGCCTCTTCCCTGCAGAATGTCACTGTTTTGTAGTTGTCTGTTCATTTTTGTGAAACCTAATTTTTAAGTCATGGCATTAGGAGGTGGGTTCTTTGGTGAGGATCAGGTCCCTGGCCTGAGTGCCCAGCTTGGAAGTGGCCGGGCAGTCCTTACCTTTGCCTCCATCACGTGCCGACTGTTGAGAAGCCACAGTCTTCAACCCTCAAGAGGACCCATTCCCCAACTAATGTTGAACTGCCAGCCCCCAGCACTGTCAAAAAGAAATTTGTTTAGAAGCCACCCTGTCTGTGGAATTGTTACAGCACTGGAATGAACAGACACCTGCCCTCCTTTACCTTAAAAAACAAACCTACCAGGGGTCTCAACTCTATGAAGCATCTGAAATCACTGCAGCACGAGTTCGATCCCCAGCCAGGGAGGGGACCCACCTGGAGCAGCAGACCTCCCCTGCCTCTCTCGCTGCTCCCCTCAGCAGTGTGTTTCAATAGATCTGCCTGTTCTGTTCCCCACTCTGTCTCTGGTGAATCCTCTCAGCCACCCATACCTCTAGCCTGTACCCCAGTTTTTGTATGCATAAAAAAAAACTTAAATATTAAAAACTAAAAAATCACCAAACCAAGCCCTCTATTACGTGGCCAGGCCCCCATCACAGAGCCCCTGAATTCCAGTTTGGACTCAGCCCCTTGCTGCTCTTACATAAAACACAAGCCAGATTTCCTAGTAGCATCTGGATGGGAATTCCCAAGCTTTACTCTTTCCCTCCTTTGCACTCCCAACGTGATCCTCCCTTCCTAACAGCCGCTCTCTGGACTTGGAGGTGCCTTCAGACCCTCTCACGCTGGCAGTGCATGGCGCTATAGGTGCCTCTCCTCCAGACTCTCAGGTCTGGAATCTTCCCTCCCACTCTGCCTTCCACCCGGGTGTCATCCTTCCTCCCTCATCCCACTCTCCTGGCTCCTGTCCACGCCGACTTCAGAGGGAGCCCAGTGACGGTGCAGACGGCAGAGCGGCGCTCCCATTTCATCAGCAATAGCAAGGGCTTGGTGTTAACAGTCCCAAGTGCAGAGCAGGGGCCTTTTTCGGGTACAAACAGAACTTTTCATTCGAAGGATAAATGCAAGTTATTAAAATCCAGGCATGGATAAAACTGCAGGAGAGCTTGTTTTATGCTTCATTTATTTAATAAACATTTGACAGTTTCTTCTTATGAAAACATTACTCCTTCAATGCAAAATATGCCTTTTCTCTTCAGCAGTGATTGCAATTCAAAGGCAATTTTTGTGTCATTTCTTAGCATTTTCTATCAAGCTGGAACTGACTGTAAGTAGCATGGATTTTTAATACCTCTTGTCAAATCTTTACCTTTTAATAATTTATACTATACATCTATTCCCCCTCACCCCCAGTTTGATGATCTTAAGTTCTGAAGAACAAAATAGAGCTAAAGAAAAAGTGCCTAAGGAAAAGAGGCGTTAAGCAAAAAAAAAAAAAAAAAAAAAAACCCCCAAACAAGACCAAAACCCCCTCAAAAACACTATAGTTCTAGGGGCCTCCCTGGTGGTGCAGTGGGTTAAGTCTCAGCACTATGAAGCTATCACCAAGTCACTGCAGCACAAGTTCTGTCCCCAGCCAGGGAGGGGACCCACAAGGAGCAGCAGACCTCTTCTGTCCTGCTGCTCCCCTCAGCACTGTATTCAGTCGATCTGCCTGTTTTGCTCCCTACTCTGTCTCTGGTGAATTCTCTCACTCCCCACCTTCCCCCACACTTGTGGCCCAGTATATTCTTGGTCAGATTTTTCTCAGAAAGGATATTGTAGTAAGTTCCTTATAAATATATCTGGTATTCTCTGGGCCTGTACCCCATTTTTTTCTTGGTCACATTTTCCTTGTAAACACTGAGATGAATTTTTCACATACTGCAGGTTAGAGATTTATAATCAGCAAACCAGATATTTTTGTCAGTGGCTCGATCTGAGCCATTTAATTATCTTTAAAACCAGAACAGGACCCAATTTGCTCTGTAGCTGATCCTGACTTACTCTGTTGCATCTAATGGTTCTGAGAAACAAATTTTTCATTTGTGTTAAACAACTTCCTGTGAAACTGTTCCTCATAAAGGAGTCAAAGAGCAAATGCACACAGGCCCATAGTCCAAGTGAAGGGATGTCACCTGAATCGTGATATGCCGTAAAATGCGGGCGGAATGGGCTCTTTACTCTGATATAATAAAAATACTATAAAGTTTTAAATTTTGCTGTAACAAAAAAATGTACAACTACAACAGTGATGGGAAAATATAGAACTGGTTCAAAAGTAGGGTGATGGGAAAATATAGAATTGGTTCAAAAGTAGGGTTTTCTTTGATTTCTAAGGTTTTTATGCTCTTTGAACATACCCATGGTTCAAAGAATATGAAAATACTAATATGAAAGGATTTATTCACCCAGTGTTCAAAGCAGCACTCTTCACAATGGGCAAGACATGAACTCAACCTAAATGCCCACCGACGGATGACTGGATAAAGCATTTGGGGTGTATATTCAATGGAATATGACTCAGCTATTAAAAAAATGAGACAGTGTCTTTTGGGATAAAATGGATGGATCTTGAGGTTATTATACTAAGTGAAATATCAGAAAGTGATAGACAATTACTGGATGGTTTCATGCTTATGTGAAATATGAATAAGCAAAGGAAACAAACTGGCAAAACACAACAAAAAGGACCCTATAAAAAGTACAGTGGTATGAGGTGAGGGGGAGGAGGTAGAAGGGATAATGAGACCGCGTAGAGATCCTAGGTTGATGGTAGAGTGTGAGTGATGCATGCGCCATATTGAAGGATGAGGTTGTACTCCCCAAATTACATAGTTCTGTATATGAATGGCAAATCAATACAATTTGATGAAGAAAATAAAATTTACCCATGGTTCCTAGAGAACAGGTATGGGGGATATTGGAATTTCTGTCTTTTTAGACAGCTGATAAGGTTGACAAGAAAGATCATAGAAAATACCAGGGTGGGCCTCCCTGGTGGCGCAGTGGGTTAAGCAACACACTATGAGGCAAACCGCAGCCACTGCAGCACGAGTTCCCTGCTGCCGGCCAGGGAGGGGACCCACATGGCGCGGCAGACCTCTCCTGCTGTGCCCGCTGCTCCCCTCAGCAGTGTACTTCGTTGATCTGCCTGTGCTTGTATGCATAAATAAATAAGTTAAAAAGAAAATACCAGGGTGTGCGCCTTAAGGAAATAAAGCGGGGAAGTAGGGCACAAGTGAATATATGAATAATCAGTTTGTTGCTTTTTCTGTTGCTTCTTGTCTATTTGGAGGAGTCTCCCCAGATCCTACGAGATGGCCAGCACAGAGTGGATGTACTGATTATGTAAGGGTTGATTGCTCCCTAACTACAGACATGCCAGCTCCATGCAACCACGTAGAATAAGGGTGGAGGAGGGAGTTGTTTCTGGAGAGAAATTCGAGTACGGTTGCCAGGATATAAGTGGATATTGACTGGCACATAAGCAGACATGTGTCATGAGGTTCTTGCTCACATGTGAGAACAACTTAGACAACACTGGGTATAAGTTCGCAGAGTAGAGACTGAATGGTAAAGACGAAGCATAGAGCAATGGTGAGGAGCACAGCTTGGGGGCCAGACTGCGTGGGTCAACTCCTTTCTCTACAATGTACCTTGGGAAGGTGACTTCCTGTCTCTGACTCAGCTTCCTCATTGCAAAATGTGGCTGATAATAGTAGATAACATGCGAGTGAGTGTTGCTTCATGTAAAGCACCCAGCGTTGTGCTTGTAAGTACAATAAACTCTCAGTTAGCTTTGGCTCTTATCATGGGCTGTTAACAGTGTGTGGGGATATGAGGATAGGTCGACTTCTCCAGAGGTCAGACTTTTTGGTTGCTCCTGTGTAACTTTAAAGGCTGAATTTAGAGAATTCTGTAACTTTACAAAAGTTGTTTTGAGGGGAGAGCTTTTCACAACAATGTTTTATTCATTTTCAGGTAGTAACCATCACCAGATTAACCTACTAAGCATTGTTGATCTTTTCTTAATGCTCACCCATTACCTGGTTTGGGCTGACAGTGCTTCCTTCCTCCCTACACCCTGAAGTTCTACCTTACTTCCAGGCAACAGTGCAACGATGGCTTCTAACAAGAGGGGTCTTATGCTAAACTCTAGCAATTTGTTTCAGTTTCCTTTATTTTTTCTGAAATGGTTATGTTCTTTTTATAAATTGAATTAGGATAATTAAAAGCCTATAATATCCTAAAGGTCTTTAGATGAGCATATTTGCACTTAGCATGTTTTCTGTGATGAGAGGGATGTCTAGCCTTGTATACTTCAAGAACATTCATTTTAGGGGCTATGACTCCATTCCACTCCACCCCACCCTAGCCCACCTCACTCCACCTACCCCATTCCATCTCATCCCAGTCCACCCCATTCACTGAGAAGACACTGAATCCACAGCACTTCAAAGTATGGTAGAAACTAAAACACAATGGAAGGCAGGGTCTCTTTTCAAGAGAAGTCTATAGTGTTTCAAGTTGGAGTTTGGGTAACAAATGGTAGAAACTTAGAAAAGTGTTTCCAAGCTAGAGCATCAGTGGTGTTACGATGGTAATGGAAGAGTCCACATTATTTGAGTCCTAGAAGCTGCCAGTGTCCACCCAGACCCAACCCCTCCAATTGTTCTGGGAGTGGCTCCAGCTACTGCAATCTCTGAAAATTTGTCTTTGGTGGAAGGCAAAGACTTTTAGGCTTGCCAAGAGAAGCCTAAAAAATTGTACTCTATTTGCTGTGCTACATTCCCTATCATTTCCCTTGCTCCTTGTGGGTTCTTTCCTGAAACAACTCCTATAAAAGGTGAAATGCATCCAAATCCTTGTCTCAAGCTCAGCTTCCAGAAGATTCTACCCAAGTCAGTTTCCTGATGGCCTATTGATTATTTTGGGGATTTACAAGAGGACATGTTGGTTTATATTCATCATATCAAACTTTTCTTAAGGATTTTACATTTAAATATGTGACTAGAAATTATTTGCATTAGGATTCTTCTCCACATCTTGATATCTTAAAGGCCACGCCATGCCTCCCAGCACAGAATACCACCAGATCCTCTAAAGAAATCAACGAGCTCCATTTTGGAATCAGGTTCAGAATTTAATGTTTGCTCAGTGTACAACATCTACAACGAATGAACAGGTCGTCATGTAGCATGTCAGCTTGGTAGGTTTTCATGTTCTTGAGATTGTGGCCAGAAAAAATTTAGAAGAAGAGCCATGTTTCTCAGTTTACTTGTTCTGTGTCCTCAGGTCCTAATATTAATGTACTCAGTATTTTAGATTTGATTTCCAGCTTGGTTCTCCTTTTATTTTCTGTGAGTGAAGGCGTGAGATCGCCTTACATTTCTGTTTGAAGCGCTACCAAAGACCAACTGGTACATTATTCTGAAGTAATAGACATCTTAAAAACAGGTTTTCTCTGTTATGAAAAGGTAGAAAATTAACATTTGACTGCCTACATGCTAACTCCCCAGGAGACTTCTACAATACATGCATAGCCTTTTCCAAATTCCTAAATGTTATAATCTTTTCCTCTTCCTAGCTCATGAAGATGTTGAAAAGGCAAAGAGTAAAAAGAATTTCTTAAGTGCTTTGACCCGCTCCAAGCCAGGGTCTCGTTTCAGCTGGTGGTATCAGCAAGAAGAGTCTGTGATTATCATGTTGTGTTGCTCTGGACTTTCCTGGATTTGGACCGTTTATCTATTTCTACGTCCCTACAGGGATTGTAAATTGCAGTCACCAGGTCAGCCCTGGCTTCTAAATATTCAGTTTGGGCTATAAATAGAACAGAAACCTGCCTAGAGCTCATTTTATTCACTGCTATGTTCTCATAACACAAAAAGGAGCCCGAGGAAGCTTTTATGGTCTTTGTAACATGACATTTGTCAGACACCCCTTTGAAGAAATAAATATACAGAGAGTGTGTGGATGGGAGGGCCGCTACCCCTTATTCTGTACAATCACCAATTCCTATTAAGTGTTGGTTATTCCTAATTGTGTGTTTCTGCTGTTATTGCTTCACTTGTGTGGCACAAATAACCACATTCAGAGAAAATGTTAGTCTTCTTGTGTATGTCATGATGTTCTCCGTTCCCTAGGGCTGCAGAGGAGAAAGCTAATCATTTTGTTAGATGTACTGGGTCACAGGCATATCTGCTTGTGCCACAAGGACAGGGAAATGGGGCTGATAGATTGTGGTAAAGTAAAGCTTTGCTTCCACCAAGGTGGGGACAAGGTGCTTGGAAGACAGTGCACCCTACTCTCCTCTGCTCCCACCACCTTTTACAGGTGATGTCAGCTGAGAACAACACAAATGAATCAACAAGATCACAGAAGGAATAAACTCAACAGTTGTTTACGAAGCTTGTTCCCTCTCCTCAGCCTGCTCATAACTTCTGGATTCCTGATGGCCTTCTCCTTTGTTTGGAGACCCTCAGCCTCCCCCAACTCTCTGTGGGTTTCTATTTTCAGAGGGGTATCACCTGTCTTCTAAAACCCCTGGATTCTGGGCATTCAGCAAACACTTACTTTGAGTCTCCTCAGGTGCGTCAGAAGCTGTCCTCCTTACAGGTGGAGTGCCCTGATAACCTGGGCGGGGACACATTCATTACAGTAGAGCTGTGAGTAGGGTGACACTGTGTCCCTCTTAGCAGGGACAGTCCTGGTTATGCTTGTTGCAGAGGGTAGTTATTATTCTTAAGGATATCTTGATTTGGACAACAAGTTAACATGTCAAATTTACTCAGAAGAGTCTGGAAATTTTGTTTCTTCCAGATAACTACCTGAGACCCTGAAATTCAGGATTAAGAGTCCCTTCTACATAATTCCATGGAGTTTGAAGGCATACCTGTCTCAGCATCTGCTATCCCACCACACCCCACCAGCTCCTTCAGGTAAGGTCTACATTTCCAGATATATTTCTTCTCAGTTGTCATTGGACTGATACACAGAGGGATCTCAATTTTTTATTTAAATGACTATAAATTCATAGCACAGGCCTAATCCAGATAGAGGTATGGGATAAGGAAAGTGATCCAGAGCAAGAGATACCTGACCAGAGCCCAGAGGGCTATGTAGGAGTTGGTCAGGAATGACACAGCACAGGGCATTTCGGAGAGAGTGGCGGATAGTCACTGCAGGAGGCGTAAGACCTTAGCACTTTAGTTAGCGCAGAATCCTAGGATGTGAAGGGTTTGGCCAAAGATGAGGTTGGGCGGTACTAAGCATATACCATGGAGGCATGTGGATCTTTTCAAGTAAGTATAACTACCACTGATCAAACACCTAATAATGTGGTAGGCTGTAGGTTGAATATTTTGAGCATTATCTTAATTTGTCTTCATAATTCCTCTAGGAGTTCAATTTAGCTATGATCCCCACTTATGGTTGACTTACGGTTGGCTTCTAGTCAGGAGACTTTGACACCAAAGTCTAGCATATTCCTTTTCCTTCTTGCTTTTTCCTCCTTTTTATTTTCTTCTTTGGACACATCAACACATACATGCCACCCCAGTCAGTGGGCTTCTTCAAAGAGTATAAAGGTGGGAAAGTACATGAGCGGATTCCTATTTAAAAAGATTTCCTTGTGGAAGTTTGGAGTAGAAACCAGGAATGGGGCACCTGCTGGGAGGCTCTTCCTGGTATCCAGTGGGAAGGATCTGAACCTGATCTAGGGCAGAAGTAGAGGAGATACAGAGGAGGGCTGGATCTGAGGGGTGCTGGGAGAGAAAATCCACAGAGTTTGAAAGGGAGGCAGGGAATTTTGGTTTCACTTTCAAGTGTGGTATCTTTGGAAATTCAGTGCGTTCAGCTGGGGGTACAAGTCCTGGAAACTGGGAATCAGGTGCATCAGCATGTTAGGTGCCGTGTTTACCCTGGGACCAGTTTGGTGTGCGTTATCTGCAATATCCTCACGGGTGTACTAGAGAGATAACAGAACACACAGGACTGAGACTCAGGAAAGGGTCCTGGAAGGGGGTATAGATGTAGGATTGATCAGTGTGAAGTCAGATGGAATGACAAGGGCAGAGACAGAGTTGGGAGAGAGCCCAGGACCTCTCAGTCCTTATAGGGTCTAAGAAGGAGAGAGACAGCAGGAAAATCAGAATCAGACTATTTCACTGTGGCCAAGGGAGGAGAGAGGTCAAAGGGGAGATGATGGATAGAGACAAAAGGTAGACACCTATCAGCATAATCAGGCCTCTCCACATGGAAAAACAAATCTCATATAAATGGGCTGATGTCTGTCTTATGAAGGGGTTATACTGGTTTTCACGAGTATTTGAAATTATCATGAAACTAAATTGATACATAAAGATGTTCAGCTCACTCATTAAGCACCTTGAGGTATCTGACGACCAACATGCACCAGGTTCATGTACATACCACATTAACATAGTAGGTTCATGTACATGCTACATACTAGGTTAATGTAAACCTAGTAGCGCCACCGACTCGAAGCTCTTACCTTCGGGAGGCAGGAAGACTGTGGCTACCAGTTTTGCAAATGTCATCCAATCCAGATGTCACTGCTGAGCCCACTGAGTGGAGACTGAGTATGAGCGGGAATATGGCCTTGCAGGGCTGTGTGTGGGGCTTTCTGAGCAAGTGGTGTTTATCTCGATGTCATAACCCCACTTCATCTGGATGAAATAGTGCCGTGTTGGCATTTTCATGGAATGGGTCACCAGACCCAAATGAAGAAAAATTGAAGTTATTGTGCCCTAGTGTACAACTCCTTTCTCTATGACAGCAGTTTTGTCCTTGTCCTTGATAAAGATATTTGAAACCCTCAAGTCTAATGAATTTTCTGCTCTATCTGGATATGTTCCCTTGGCAGCATATGGCAAACTGGGAAAACAAATATTGTAAAGGTTATCAAAGGTTAATAGTTTCTTAACTTTCTCTTTTTCTTGGAAGATAACAAAACCCAAATCCTTTCAGGCAGGGACATCCAACACTATAACTGTAATTACAACTGTAACACGATCGGGGTTTTGTTACACTGATAATTTGCCTTTCTCTGAGAGTTTTATTTTATTTATGTCACTATCCATCACCTTTCAGAATTGTTTGAAATAGTTTTGAGATGCAATACATACACAAATACAGTTAAAATAGAACATCAAAGACTATGTAAAGGAAAAAGGAAATAAATATTCCCTGAACCCAGTCTAATGTATGTGATATGCCTTAACATGCATACAGTTTTGAGATTTCTAATAAATTAAATAAACTTTCTTTGAAGTATCTGCAAGTATTTTTGCCCAAGATTTCCCCATTAGCCCTATAAATAGATGATGTAAGTGTATGACATCGATGAAACTGAAGTAGAGATATCATGGTTTTTGCAAGGGAAATAGTATACTGCAATAGAAACAATGGATTCCTGCAATAATTTACTTATGTCACCTTCTAAATATGGACAGAACTCTTATTTAATTTCCAAATTATTCTAGTGCTTCTCAAATGGTTCTTTTCCTTCCTTCAGTAGGGTCTCTCCAAACTTACCAGGTAATCTCCATTCTACTTATTTCTGATTCTGGCCTATTTGGGCTAATGTTTGTGTCCCCATCAAATATACATGTTAAAACCCTAACCCTCAAAGAGGATGAGATCAGGAACTAGTGAATCTGGGAGTGTTAAGTCACAAGAGTGGAGTTTTCGTGAATGGGATTATTGCCTTTGTCTGGGTTCTAGAGAGACCCCTTGCTCTTCTACCACGTAAGCACACTGTGGATGTATCAATGCTGTCACCAGAACACAACCATCTTGGTGCCTTGATCTTGTACTTTACAGCCACCAGAACTGTGACAAATACATTCCTGTTAATTATAAGCCATCCGGTCTATGCCATTTTGCTACAGTAGCCCAAACTGACTAAGACACTGGCAAGAGAGGGCAGGAATGACAGGTGTAGTTGGGTTACTGTGCACTTTTAGGAAGGGGTAAAGAACAGATAAAACGATAGAATCTGAGAAGGAAGCATCTGGAAGTGTTTCTATGCCAGGAAGAGAGCTTATTAGGAAGATGGAATGAAGACTGCAGCTCCTCAGCAGGTGTGCCACCAGACTCAGACTTCATGTAATTCTTGCCTCGCCTCGGTCTGTGTCATTTGAACACGGCATCGATCTCACCATGGTAACACGGCTGACTAATTCAAGCACTTATGAGCTATACCTGCAGCCACAGGTGAATAGTCTCTGTAGGAAGTGAAAGTCTCTGTAGAGCAGATGCTGTGAAATGGGCTTGTGTGACAGAGAACGCAGGGCAACAGAAGCCAAGCCATGCAGCCTGCATGGCCAAGCCAGCTGCAGAAACAGGCTAGGTTAGGCAGGCCCTGCAGATGAAGTAGGAAGTATATTTCTCACCAGCTTCCCCACAGATCTCATTTAACCGAGTACCTTTCAGAAAATTCTAGACTTTTTTGTCTGCTGAAGGAAGTTTACAAATATTTTTTATCTGTCCTATCAATCATATTGAAGAACAGTTTCCATTTTTCATGACAAAAGAAAATAGCACCGGTTTCTATTCTGCAAACTAAACTGTAGTTTTTCTGATGAATCAATATCTGATGAGCAGAGTGATACTTATATATGAAAAAACCATATGGAATTTTGTATCCAGTTAAGCACAGCACGTATTAAACAGAACAGTCAAAATTATCAGGTGTTTATCTCAAGTTGGTACGTAACTATTGCTAGGTGACAGTGTAAAATTCACCTATAAAAAGCACTCAAGGCTGAATCCAGTCCAAGTCTCATTAATGTGGTCTAGTTTTAACTATTTTAATAATATTTTTAGGCATCACTTATATATCTCCTTTCCTCATAAAAACAATTCAGGAAAATCTTCATTTATAAACACCGCAGTAAAATAGTTGACATCCTCTGCACTGCTTATTAGTTTTTCTACTTTGCATAGCACTTCTCTGTAAAACATCTGATGGCTTAATATATACATCATGATATCCCCCCACGTGACATTTTCTTTTGAAACAAAGGTGTCTTGAATCACAGAGGCTGATTTTTCTTAAGAGGAAAAGGCTGAGAAAATTTAATCTGCATCAGTGAGTTTTTTCATTGTGAAATAAAGATCAAAAAGGCCTAATGCCGTCGATCACCAATGAGCTTCATCAAAATATTTAAAAGCAATTAGATGCTAGCTTTTTGGTCATTCTTCTTCTACTAGATTTCCTAAGTAGAAAAAGCAGTTTAATTTCACAGCTCTTGAACAAAATTAAAACAGGAAGGCTCTATTATTTACTATAATCTGCTGTAGCTCATGAGCATTTCAGTAAGAGGTAGTCTCTGTCCTCAAATTGGTTGCAATCTTATCAGTGAATAATACATATGCAGCATAGAAATAGGCCCAAGACCTATACAGAAGGGCATTAATAAAGACAGAATGAACTCTGTGATATTTAAACCTGGTCTATTTCAGAGTATGCATCAGATAATAACAAATTTTCATTGTCTTCTTTGTTAGGATTGTACCCATTTGTGATATTTAATGGCAATAAAAATAACAGGTAACATTTAGCAAATGATTCTACTGTCAGATGCTCTTTTCATCATCCGACATTGTAATTTTATTTTACCCTCAAAATACCCAGGAGGGAAGCAGACACAGTGGTTATATAGAGAGGAAGGAACCTCAGAACCACAGTAGGCTGGTCTGTTCTTGGAGACTCCATTGTTAATAGCTCTGTTCCCCAAAGATGACAAACTGAAGCCATCCATCAAGGCTGCCTATGCAAAATCCATCAACTTGCAGATACTGAATATGTGTATTTTTTTGGGTATCAATTATACCTCAACAAAATTGCTATAAAAAGAAAAAGAAGAAAGTAAAGCAATGAAGGACCCATCATGTGGGTCATCAGACATGTCCAATATGCAAATCTTCTGAGGGTGTCAACAGCTATTTTGAGGCCAAAGTACCTAGGGTTCCCTTAGTCTGTGCTTGTCTGATGATGCAATCAGATAATGAAGATACTTCTAGTACTTGTGCCGATTTTTTTCTATCTCAGATATTCAGATTAGGTGGCAGTGTAAACACAACCTCCTTCTCGTCTGCGTTAAGCCTGCCAAGGAGATAGTTCATGAAATAGGCATCACTGTGTCTGTTTCTCTCCTAATGTTCCTTCAATTTTTAAAAATAGAAAACACACAATTAAAAGTTCTAAGCATTTTCTTTCTGTTGCTGGTTGCAATCTGACATTGCAGGCAAAGGTAATTCAAAGATTAGTCTCTTCTTTGTGTTTAATGTTTAGAATCACCTCTGGCCAGTAGCTCAGTGTGGTCAGGTGTAGCTAAGGTGAATATATAAAACTAACTTGCTTATGATAAATGGATCTATCCTCGTAACAGACTAAAACAGGAACCGATAAGGTGCTGCTTCTGTCCAGGCATGGGATGGAGTAGTGGTGTTGAACAGCTTTGTTGTAAAATAGCTTTACTGAGGTTTCCAGAGAAAGAACTGTTTATTCTACAGCACAGCTGTGTGCACTAGTATTGGGAGAAGTTATCTGGGAGATTCTACCTGTGCCTCAACTTGGCATAAAAGCACCTGCCAAGAACGACATGGCACTGAATTTGGGGGATAGGTTTATTTGATTCACTCTTACACTATCATCTCTAGTAGTCATTGATGGGCCCCAAAACAAACACTTGACTACAACTTGTCCTTGAATAATGTTACTAGTTCAAGGCCATTTTGTTACAACATTGATGAGAAAGCTTTATTTGATGACCTGCACTGATTACATATCTATGTATGTGTGTGTGTTCTGTTGTTTCAAGTCAATGTTCTATTGACAACATTGAGGACTTACAATATATTGCATTTTATTTTCCTTGTTTTTTATAACTATTGTTTTCTTTCTGAACCTTCATTTTAAAAAGCCCATTCTTTCCCTTTCCATTTTTTTCCTCAAAACTATTCATCACATCCCTGGAGTGAACAGTCACTAAATGTTGCAATGCAACATTTCCTTCTCTTCCTTAACAGCCCCATTATTCCCTTAGAGGGACTGTCCCTCACTGGTTTAGTGCAGGGGTGGGGGAGACGATCTCTTGTTGGGCTGGAGATGCAGAAAAGGTCTCTGTGGATTCCTCATACTGAAGTTCTTCAAGTCCTGGGATGCCCTAATTTCCCAGGGCCCAGTTGGAGAGCTGGGTGGGAGAGACAGTGTCTTCCATTGTTACATTGGTGGTGCCAGGCAAGCCTGAGTAAAACTCCCAGAAGGATCCAGAAGGATCTGAAGCTGCTCATGGATGTGGTCTCTGATTCCCTTTTGATCTCGGTGGTGCTCCTCAGTCCTGCCTTAAAGTTATTCCCCTTTCTTGTTTAAGTTACTTTGAGAACATTTCTGTTGCTTGCAACAAAGGAATTTTATTTTTTTAACATAATTTTTCACTTTATTTTTATTTTTCTATATATATATATATATATTTTCCCTGACTACTTCCAGCTCATACTTTATCTCTTTCTGGTCACTTAATATCCTCTCTTTGAACCCAAGATGACTTTCTTTTTTTTTTTTTAAGATTTATTTATTTGTGCATACAAAAACTGGGGTGTAGGCCAGAGGTGCAGGAATGAGAAGATTCACCAGAGAGAGTGGGGAGCAGAACAGGCAGATCTACTGAAATACACTGCTGATATACAGAGCAGTGGCCAAGGCAGGAGTGGTCTACTATACTGGCAAGGGATCGAACTTGCGCTGCAGTGGCTGAAATCAGCTTCATAGTGCTGAGACTTTAACCTCTGGGCCACCAGAGAGGCCCCAAGATGACTTTTTAAATAGAACACTATGCCTTCATCTTCCTTTAATTAGTGGGTTACAGTAGCCTTCTAACTGGTCTCTGGGTGTGCTTCCCCAGTCTTGCAGCTTCATTGTCCCTCGGTAGGTGGAGAATGGCCTGGATCATCAGCAGATGATGCCACTTTTCTGCTCAAATCTCCATAGCTGTCCATGTCACTCACAGAAAGCCCCAGGCCCATGAGCTTTGTCTTGCCTGCCGCTCATTTTCTGGTCCCATCTGCTACCATCTCCTCACTTACTCTGCTCCAGCCACAGTGGCCTCTGTGCTGTTTCTAGAACACTCATAAGTGTTCCAGCTGAAGTTTCCTATGAACTCGTACTGCCCTCTTTGCATGGCTTGTCTCCTCACTTCCCATCACAGTGGGTTTCTTCTCTATGACATCAGCTGAGATGATACCCCAACCACGCTATTGAAAGGAACCACCCCCTGTCCCTGCACCTCTACTCTGCCCTCTTACTTTGCTTCCTATTTCCCCCCAGCATTTACATCTTGGGGTGTTATATTACTCTTCTGGATGGCTCCCTCCAAGGATATGAGCTCCATGAGGGCAGACCCAGGGCCTGTCTCCTTTCCTCCTGTAGCCCCAGCTCTGAGAATTCCATCAAAGTCGGTACCCTGAAAATACTCCCTGAACGAACAGATGACTGAATACTCAGTGGACTTAACACTTCATCATTGACAACAGTTTCTTCTTCAGAGGAGCCACCTGGTGTAAGGGAGTGACAACTCTTTCCAGCATGCTTTTTGCTGAGTCATCGAAGATGCAGTTTTGGGAAATTGTATTTATCTACAGTCATATAGAAATTATCTAGATGACAAGACTCCCATAAAGGGCACTCCAAAGGTCGCTTTTCCAGGACACAAACTATTGTCCCAGCTTAGAACACTTCAGGAGAAAAGTAGAGATTAAGTGAACTCCATTCTTTTTGTAATTTCAAAGAATTGCCTACAGAGTAATCAGGTTACCACGATTGGTCTCTAGTTACACTCAGCCCCCATCTCCAGAGGGCAAATGAAGCACAGTGGAGAGTCATTTCCTTCCTCACAGACAAGATTTGATTTTTTAGGGATTTCTTGTATGTTTCTTAATGGCCTATGAGTGAGACTTTAATTTGGAGAATTGCTTTCATCCCATTCATTAAAGAACCATTGGATTTTATAGTCCCTTTCTAAGTGCCTAGAGAAAGAGAGTCCTAAAATCATGGTCTCTGAAAAATCCAGGTCTCTCATCAGTATGTCAGTTAAAGGCCCCCAATACAATCGTCTCAGAAGGATCAGCAATGAACTCATCTATAGTTATATCTATATCTGTAACTACATCTATATCTGTTTGGATAGTCTGAACATGCCCAGTCGCTCTCTAGGCTCTGATACCTGCCACTCTCCTTCACATAACTCCTTTCAAGCCCCTGTATCTTACACTCATGTACTGATATAATGGGCCTTTTTTCCAGACTCCCTCCCATGTGTCCCACGGTGATCCTGATTTAAACAGACAGGGCCTTAGACTTTGCTAAGTGAATGAGACATATGGTTAATGATGTGGCTTGTGTTCAGCCAAAAGCTGGGGATGAGACGGCCTATTCCTCTTTGATCAGATCCTCAGTAATGCTCTTCGAGAGAGTCCCCTCTTCTCTCCTTTGGTCACACACTGCCCTAATCCAGGCTTCAGGGGAAATGGAATAAAAGGTAATTATAATATTTCATTTACTTCCCGCCTACGGGGATTAACATGGAAGTCCAATGCAATTACATGGTGACAGCGATGAAGAGTGAAACCAGTGGAGCTGCCTGTCTCTGCTACATAAAGCAGGTCATCCAGTTACCGCTGGACAGCAATTTCCAGAAAATCCTGTAATTAGGTTGTGAAACGGTGGCAAATAGGATGAACTGAAGAGGCAGATGTGTGGCCCAAAGTAATTTGGTTTCTACTAAAATGTGCCACAACCCACCTCTTTCCTATTTGTTAAAGTCCTATAATATACCATGTTAGGCTATATGGAGGGGTAATGGGGAGGCAGGCACTTAGCTATAATGAAATTAGATTCCCCCTTGCCTACACCAGAGGCACAGTGACATTTTCTTGTAAAAGCTGTGAAAGTGGTTTCTCAAAAATAGACTTGACAAGAAAACACTGGAATCTGCTTCACCATAAAGAAGAAAAGCACTAAAAGCTGATGGGGTGGACACTTTATTGTCCTTCTGTACTGTCTGCTTTTAATTTTGAGGCTGTTGTCAAGCCAGACTGCTAGAGGAGGAGAAAACATAGTCAGGGAAACTTCGTGTTTTACCCGTCTACAAAAAGAGAGTGTACTTCCTATCCGTGGACAGCGACAGACGACGATGGTCCTGCCCTAAACTTACGGTGTTGGTTTCTGCTGTTATCGCGGATCTGCATGTCTTTCCGTATCTTTCTGAAACTTGACTACAGAAGTAAGAAGATTAGAAAACAAGCACCCGACTAGCTTGGCATTTTAAATAACTTGAAAAGTGTGTGGATACGGGTGGTCTTTGGGTTAGGCTGTATTAAAACAACTGGTTCTCTTGTTCCACGCTGTTTTGATCCCCATTTTGTCAACTGGATCTATCTAGTGCTTTTGGAGGTGTATCTGATTTCATATGGGAGTTGGTTTGATGGCTCACCCCGTAAAGAAACACTGTCAGGGGCCTCCCTGGGGGCACAAGGGGGTAAGTCGCAGCACTGTGAAGCTATCCACAGCCACTGCAGCATAAGTTCAATCCCCAGCCAGGGAGCTGCCCCACATGGTGCTGCAAACCTTTCCTGTCTTGCTGCTGCCCACCTCAGCAGTATGTTTCAGTCAATCTGCCTCTTCTGCTCCCCACTCTGGCTCTGGTGACTCCTCTCACCCCAGCCCCCCCCCACCTGTGGCCTGTACCCCAGTTCTTGTATGCATAAATAAGTAAATCTTAAAAAAAGAAGGAAACACTGCCAGGAATCATGAAGTGGTGAGAAGAAGGATAATATGTAATCATTTATTTAAGAATCAGTGTGAAGGACCAAGCACGTTGATTAGAAATTGACAGTAAGTGAGGGTAATGATACCGCTGATAAAGTAGTTTTCCATAAATGAAGCCAAGGGCAGTACTGTTGGAAACTAGAGCTGCCAAGAGTACAGTCCTTTGCTAGATGGACGCGTGTAGTTTCGTGCTGGGCCACCAGGAAGGAATCGCTCCTCTGGATCTGGCCATTTGTTCAGGGACACAGACTGAAAACAAATCGAGGCATCATAATTGCTCCACAGACAGGGACTTTGCTGCAAACCGACAGGCAGGCCTCTCTACGGAAGAGGAGAGGTACTTTAGCCACGGCAAAGACACTTAATCACCCACGCTGCAAAGTGAAGCGTGAGACTATGGCTCTGGGAAGGCAATCTACAGGAAGATGAACTGGTTCACATGGAGGAAACTTAGGGATGTTGGTCGAAATTGGCCTCATATGGCTAGAATATCATGCATTCTTTTAATAAAGCAAATAACCCAGGGCTGAAAAGTCTTGAGGAAAAATTTAATTTAGATGCAAAGATCTTGAGGAAGTGACCTCAGAGCCCACAGGGGAACTGCGAAACCAGGAGGGACAATGAGATGTTCTGACCTTGATTCCCACTAGTCAATGGGAAAGGTCACTGTCTCCCAAGCTATAGTGATAAGTGTCAACTTTGTAGGACTTTTGTCATCTTCTATATGATGTGAACTATTTATTAGTTTCTTAATGCTTTCTTTAAATGCTGGTTTTTTTAAAAAACATTTACTTATTTATGCATACAAGAACTGGAGTACAGGCCAGAGGTGTGGGGGGTGAGAGGATTCACCAGACAGAGTGGGGAGCAGAACAGGCAAGTCTATTGAAATACACTGCTGAGGGGAGCAGAGAGTGAGACAGGAGAGGTCTGCTGCGCCATGTGGGTCCCCTCCCTGGCCAGGGATCGAACTTGTGCTACAGTGGCTGCGGATGCTCCATAGTGTAGTGTTTAACCCCTTGTGCCACCAGGGAGGCCCCTAAATGCTAAGTTTTAGTTGAGCATCCTAAGCAAAAATGGTATTACTAATGCAAATTATTTGTATTTCTCATAAATTATACATAATGTATGAAAAAGAGTAAGAGTCTCTCTCTACTATTATGCAATCGGAAACATCACTAGTGGTACATGACTCACATTTTATAAAAACCATTCTTTGCATTTTCCCTGAAAGTTCTCAGAATCCTAGCTGGCTTTCCACTTGTACAATTATTCCCACTTCAGATGGGCTCTTTTGCTTTTTGTTTTAAATAAAACATAGTTTTGCTTGGATTTAGAGAATGGTTTCTTTTAAATTCACTCTAAGAGGACAGTAAAGCATCTATTTCATTATTTATAAAGATAGGCAGATTTGCTGGGCCTTCTTCCCCAAGTTTTTTGGAATAAATGTTATTTTATTGATTTATATAATAAATGTTATTGCAGGGTCTGTGGGGGTATTCAAAAAGACGGAGGAGAAAAACATGCAAAAACTGTCCCCAGTCCTCAGAAGCTAACAATCTCATTGTGCAATAGAGAGGCTGTACAACTGATAATCAGTGCACAAAGAAAGTCAGAAAGCAAACATGAAGTGAGAAGCCACTCATTCCAACTAGAAAAGTAGGGAGATTTTTGTAGGGACAGAAGAAGCTCAGTTTGACCAGGAACACCGGTGAGGGGATTTTATGAGTGGTTTGTGAGTGGGGAAAGACTTAGTTGAAAGCAGCAGCTTGAAAAATAGGGGAACTCGGGGCTGTTGAGTGTGAGAGGAACACACAGCAGTTCTAATTGTCCCTGAGGATGTGCAAGGCTCCCTACTTCCTTCTAGTGCCCACTGAGAAGTGACCTCAGGGCCCACAGGGGAACTGTGAAATCAGGAGAGACAATGAGATGTTCTGACCTTGATTCCCACTAGTCAATGGGAAAGGTCTCTGTCTCCCAAGCTGTAGTCATAGGTGTCAGCTTCTTAGGACTTTTGTCATCTTCTATATGATGTGACTGGGTTCATTTTAACCCTTTGGCCTATATTAATGACTTTTTTTTACTTCACAGTATTTTTAATTATATTCTTGTGAATGATAAATGGATGTAGATGTATTTTCTCTGTTTAAGGAATTCTAAATTCATAAGAGATACTCTGAAATGTAGACAATCCAAGTGTCAACTGAGTGCGCAGATGAGTGTGTACAGGACTTTGTTAGAGTGGTAGGGTGGAGGGGATGGTCCCATGGAGCCAGGGCCTTGCTCTTGGCTTAAAGAAAGGAGGGGAAGGAAATACATTGAGGAGGAGGCAAGGCGTTCTATTTGAGTAGGAGAGGAGGCGGCAAGGCGTTCTAGAACAGAATGCATGTGGTATATTTGGGTAGGAGAGCTTGGCTTAAATATAGGATCTATGCATTGAATACATCTGGAAAGGAAAAATTAGGCAAGATTATGTAGGTTCTTGAATGCCTGACTAGCAACATTGGAAATTATATTGTATGAAGTCATTGGAGGTGGCTGAGGAAAGAATAGAATGAAAACATATTGCTGGAGAGACTCTTTGACATCATGGAATCTTCTCCTCTCATTTTAGGAAGAGGTTAAATGGCTTTTCCAGTGTTCTATAGGGCAGTTAGCAGAGTCTACTCTGGAAAGCAGTTTCCATAAAGCAAAAACATAAAAACTGTATTAGGGATATAAATCTGGCAGATATTCTTTATCATTATAGTACCCTCTCACAATACAAATATGCTACCCAAGTCACAGAATGCAATAATAGCAAAGATAAATTAATTGACTTCTTTATTTTTATTGACTTTTTTTTTTTTTTTGAGATTTCCTTTTGGTTTTCTGGATACAATCACACCAATCACAGGATGACCTGGTGTGGTAAATACAATCTAAGGGCTTCCAGGATTGATGTCCCTGGTATTCAGGTTCTTGAGTTAGTCCCTTCTCCCTGAGTGCTGCAGGATTAGTGTATGTATCAACATGAGCTGCTGTAGCAAAATGCCATAGACTTAAACAACAGATGTTAATTTATCACAGTTCTGGAGCCTGGGAAGTCTAAGAACAAAGTGCTGGTCGGTCCAGATTCTGGTGGGAACCTCTTCCTGGCTTGCAGATCTTGCCTTCTCCTGTGTACGCATAGGTTAGAGAAAACAGCAAGAGCTCGGTCTCTCTTTCTATTCTTAGACACTAACCTCTCACGACTCACCCTTATGACTTCATCTAACCCTAGGTACCTACCAAAGTCTCTATCTCCAAATATCATCACATTGAGGGTCATGAATATTCAGTCCATAACAACCAGTGATGTATTTCTAAGAGATACAATCAAGGGTGATGGTATGTATTTCTAAGAGATACAATCAAGGGTGATGGTATGTACATAATTATATGTATCTGATTATGTGATTATGCCACATATGAAGTAGTTTCTGTTCTGCTGGAATTTCTCTCTCTGGCTGGTACTGAGGGAGCAAGTGGCTTTGCTGGGATTCTCACATGACAGGGAACTATGAGTGACCGCCAATCAACAGTCAGCAAAAACATGCCCTCACTCATACAATAGCAAGGAATTGAATGTTTCCAAAAACCTGAGTGAGCTTGCAAATGGATACTTTCTCAGTTGAGTCTCAGCAGAGACTATAACCCCAGCTGACACCTTGATGGCAGCTTTGTGGGACCCTGTGCAGGTGAAATTACACGGATTTCTGATGCACAGAAACAATGAGATAATAAATGTGTATTTTAAGCTGCTAGGTTCATAGAAATCTTGTTGAACAGCAACAGATAATTAAAAATCTAACAATGTTGAACTCCAAGTAACTACTCAATAAATGTCAACTTTCTCTCCTTCCTCTACTGTATTTATTCTTATTGGGGATTTTTGCTTTGCCTAGTCATTCATTCATTCATTCATTTTTTTAAAATTGCGTTAACGTTGGCTTACAATACTACATATCATTTAGGGTAATAGGCTCATACCCCTTCAGATATATACTACTCTATACGCTTGGCTTTTTTGTCATAGATTAACTATCCATATAACTGTGAGTTTATTTCTGGGTTTTCAATTCAATTTCATTGGTCTGTATGTGTATTTTTTTATTCTAATATCATACTGTTTTGATTGCTGTTGCTTTGAGTATAGTTTGAAACCTAGAAGTGATACCTCCATCTCTCTTCTTTTTTTTTTTTAGTTATTGCTTTGGATTCTTTAGGGTTTTTTTGTTGTTCTCTGTGAATTTCAATAATGATTGTTCTATTTCTTTGAATAATACCTTTGAAACTTTCATAGGTGTTGTCCTGAATCTCTATATTTGGTTGTCAGAAAAGTTATGACATTTTTATGTTTTTCAAGCAAAAATGTGCCATGACTTTTCCAACAATCCAGTATTACTTTGGGTAAGATGGTCATTTTAATAATGTTAATTCTTCCAATTCATGAGCATGGAATGTTTTTCCTTTTTTTTCTGTCTTCTATTTTTTTTAACAATGTCCTCTAATTTTTGTTGAATAGGTCTTTTACATCTTTGTTAGGTTTATTCCTTTATTGCTACTCTAAATGGGGCTTTAAAAATTTTTTCTCTTCTAATTTATTATTTTCATATATCGGAATGCAATAGATTTTGTATCTTGACTTTGTAGCCTGACATTTTACTCTGGTGTACTGTCTCTAATAGTTTTTGTAACGGAAACGTCAGTGTTTTCGATGTATATTATTGCATCACCTGCAAATAGTGATAGTTCTACTTCTTTTCCAATTTGGGCTTCTTGTTTACTTGGGGACATGTGACTGAATTAAAGTCAGTGGAATGTGGGTAGAAGTGATGTATTGCCAGGTCTTGACCTGCTAATGTTTTGAATGTGATTTACTACATCCTTTCTCCCCCTCTACTACCAGAAGTGAATGCTCTGACTCCATAAGGGCAATGGAGTCTCAGGATGGAAAGAACCTGGAATTTTGAATCATTTGCACATCCCTAGAATAAGACTGCCCTTTGGTTGGAATAAGAATGACAAAAAATTTCATTTGTATTGAGGCTCTGAGGTGTCAGGGTTTACTTATTATAGAAACTACTGAAAAATCTATTGTAGTCAATCTGGGTTATTATAACATATTTATAGACTGAGTATCTTTAACAACAAATATTTAGTTTTCAGAGTCCTGGATGCTGGGAAGTCCAAGGTCAAGGTGTTGGTAGACCCATGTCTGGTGAGGACATGTTGGCTTGTAAACGTTAAGGGACTGCACTTTTTAACCTATAACGCTCCAAATATAAACATAACTATCCAGTGAGGATAATCCATAGTATCCCTATTGAAGGATGCCCTCACATAGCATAAAAAGAAAAAAAACTTTAGGAGGCAGTCCCTTTCCAACAAGGAGTTAAATGAAATTTTTTTGTAGCCCTTAAAAATTCTAAGCAACTTCAATTAGTATATGATTCCCTTCTCATTTACCACATTCTAACTTAGAAGTGCACATAATTTATTTCCTTTTTCATATTTTTTAATATTCCTTTTTGGCAATAAATATAAATTAAATGATTTGATAGACTCCTTGCCATTTGCCTCTATATTTTACATGCAGACTTAAGAGATATTATCATTTTACTATCTAGAATTATAAACACATAGAAAGTGTCATTTATAGACATATATAAAGTTGACAGTAAATGTTGTAGCTAATTTTCCTTGTTCAATAAGTTTCTTTATATTTACTCTGAAAGGCTTACAGATGGGTGGTATCTTTATTTAGATTTGGAGCAATGCAAGAGGGCCAGGTTGTCAAAGTCATATATATCAGACATATATCATGAATATTAAAACACTTAAACTTATCCCTAGAGAAGAAGTCAAATGACTTTTGAATACATATGTCTATCTAATCCAAGGAAATGTAGTACCCCCAAAGAGTTTTGAACTAAAGTATAAATGCCTGTATCACCATTATTTACAGGATAACTAAATCTACTGGGTAAGCATAATAAAATCACCTAGTGAAAGGGTGGAGTGTGAATAGATAGAGGGAGCCTTAAGTAGGTCCTACACTTAATGACTGGTGGAGGAAGAAAGCTGGAAAATGTAAAAACTCAATTTTAAGTTCCCCAATCATGCATTCTTACTGGCAGCTTATGGACTCCTGTGCCTTGTAAGTTTGCAAATTGACTTATACATATGTTCTTGTATCCTTAATAAGAATGAGAGGTTACAAAAGATATTTGTGTTACTATCAAGTTAATGTCCATTTTCTTTTTTTGATTGAAAGCTCAATGAGGGTAGAGAATGCCTCATTTTTTCTTCCAATTCCTAATACTTAAGATAATGCTTAGTCCATACAGGAACTCATTAAATATTTGCTGAAAAAAAATCAATCACAGCCTTGTTTATATGACTTTTTAAATTGTTGAAGTAAGGATTAAGTGCAAAGGAAAGTACTTAGAATAGTATAATCATAATAACTAGTTTGATGGGTACACATGTACACAGACACACATGCACAAAGCAAATCCATCTGCTCTTCCCCCAAATTTGAATTTTCTCATTTGTTCATATATCTTAATGGTATCTATGACTATTTCATTTTTGGAGAGCTGTATAATGGAATAGAATGCATTGCTCTCCAAAGAAGAAAAAGATAGGAAATTACACATCTGAGGCCAAGACAGTCGGCAAGAACTCATATAAGTTTGATAGAACTGTCTGAAATAAATTCCTCAAAGGAGATGCAACACCATGTTCACCCTTGAAATGACACACCTCTAAAATAAAGTTTGGTTCATGATTACTACAGGGCAGGTGATTGCCTTCAATCTATGAGCAGAAGAAAATGCAATCCCTTTCTTACTGCCCTTCTCTGCCAATGAGTAAAATGACTGTGACTTACATTTGCAAAAAAATTTTGAATGCACTTATCAGAAACCTAAGCCAGGAGCAATATGAAAAGAAAAAGAGACAAAGGAAGAAAGGAGTAAAATTAAAAAAAATATGTAAGATAGAAAAAAAAATGATCATCATTATAAGATAATGGTATATTAACTGCCTATGACCCCTGGACATTTGTGTGCTCAGAATGGTATTTGGGACTGGGTTAGTCGGAAATATTAAGTTTCAAAATTTCCTTTTCATCAGTTTTTGAACCCCCACAGTATACATGGCACTGTTATCAGCAAATACATTATGTGATATTGATCTATAAGTTAGTAATAATCATAGTAATACAACTCCTTAATGCATGAAAATTCATTGCAGAGATTCACTCAAGCTACCAAGGTAGTAATTTAACATGATAGCTGTTATTAAAACAAACTGAACTCTACTCTGTAAGATGAACTCAATTTTTCCCCATGACAGAAAAAAAAGTTGCTATTATTGTTAAATAATACTAATTAGGGTTAAACTAAAAGTTGTTTTTATTATTTTAAGGGTTCAGAATTGAGCTTTCATCCTGAAGAGTAACCTAACAAAAAAAGCATATAGTACTGTTCTCTGTGCATCTATGAAGGACAAAGAGCTCATTATGTTCCTGGTGTCTGTTTGTCAGTTGTTTAGAACTGTCTTACAGCTGTTTCGTGTATTTTTCCATATAATAATTATAATATTGGCTTTGATGGTGAAATAGCACTGTTAGATTTTTTTAAGGTTCACTTCCTGTTAAAGTGTAAGATTTTAGGGTTTAAGTGGGCTTCTAGAAGTGGTCTGTGCACATCGACCATATAATACTTTTTTTTCTCCAGGAAAATGCAGTTCAAATTCTGACCTGAGTTGCCAGGAATACATATTTTCCCCTCCGTGGAGAGCAGCTTGCAAGCTGTGGTGTGTCCTTCTGCCTAGACTCAGTCGCTAATTTACTTATTTTTATAAATTAATTAATTTTCTTACAATGTTTGCTTTCTTTTCTTGGTGTAGTCCCCTTAAAATGTAGTCCTCTTAGAATTCCCACCACCAATTCACCTGTGCACCGTCACCACAGTCCCTTGTGCTCCTCCCCTCCCTGCCCTGCTCCCAGTCCCTCCCTACCTTTTCCCTTCATAAGGTCTCTGATTTGTAGTTATCTGTTTATTTTTGTTTTGTTTAGTTGTGGTTTTGTTATCGTTGTTGATGTTATTGTTATTTTTCTTTTCTTGTTTCCCTATATTCCCCCTGAATGAGACCATCTAGTATTTTTCTTTTTCCTTCTGACTTATTTCATGGAGCATAATCCCTTCAAGTTCCATCCACATTTCTGCGAATGTCTCTAGTTTATCTTTTTTGATTGCTGTATATATACCACACTTTCTTGATCCAGTCATCTATTTTTGGGCATTTGGGTTGATTCCAAGTCTTACCTATTATAAATAATGCTGCAATAAACATAGGGGTGCATGTATTCTTTCAGACTAATGTTTTTGGGTCCTTTGGGTAATTCCCTAGGAGCAGGATCACTGGGTCATATGGTAGCTCCATTTTTAACAGACTGAAGAACCTCCATACAGCTTTCCATAGTGGTTGGACCAGTTTGCATCCCCACCAGCAATTCAGTCACTTATTTAATGCATGGAATGTGGGTGAGGTAATGGTAGGTCCCTTCCAAGAGAAGGCAACAAAATGATTGTGGCTTGTCTCTTGGGTGCTCTCTCTTCAGTTCCTTGAGAGAAGCCAGCTACCACACTGTGAGATAAAAATATAAAGAAGCAATCTTTCCTTTCAGTATTTTAATGTACTTAGGGCATAACAATGTTGTGTAACTATAGTCTACATTACATTAAAAAGAAAGCAAAACTTACTTATAAAGTCATAAAAAATATACTTTCTACTGATAAACAATAATTATTCACAATCTCACCTTCCATAGATATTTTTTAGCACCTTGGAATTTTCCTTTCTGATCTCTTTTCTATGAAAAACTTTTTTAGTCATTTAAAAAGAGAGATTCTATTCTGTTATTTGAGAATACTATAATTTGCTTATTTCCCTATTTGTGAACTGTTAAAAAATTTTTACTATTATAAACATACTTGATTATCAATCTTTGTGTCATTTTTCATTAGGAGAGAACTTGTATTGTTGAGGCAGAGTATGGCCATTTTGAAAACTTCCAGTATACATTTCCACATTACTTTCAAGAATGATTGAAGTGAGCCACAAATTTATATTCCTACAGGTACTTTCCTGCTTTTCTTGTAGAGAAATTTAACATAAAAGCAAACCCTTTGCTAATTTGGAAGGTCAAAAAAAATTCCCTTCATTGTTTCACAAGCTATTTTGTAGGTTCTCTTTAGTTTAGAGGTTCACTTCTGCCATTTAAGGTCTCAGTTAATGAGGGTTTGTTGTAACCACAAATAGTAAGAGGCAAAGAAGAGACATCAAACTAAAAGTTAGTCAAATTATTATCCACTGAATTATTATTACTCTCAATGGTTTGGGAAGGCAGAATTTAATTATAGATCACTGCTAACAATGCTTCTATTCAAAGCCAGCATCAGGGAGGGTAACTTTGTCTAATCTTGCAAATTCTAAATAGCAGTTCTTATCTGGAACTCACTTCCTCTCCACGCCCTCCCACCCACAGTCCAATGTGTTGCTAAATATGGTGAAAATAGTACATAATTGAAAAGTTCCTGGAACCTACTTGAGATTGACTAGATTAATATCTGGCCAGAAAATCTGATTTTTAAGAACAATTGATACTTATACGTATGTGAATAAGGTGAATTTTTTTTCCACTTTTGCTTCAAATTTTACTTTCCATAACCAAGGACATCCTTTAAATTTTGCTTTTATGCAAAAGTTACAACTGTCCCAGAGGTTAATAAGTCTCTAGTGAATTTAATTATAAACTGGCAATAAAGAGTTGTCTATGAAATGCTTGCATAATTGGCCTGTGGTCATCAGAGTGAGAACATGGCCGCAGTTGGCATCATTTAGATTTAAATAGCGTTTGGTGAATCAACTCAGTTTTGAAAATGTTAATTTTAATACGACACCCACAAAGTCACCATTTTTTTTTTCCTGACAAAGGAGACATTTTCATTTTAGACATTTTGAAGAAGCAGATTTAGGATAATCTAGGAAGAATTAATTTTAACTGGAAAGCTTCACAGAACTTGATACAAGTTTCCTTGCAAAATCCCAAAGAAAGAAGTTTCCATTCCATGTGACATAGTAGGTATTTTGGGGGTCCTGGGGATACTATGACCATTTTTTTTTTTGAGCATTCCCAAATCCAAGAAATAACCTACCAAATCTCTCCAGGTAGGAATGTTCTACTTTCAGATAGTGGGGGAAACCTGATTGCCACTAAAACCCAGTACAGAGTTTGAAAAACACATTAGCTGTGGAGTAGGATTTGAGTTTAAGTTCTAGCTCTGCCATGTGATAGCTCTAGGTGACTGAGTAATAACAGACACTTATCAAGCCTCAGTTTTCCCCTCTGTGAAATGGGAATGTATCAACAGTTGCCATATAACTTCACAGGGTTATTGTGAAGATCAAGTAAGATAATAGAGGGAAATACGATGTTGAGTCTCAGCTGTTTGGTAAATAGATTAGGAAAAAGCAGCATGGAGCCATCTCAAATCTGGGTAAAAACCAGATCTAGAGGCTTTTGCGGATTGGGTCTCAGGCACTTTTTGGCACCCTAGTATGTTGGGACATGCACAGGTGCATCCACAGCTGAGATGAAACCACACTGAAAAGCCATAGCCAGGATTGAAATTCAACCAATCATATCTTGACAAACTTTCCACCAATCAAAATTGCACTGACTGGAAACCTCATTTGCATAAAGCTGTCCTAGTCCTGCCCCTTTCACCTATATAAGAAGCCTCCCCTCAGATCTCCTCAGGCATTTAGCTTAAGTGCTCCTTGAGTGTTTGTCGGCAGAGTACAAACTTTTGGTGAATATTTGAACTGCAGCTGGAGATGTAACATTACTGCTATGACACAAGACCTTTAATACCTCTGTTATGATGTCAGAGCTATAATCAAACTTTAACTTGACCAGAATTTGGTATCTTGTTCAATATGATGCAAATTCCCACTATGGAAATTGTGACTGTACATGGCAGACACACATCAGATATGGCTCCATGTGCTTAGTATGAATGAAGTGAGACTTATTTTGTAGAATGTTTGTCATCTCTTTTCTGTCATGTTTGTTCAAATTTAGGCAACCCACCATTACTTTTAAATGGTTGTTGAACTGTACTGTCAGGAATTATTTCTTTTGTGAGGCATTCCATGATTTTTATTATTTTTGAGTTTTTGAAAAGCTAGGCTTTTGTAGTTTGTCATCGTGGTTACTTTGTTTTAGCTCCCCAGAAAAAGCCACATGCCTGCAAATTTTACACTAGATCATGGAAGACAATGTTGGATGAGCAAACCTGACTTCACAAAAAAAGGAAAAGTAAGTCAACCTTTCGTGGCTTTCAGCTGTCAGTTTTTCTTTCCTTCAGCAAGGAGGCTGTCAGCTCTCATGCTGAAAGCAGAGTAAATGGAGAATGAAGGAACAGTTTGCAGGGCTTGTACATGTTCATTAGGGCTTATTCATAAAAGGTCTCAAGCAGACATTACCCAAGCCACTTTCAAGTGCTGCAGATATGAGCTGGGTTTCAGCAATTGCAGGAGAGGGTGATGCTGGGAAGAGGCAGAATGGAAGTGATGGGAGATGGAGGTGAGAGAGGGCAGAACTTTTGGCCTATAATCAAGAACCTCCATTTATAATGGCACATTTTTCCTGGACCTTAATCTGCCCTTAAAGGAAAAAAGTAATAAAGTGAAAATGAAGTGCCCTTTGGGGGTTTGGGGGTGGAGGAGAGGGGTGTCAGCCACTGTAGACCTTTGACAAGGATCTCAGTCATTTGTACTGAACCATTCCCAGAGGGCGATCTGGCCTTTCACTGCTGGGAACAATTGTCAGGCGGCAAATAATAGAGACAAAGAGAAAGTTTCCTGAGTCAAGGAGCAAACCTTGTGGAAGTCATTTTTCTCTGTCCATTTGTTCCTGTTGCCCAAAAGCTGGCATTACCCACGGGGGCGAGAGCTGTTCTTTCCTCACAGCTCAGATCTGTTCTTTCCCCCTTTTTTGGTTAGGAAGAATTTATAACTTACAGATTTATTTAAATTCATGCAATTCTACCTTCCATGGAAAAAAATGACAAAATGGAAAACCCCTTACACTCCCTGTCCCACAGCTCCTAAGTCTCTTACTTCAGTCACAGGAGAGACCATTGCTTGCTGAATTTAATCAATTTATTCATGGCAAAGGCCTCAGTGGTATTGTAGAAATTAAATTTATCTTCAAAAAGCAGATTATGACATCATTATTTTACTTTGCAAACTGGGATTTCCTAGAATTGCATCAATACATTAAAAATAGAATCAAGATAGACTGGGGCTCATTTATAGCATTTGGTTCTAAAAATGAAGAATATGATCTCTCTTTATTTGGAAAGAAGCTCTCAGATACCTGCAGGGAAGCCCCAGAATGTGCGTGGACAAGGAGTCTGAGTGATTTAGGGTTATTAAAGAAAGTCCCAGATCACAGCCTGAGTTGTGCTGATGGATGTGGGTGGGGCTGGTGTTGGGGAGGGGGGAGGGTTTCTATATTTTTGGGCTATCTGGAGAATGTCTATGATGGCAAAATAAAATTGAGGGATCCTAAAGATGGTGACTTTAACTCATTTTAGGTTAAGTCTAGCTAATAGATAAGCATAGTAAAATCTAAATAACTTTGTTTTGGAGACTAAATACTAGATGCCTCTGCTATTTGTGAACTCTGACTTTGTGATGAACCTGAATAATTGTTATGAACCTGTCTTCCTATTGGTAAGAGGGGAATAACTGAATCAGGCCCAGCTCACAGAGTTGTTTGACAGTAATTTGAACCAATAAAGGGATTATGACAGAGGTAGGGGCTCATTAGTGGAAGGTGTTTTTTGTTGTCTAAAAGTGCTTCTAATGCATGATTCCACTCGAGTTACTAATGATGCTATGAAATTCGTTATGACACCAGAGGGTTGGAGAAGTGGTATACAGGAGTGGTTTAGAGACCCCTCTCTGGAGCTGTACTGCCTAGGAGTCATTTAATAGCTGCATGACCTTGAGAAGATGTTTAACTGTCCTGTCATTCCCTTTACTCATTAGTCACAAGTTGTTAATAATAGGCTCCACTTAGAAAGTTACTGTGCGGACTGAATAAGCTGACATGTATAGAATTCTTGAAACTGTGCTCAACACAGGATAAATTCTAGGACCATCTTTGCTGTTGGTATTGTTATTGTTATTTTCCTTTTATTTAATGTAGCAGACTCTAGTAGTGTGTTCCTGAGTATCACACTCTAATACAAGAAATCTAGGGTCTTGATTCATTTAAAAAATGCATGCAAGAAATATTGCTGGTGGTGCAGTGGGTTAAGCACCACACTCTGAAGCAAACCACAGCTACTGCAGCTTGAGTTCAATCCCTGCTGCTGGCCAGGGAGGGGACCCGCATGGTACAGCAGACCTCTCCTGCCTCGCCTGCTGCTCCCCTCAGCAGTGTGTTTCAGTCAATCTGCATGTTCTGATCCTCACTTTGTCTCTGGTGAATCCTCTCACCCCCTGCAGCTCTGGCCTTACCCCAGTTCTTGTATGCATAAATAAATTTTTTTTTTAAAAAAAGAAATATTGCTGGTTGGGTTTTCCCAGAAGCAGGCTCTGAAAGCAGGTTTTGTAGGGTGTATTCTTGGAATCTACCACCAAGAGGGGGGGTACAGGAAGTGGGAATAAAGAGAGAGAACCAGGTTGCTCGAATGCCCAGTGTGCAGCTGGCCCCAGCAAGGCCTGGTGTTGGGCAGCTACGGTTGTCCCTCTCATCAGTTGCTGGTTGTGGGCTGCCCTGTTGTGACTTGAGCAAGGCTGGGGAACAACCATGAAGGGAGGACAGCTGAAGGATGGCCACCTGCAGCTCCCCTAACAGCTGGTACAACAAATCCTGCCTGGAAGGAGAATCTAGGCAGCCCATTTTTGTCTATCAAGAAATACTTCTTTGCTAGGCACTGAGACAGTCATATTCATGGCATTAAAAAACATCTGTAATTCCATACAATCTTCAATTTGGTGTAAGTGGGACTTCTGCATTTATTGATTTAAAAGCTGCCAGAGGGCAGGTACTATGTTTTAGTTTGTCTTTTGCTCTCCAGGACCTATAAAGATTCATATGAAGAACTTGTGAACCATAAAAGAGAATGAGACAAATTTGCTGATATTATGAAAACTACTAAATGGTGCAGGGTTGGGAAGGGGGAGATAAATATTAGGAAGTTGTGAGCCTGAGAATAAATGCTTAAATTCAATGCATTTGATGGGTGTGAAACTGACATTGGAGAAGAATTTGAACTTAGAGGTTAGAGCTTTTCTGTGTGGTGATTGACTAAAAATATACAAATGTCCTAAATAGTCAATAAAAATTTAGGGATAAATACATTACTAGTTAAAAAAGAAGGAGTTCTACCAAACACATTTTATGAAACCAACATCACACTAATACCAAAACTGAACAAGGACAACACAAAAAAAACTATAGACCAATCTCTCTAATGAACACCGAAACAAAAATCCTCAATAAAATTTTAGCTAACAGAATCCAACAATGCATCAACAAGATAATCCAACATGACCAAGTAGGATTTATCCCAGAAACACAAGGATGGTTCAATATCCAAAAATCAATAAATTTAATCCACCACATCAACAAAAAGAAAAAAAAAAACACCTGATAATATCAATAGATGCCGAGAAAACTTTCAACAAAGTTCAGCATCCATTTATGATGAAGGTCCTCGAAATTCTTGGGATAGAAAGACCATATCTTAACATCACGAAGGCCATATATGATAAGCCATAGTGAATATCATTCTCAGTGGTGAAAAGCTAAAATCCTTCCCCTTAAGATCTGGAACAAGACAAGGATGTCCTCTTTCACCACTGCTCTTCAATATAATACTGGAAGTCCTAGCCAGAGCAATAAGACAAGAAAAAGGCACAAAAGGAATCCAAATAGGGAAAGAAGAAGTAAAATTATCACTGTTTGCAGACAATATGATAATATACATAGAGAACCCCAAAAGCTCTATAGGGATTCTAATCAAGCTAATTGGCCAGTTTAGCAAAGTAGCAGGAAACAAAATCAACACACAAAAATCAGTAGCCTTTCTTTATACAAACAACCAATCTGAAGAAGAAGAAATTAAAAAAAATCCCTTTTATAATTGAAAGAAAAAAATTAAATGGTAATAAATCTAACAAAAGAGGTGAAAGACCTTTACAAAGAAAATTACAAAACATTGCTAAAAGAAATAGAAGAGGATACAAAGAAATGGAAAACCATCCCTTGCTCATGCACTGGAAGAATTAACGTCATCAAAATGGCCATCCTACCAAAAGCAATCTACAGATTCAATGCTATTCCAAGAAAAATTTCAATGTCATTCTTAGACATAAGAAACGGAAAAAATATTGATGAAATTCATATGGAGACACAAAAAACCTCAAATAGCCAAAGTTCTCCTGACTGAAAAAAAGGGGGAGTGGCGGTACCACATTTCCAGACTTCAAACTTTACTACAAAGCCACAATAATAAAAACTGCATGGTATTGGAACAAAACAGACACATAGACCAATGGAATAGAATAGAAAGCCCAGAAATAAGCCCATCCCTAATCTTTGATAAAGGAGCAAAGAATATGCAAGGAATAAAGACAGCTTGTTCAATAAGTGGTACCAGGCAAACTGGACTGCTACATGCAAAAGAATGAAACTAGAATACAGCCTTTCACCATGCACAAAAATCAACTCAAAATGGATTAAGGAATTAGATGTAAGACCTGAAACCATAAAATATCTAGAAGAAAAAGTAGGTAAACCCTACATGACATACACATCAATAATATCTTTAGAGACACAGCACCTAAAGCAAAGATAGTGAAGGAGAGGATAAACAGCTGGGACTACATCAAACTTAAAAGTTTCTGTACAGCAAAAGATATACTAACCAAAACAAAGTGACAACCCACCTACTGGAAGAAAATCTTTGCACACAACACTACTGACAAAGGACATATCACAAATATCCACAAAGAACTAACCAGACTAAACAATCCAGTCAAAAAATCGGCAGAAGAGCTAAAAAGACATTTCTCCAAAGAGGAAATGCAAATGGCCAACAGGCATATGAAAAAAAATGCTCAACTTCTCTTGTCACCAGAGAAATGCAAATCAAAACCACTATGCTATACCACCTCACCCCAGTGAGAATGGCACATTTCAAAAAAAGTAGCAACAACAAATGTTGGTGAGGATGTGGAGAAAAAGGAACTCTCTTACACTGCTG
>JAGFMF010012288.1:2943971-3067921 GCA_019455555.1 Galemys pyrenaicus | reverse complement strand
ATTTACAATAGGTAAGACCTGGAAACAACCTAAATGCCCAAAACCAGATGAGTGGGTCAGGAAGCTGTGGTACATGTGCATGATGCAATACTATTCGGCAATCAAAAAAGATAAACTAGAGGCATTCATAGGAAGGTGGATGGAGCTGGAAGCGATTATGCTCAGTGAAATAAGTCAGAAGGCAAAAGAAAAATACCAGATGATTTTCCCTCTAGGAGGCTAATAAAGATCAAGGAAAAGAATAACAACAACAACAACAATAATAATAACCAACAACAAAAAGACAAGGACAAATTGGGGACACTTGGTGGGGAGGGGGAGGGAGAGAGTTGAGGGCAGATAAGAGCACAGGGGACTGAGGTGATGGTGCACTGGTGAAATGGTGATAGGGAATACATGGGGATTACAATTGATGTCAAATATATATGAATAAAGAAGGAAAGGAAAAAATACATTACTAGCTATATTTTCATCCCTTCAGAAGTAGGGACATTACAGACAACAAATATTTGCTTGATACTTTTAGAGATATTTCATAGTTTTTTGTTTTTTTTTTTTTTTTACAGATCACTTAAGGAGCATATGTTTATTTTTAGTGCTAAGAGTATTAAAAAAATCAGTATAGTATTAGGAAGTACTTGCCTCATCTTCTGGCACTTGAGTTAGGGTCATGTCTATAAAGGTGAACACAACTAGTCTTTAGAAATTGGGCTGTCAATATTGTGTGACTTTCCTTAGACGCTCCTTGAAAATTGCAACCATTCACAAAAAAGACACTCTGCTCTTCAGTTCTTATAACAAAGGAATCTTTTTTGACACGTCAAGAAATTATCTTTTCTATTCCATAAAAGGAAGCGCGATGCTTCTGTTGTTAGACATTTAAAATTTTCTGTTTAGATCATTCTTTCTTTACCGCCAAGGTAACTCAACATTTTGAAACAGAATTTTCTTTTAAAATTAAATGATGAACATTTAAAAACTTTGACTTGGCGCATCACTTATATCTCCTGTAAGACTGAGGGTTATCAATTCTGCGGTCTAGTAACAACTTTAATAATGATGAATATTCGACCATGGCCGCTTCAAAATTTGGAGTAAAATCAGACAAAGTATTTTGAAATAGTAAGATAATGGCTCGGATATTTGCACACACACACACACGCACACGTTATTATCTTCATTCTCTATGTTCCTATGACCTGTCATGACTCATAGTTTAATCAAGACTCAAGAAAATAAAAGTATTTTTATTTAAACTAGCATCCAGTAAAGTGTCATAGTGATTATCAGACTCGGGCAGAATATCTGAGGTTTTCTCCTGTTACTTACTTAAATTTAATATTGTCTTGGAATTAGATTAGCAACTTCAGGTCCTCTCTGAATTGTTAGCATTTGCATGCAGCATGAGGCTGCAGTAGGATGGCCCTGACCATACCTTTGACCTTGGATCCTCCCCCAAAGACGTGTGTTGCAGATTTTCTATCTCAGGACATTCATATCTCTTTAGCAGTGCAAACAAAACCAAACCCTTTTATCTGACTTATTCGCTTTATTACAAACTCTCTGGCTATTATACTCTGCAATAACTACCTTCAATTGAAAAAACCGATTGGTCTATTTATAGCAACTATAATGAAACAAACTCTAGATTAGTTAAGTTTTCCACCATTTGTTAACAGACTCCAATTGGAGCATCTAATTTGACTCCTCCTGTCCCTCATTGATTTAGGCCCTCTGGTGACGGAGCAGCACAATTATCTGTGGATTTCTCTAAATCCCAAATCTATGACTACTTTTTAATAATTAGGCTGGCAAAGAGTATTTCTCGAAAATGTAAACAGGCTTCTAGCAGAGTCTTTGGTGACTAGAGGAGTCACTTATATACATCAGAGGGAAGCACCATAAGCCCAGGGATATGAGATAGATGGAGAGACTAGAGGTTATTTATTTATTTTTTTAGCTCCCTTCCTTTCCACAAAATTACGCTTAAAAAAAAAATGGTATCTTATACTCCCCAAAATCCAGGGACTAAGTTGTGAACAAAAGAAACTCTTCGAACTTGAGCAGAGAAGAATTTTGTTTGAAGGACCTCAGGTGGTTCACAAAAGTGTGCAGTTGTAGAAAGGGGTGGGGTCAGGAGAGTGCAGGTGACAGAGACAAAACTCCCCCATAGTAGTAGTTTCTAGAGAACACACTGCGTGGGTGTGTCCCGTGGACAGAGCCACCATATTGCTGGGCTTCCACTATGGCCCCTATGTGTGACCTCTGTCCTTAAATGCACGGTCCATTCCTTCAAGATTCAAAATCCCTGACTGACCTCTAGGGGACCATGGGTACAGCCTGGGAGTTAGGCTAGGGAGAGGTAAAACTCAGGGCTTGTCCTCTGGCACCCCAAAGCTCTCTAACCCCATCTTGAGATTCCCAAATGTAGGAAGCTCATTTCCACATTGTACAAACACATGGATAAATGACAGCTAGATTGAGTTCCTGTCTTGGAGGCATTCCTTTCAAGAGTTGATACAGAAATGACGAAGTACAGAAGCATGGAGATAACTTCACCTGGTATTCAATGTCTGTGTCAACACTGACCCTTAGAATTCACTTAAAATTACCCTGTCAAGAGAGTGGAGGGTGATAAGGAGCGCAGAGTGGGAAAATGCTCTTCATCTCTTGTTGTTTTGAGCTAGTAAACCCCATGGAGATGGTTTTCTTCTTTTCAGGACCAATTAGTCAGTCATTGAAGTGTCCTCTCCTCACTTTCATTTCTCAGGTTGTCATTAAGTCAGCAACTTTCTGTGTAGAATTACCTTTATCATAAGCAGTTGGAATAAAACAGGAAGGAGAGTCCAGTTTCGTGTTGAGAAATACTGCTCCTTTCCATATGTCACCGAGGCAGAAACTTGGTCCCAAGTTGAAAGTATGTGTGTTTTCTCATTCTCTATCTTTTGTATGTTTATCATCCCCCCTTATTTATGGACCGCTTTCTCTATATACGTAGGGAAATACCCTTTGATGTTCTATTTTTTGTTTTTCCGCCTAGTGACCCTTATTTTTGTATTTGTTTACTCTCTTTCAAATTTTTTTTTACACATTGACATTTGGCTAAAATAAATATAAATATTGACAAACTATCAGTCACAAATCCCCAGGGAAGATGCAGCAATTTGTGATTTTCTATATATTGCCAAGGCGTTGAGCTTGACATCCTGAGGCTAGAAAGATGACAAAATCTTATCCTGGACAACACGTATTTTCACATTTAGAGAGAATTCTTTATAATAAACTCCTGACAAAAACAAGAACTGGGCAGGTAGAAACCCTGAATGTGCCAGCCTCATAACTTGCACAAAGTTGGTCAAGCTACACCGCTGTAATTTTCCTGCAAATTGCCTTCGCGCTTGTGCCTTCGATGCCGAGAACGATAGTAGGATTTTATATTCTTCCTGTGAAGAATATATAATGTATGACAGGGGAGAGGCCTTTTCCATGTTTAGATGATTGGTAAAAGTCTTTTTCACAAGGGTAACTTTTCCTAAGTAAAGTAATCAAGGCACATGATTTGATAATTGATGCATAGGGAAGTGCTTTAATGAATTATTGAAGCACTTGGCTCAGGTGTGTGTCTCCCGGGGCCAGAATACAGAATTACTGCTTAGCAATTAGACCGTCAATGTTCCTTACCCAGTTGACCATAATTAAAATAATTTTATTCTTGGTTTGATATTGGGAATTAAAACTCACACCTCTGTTCCCTGGTAAAAGATTTTCAAGGCTAATGGCATGAGACATGAGGGTTTTAAAATGCCAACCTGTGTTCTTCCTCAGAATATAGAATTCCTCAATCATTCATGTCTGATTAAAGTTGTGTTTGACTAATTGATAATGACTTTTCAATTAGGTAAAAGCATATTTTATTTAGAAATTACATTTATTTACATTGATTTTTCTCCTCTTTCGGATGTCTGGGCTTCTGTAGCTAATCTGATGTAACTGCTACAGTTCTTAGGAAGCCGACGAAAGGGTAACTGACAGTCAGTCCCCAAGCACAGGTGATATAATCAGGCTTTGGCGAAAGGCACTGCAGAAAGTGAGAGTACTGTTTTTGCACACTGTGGGAAACATGCCCAACCCCCATAAGAAAGTCCGTGGAGGAGTTTAACTGGGTGTGGATGGGGGAAGCCACAGTCTGGGAGAACAGGTAGTGGTCTCAAGAGTTTCTCCAGGTGAGGGAAGAATTGACCACAAGTAACATTCATTTTGCTGACATCGCTTCTCTGTCCATCACTGCGGAAATAACGAAGGGCTGTGCTGAAAGAAGTGGGCAGATGAACGAGTTAGGACACCCTCTTGCTGTCTACCGGTTGGGGTGGGGGGTCAGAGGACAGGGCCCTCCAGTCTTTATGGGCCCTACAGGGAGGAGAAGTGATCCCATGACCCCAGGGAACAGTAGCTCCAATGGCCACGAACTCACCTTCAGGTTGAAGTTGACTCTTTGAAAGATTTATTTATGCATGTAAGAACTGGGGTATAGGCCGGAGTGGATGTGTTTGTGGGGGGAGGGTGGTGGTGGTGGTGAGAGGATTCTCCAGAGACAGAGTGGGGAGCAGAACATGCAGACTGACTGAAACACACTGCTGAGGGGAGCAGCGGGCGAGGCAGTGGAGGTCTGCTGCGCCACGTGGGTCCCCTCCCTGGCTGGGGATCGAACTTGTATTGCAGTGGCTGCGGATGCTTCATAGTGCTGAATTTTCCTAGGGAATGAGGTGATTTCTGTGGAATCCTGGAGGCTACGATTTTATATATTCATGGAGACAAGTCTTTGTTGGGGACTCAAGGTCAGTCCTGTCCCACCTCCCTGGGCTGTATTAGTCTCCCATCTCTACAGCGCCAGTCATAATTTTGTCTCATTACTTAAACTGCCCTTATTCACTTCTTGACCAGGGTAAGTGAATGCAGCTCTTTTCAGCTGTGCTATTCTGGATTGTGTATCCCGCTACCTGAGCTCTTCTGCTAAAAACACAGATAGGATCGTAGAGTTTGCTTCTCCAAAGCTTCCTATGGTTTTATTTAGCGAATACAACTCAGTTATTTAAGATTAAATTTACATATTCCATATGTGGATTCTACTTGGTGGTTTGATTTTTACACTGACAGTAACACCCACAGAGCCAGCACGTTAGGCTGGCTAGGCCACTGACCTTTGCCCTTCGCTAGAACAGCTTGACCGCTCTACCGGTTCCAAATCTCCTAATCCCTCCAGGTCCAAGTTCAGTGTCAACAACCCCCGCTGGCACTTTCTAGTACCACGTTATGTAAAGTAGTTGTTCTCACGGATTATTTTGTGAGTAATCAGTGCTTCTTTCACTTGCTCTTTCTGCTATAAATTCCTTTACAAGAGAGAAGCCTTCACTACATAATTAAAGATGAAATGCAGCGAAGGCAGTTTATTGATCAGGTGACCTTGGTGAGGCACCATCATCAGGAAACTGCTCTATTGTTCTCCCATCATCATATTCAAATGCTTTTTGTCAGGTTGTCTTCCCACCCCCGGGCGACATGTTTCTGGGGCCCAGATGTTTAGCCAACAGCTCCTTCTTCAGCTGTTACCACGTGTCAACGCAACCATCTGAGCTGAAGAGAAATGCAGGCTTCTCCCTCTACACAGGTCAAGGCACCATTCCTGAAGGTGGAGAGGTGCTCCTTACGCTTCATGCTGCTTCACTTTCTCTCTCCGTGTTGCCTCTGACTCTTCTGGGCATGGAGGAGGAGCAGAGGAAAGTCATTTCAGTTTCCCTAGCTGGTGTCATGGATAGATGTCTTGCTTGTTGAAATTGTCATGATAGATGCCCCCAGTTTACTTACACTCTCTCTCTCCAACCGTGCATCTGTTTGATCATGTAGGTGTATGCATGTGTATGCATGTGTTTGGGTGTGTGTATGTAAGTGTGCGTGTGTGTGTTTGTTTGGAGGGTGTACCCCACTGTACAGGATGCCCTTCTGGCCCACCAATGCCGTCCCTCACTGGCTGGAAACCCTTGGGCCTCCTTTTCTTCTGTTCTCGACGTGGCGGACTATTCTGGACAGTGTCTTCGAAAAATTGCAAGCCTGGTTCTCTAGCCCCTTGGCCCAAGAGGTCTCTCCCTGTTTGTGTCCTGGTAGGTAACAAAAGCAGCCAAAACACAGGTGTGACCCCGGTTGTTCATTCTTGTCCCATCACTGACGGCGCCAGCCACACTGCAGCCCGCAGGCTCCTCCGCTGGGAGCACTCAGCAGCCTCTCCCCCTGGCGCCTCTGTGTGCCAGGGATGTGTGCTGGGGAGCTTGCTGATGGGGGTAACCCAGATGGGCACCTGCTTTTCTTTTTTTTTTTAAGATTTATTTATGCATACAAGAACTGGGGTACAGGCCAGAGTTGCAGGAGGTGAGAGGATTCACCAGAGACAGAGCGGGTTGCAGAACAGGCAGATCCACTGAAATACACTGCTGAGGGGAGCAGCAGGCGAAGCAGGAGAGGGAGGTCTGCTGCGTCATGTGGGTCCCCTCCCTGGCCAGGGATCAAACTCGCGCTGCAGTGCTGCCAGTGCTTCACAGTGTGGTGCTCAACCCGCTGTGCCACTAGGGAGGCCCTGGGCACCTGCTTTTCTAAGGAGAGAACACCTCTCCTTTTGTGACCCCCTCCCCACAAAGGGTGGTCTGGGGCCTTTTCTCTCAAACTGGGACTAGGGAAAGCAGATTGCACCCTCCTTTCATTGACGTTCAGCATCTTTAGATAGAGGACGTTTTTGCTATTCACTGGTAATAAAAGAAAAAAAAAAACACAAAACTTTCCAATTTTGAGCCATTCACCATCACTCCGTGATGCCAGGGGAGCTTTCTGGTATCCCGTCTTTGAAGAATGGGGTGTATTGGTGATCTTCACGGGATGCTGAATCTGTGGGGTCACTCGGGCTCCAGTCTATTTTCCTGGTTTTGAGTGACCCGTTTTCCACGGAATTCTCCCCTTTTCTTTTGAGAACACTTGTTAAATAGCATTTCTTATGAAAATAGAGACTTGGAAGTTTTGGGTTTATCTTCTGTTTCGTCATCCTATTGATCATGTGAGGGAAGAAGAGAGGACCCATTTCCTCAGGTGGAAAGTAGATATCGTAACAGTTACGAAGGCTGCTCGTGGAATTATTAGGAAGCTGGATACAAAACACACATGAAATGACTTTGCAAACTGGAAATCGCTAGATAAATGTAAGACGTCATTATAATAGCGGTAGTATTTTGAATGTTATTTTGAAGTAATATTAGGCATTTCCTTTGCCTAACAGTCATAAAAAATTGATGTCTTGGAGAAAATACCTCTAGAAATATACATAGCTTTCTCTTAACTTCCTGATGTGCTAATAATTCACTGGGCAACAAGATATCCAGGTTCTAGAAGGTAAAGGGTTACTTTAGCAATGCATATTTTAGATGCATTGGTTTAAACAAGAACTTTTCAATGCCCAATGCCTAGTATCCTCTTATAGAGGGAGTTACCTGGGGGAGGGGAAAGGCAGACTCATACCCAACAGACCTTGGTTGAAGGGTGACATGGGCTGACTGCTTCAGGGAACAAATCAGGGTTCACTGATCAGGTATGGTTAGTCATTTCGTAGCATGGCAATGAAGAAGATAGACAGTGGTAAGGAAGCAGAAGTGCCTGTTTAATATTCTAGCTGAAGGCTGATCTCCTTGAGGAAATCCAGTAAGAGATGGTTTCTATGGAAATGAAGCCCCACTTAACCACCCTATACCACCCCTAACTGTGGAAGTGTGTCAGGGAGAGGTGCCCGGCTGATCTGGGCCTGCTGTGTCGCCCACTGAGGAAGGAGCCTCCCGGAACTGGCCTGGTGGCTCGGAACTGGCCTGGTGGCTCGGAACTGGCCTGGTGGCTCGGATCTGCTAGGCAAGTGACACTCTTTGCACTTCTTTGCAACTTTGTGAACAGGGTGATTTCAGCATCTTCATCACACCATCAGATTAGGGCTTGTTTCAGGTAGAGATATAAAAGTGTTAAGCTAGAAAGCCCTTTAGAGTCTCCAGAAGCATCAGGATGGTCCGATTTAGGCTGTTTTAGCCGGCACTACAGTGAATGGGTTTTTGTGGGCCAACATCCTCTCTCTCATAAAAGTCGCAGTCAGCTCTCTTGAAGGCCGAAGGGTGAGGAACGCATTTCCCACGACTCCCACACAAGGGACAGGCAGACTTCAGCATGGCTGATTCCGCTACAGGTAAACAGCATGCATCTAGCGGGGTCAGATCTGGACGTGAATCTCCCTTCTGCCCCTTCATTGTGTGACTCCAAGCACCTTATTTAACGTGCTTGAGGCTCCATCTTCTCATCAGTGAGATGGAGATGACAGTTACCAGCCACAGGAGGGCTGTGAGGCTTCAGGTCAGTAAAAGTGAGAGATGTCGGGGGTAGAACCCGCAGCAGAGGAGGATCACCAGTGACCTGTTATCATTATGGTCAGTCAGTGGGACCCGCGGGCACTTCTGAGGGTCGGGGTTGGGCGACAGGACCCATGGGCGTCTCTGAAGCGCATTTCTTCCTCAGAGGGAGCAGGTCCTCGGGAGACAGCCCCGGGTCACTTTAACCTTGCTGGCTGCACTCAGGCTTGCGTCTCCAGGCCGGGGCTTTGACCCCGGCCCCCATCAAGGTGCTGTTTTTTTTTTTTTTTCCAAGGGGTCGCCCAGTCGCACCCCCTGAGTGGCGTAAGCAGAGCCGGGTGCACAGGCACCCCCTGGAGGTGATCACGGCGTGCGGTAGGGGTTCGCGTCTGTCCCCATCAGCCTCGCCTTTCGCTCACCCGCTTCTTTGGGCTCTCGGAATGGGGTCTCCAGCACGCAGGTGCCTCCGTCCGCCGGAGGGCCAGTCCATGGGCCAGGCCTTCTGGTTCCCGGGCTTGTTTCTACCCCCAGCGCCAGCCACGATCTCCACGTACCTCCCTACACTGCCCTCGAGAACCTCTGGGTCCAGCTTTTTATTTTTCATTTTCTTTCTGTCCCCACAGCTTTTCTTTCAGGGAAGCTCTGCTGAGAAGCTACCAGAAAGATGTGTTGTTTCCTCATCTCACCGTTAAAAAATGCCACCTTATCGCTTGATGATTTTACAATGAAGGAAAATTTGGTACTTACTCAACCTGGATACTTTAGACATTTGACTTGGAGGTTAATTGTCTTAATTTGCAGCGCATTGTCTTTAAGAGTCAAAACTTCCTTTGCAAAAACAAGGATTTAGATTTTTGGTCAGTGCCCTTTGAAACTATTTACCTTCTCTTCCAGGAGGTGGCGGTGTAACACAGACAATAGCCTGAGGAAACTACATTTTTTGTGTATTAGGCTCACTGTAGCGTCACAGTCACAGGCATCTCATTCTGGACTAGATTTCTGTAATTCTAAATTTAAAGACAGGCTCTTTTAAAAGAGTCTCCATACCAGTTGCTTTCACTGGCAATCACTGTTACATATTTTCTTAGGTGGGAAAATTTCACCCTTGGTATATGTAAGAATTTCTTTCCATCGAATACTTGAAAATAGAAAAGAGGATCTTAAGTAAAAATTCTCTATTTCAGTATATGCATTAGTCTTAGCTCATTTTTAGTTACCACTTATTTCATTATATTAAGGCAAATTTATTTGTGCTTCTGATGTGATCTTGATTGAGAAAGTTTCCTGTGAAATTTCCTTGAACGTATATAAGTTCCAGATATGTGTATATTTTCTGGAGTATGTGTCTTCCAGAGTTACTTAAAACTCCCAGAATTAGCTTATTTTTTAGACTCAGCACATTTTACAGAATTAGATTAATTTTAGTTTCTCAGAATTTAGCTATCCATAACTTCTAGGAATTTCTTAAATAAAATTGGAAGAAAATATTCATTAGACCAAGATGGCTTACATGTGAGATGAGCCATAAAATAGATTTGGGGGTGTGCCAAAAGTTTGGAAGACTAAGAAACAAGGAATAGAAATCTGTCAGCAGCCAGAAATCGATCGTGGAAGAACATATGTATGTTTTGCTTATTATTCCCTGAAAAGAGAAAGACGAGCTAAGATGCTCAGTTATCATGAGCACACAGTTCCAGTTACAGCGTCCAGTACCATACAGTTGTGGATAAGGGAGCCAGTTGTTTCTGGTATCTAATACCACAAAAAAATTTCTTCTGTATAAAATATGCATTTCCATATTTTTAGAGTATTTCCTTAATTCTCCAGTTAAAAAAGTTCCTACTGTGGATTTCAGCCTCTCTGTCCCCATTGACCAGTAAATAGTTTAACTTCTCTTTGCAGTGTCCTGGTAAGAAAGTAGGCAACAGACACTAGAGCTTGAGAAGCGGTGAGGTTCCAAGGGTATCGCACAAGTAATGATGTCTCACTCCTTGCTTCATCCAATAAATTTTATTTTTAAAAAATTTATTTATTTTTGCATCTAAGAACTGGGGTACAGGCCAGAGGTGTGGAGGGTGAGAAGATTCACCGGTGACAGTGGGCAGCAAAACAGGCAGATCGACTGAAATATACTGCGGAGGGGAGCAGTGGGCGAGGCAGGAGAGGTCTGCTGCGCCATGTGGGTCCCCTCCCTGGCCAGGGATCGAACTTGCACTGTGATGGCTGCGGCTGCTTCAGTGTGGTGCTTAACCCCTTGCATCACCAGGGAGGCCCCAGTCCAATAAATTCTTCTTGGCTAACATCCCTTTGGATTGAGCCCTATTTCTCTCCCTTCCCCTCATGATCTCTCACCTATATTCTGCTTCTAAGACCTTATTTATTTACTTATTGTTGGCTTAAACCATTACACAGGTGTCAGGAGTACATTATACCTGCACCATGGTGGATTATGTATAACTGTGTTATGAGGTCCCCACCAAAAGTCTCACTTCCATCCGTCCCAACAATTGATCCCCTTTACCCAAGTTACCTACCTCTACTCTGGGAACCACCCCTGGTAACCAAAATTTTGTTCTTATAGTCAAAGAGTTTGTTTTTGTTTTGTTTATTTCTCAGTGTGGGATCACAGGGGGTTTGACTTTCTCAGTCTGACTTACTTTGCGTAATCCCTTCCTGTTTTCGAAAATGGCAAATTTCATCTTTTTTTTTTTTTAATAGCTGAGTGCTATGCTACTAGGTATACAGATGGGATATATAAATGTAATATACATAGCACATCTTTTTACCCATCATCCATTGTTAGGTGTTTAGGTTGTTTCCATACCTTGGGTACTGAATGTGGGTGCTGTAGCTCTTTGATTTAGTGCTTTTGTATTCTTTGGGTAGATGCCCAGAAGTGACTAGTTGGATCATATGCTATTTCTATTGTTAAAAAATGTTTATGCACACAAGAAGCGGGGTGTAGGTCAGAGGTGCGGGGGAGACAGAGTGGGGAGCAGGACAGGAGAGTCTACTGAAATACACTGTTGAGGGGAGCAGCTGAGACCCAGGAGAGGTCAGCTGCACATGTGGGTCAGCTCCTGGGGGGAGGGGTGGATTGAACGTGCAGCAGTGGCTGGCGATAGCTTGACAGCGCTGAGGCTTCAACCCCTGCACTACCAGGAAAGCCCCTATTTCTATTTTTTTTTTAATTTTTAAAATTAAAAATCTTCCTATGTTGTTGTTCATCTTTGTACAGTATTTGGTTTCAGGAGTTCTCCCACCACTACATCACCCGTGCTCCATCAGCACACCCCTTGTGCTCTTCCCGCCCGTTTTGAGTCTTTTCCTTCCCTCCCCCTCGCTGGACACCTCAGATCTGTGGTCCACTTGCAAGTTTTGTCTTTTTCTAGCCCTTTGTTGGTTTCTGTATAGTTTCTTTTTTTTTTTTTAAAGATTTATTTATTTATATATACAAGCACTGGGGTACAGGCCAGAGGTGCAGAGAGGTGAGAGAATCTACCAGACAGAGCAGGAGGTTAGAACAGACAGATGGACTGAAACACACTGCTGAGGGGAGCAGCGGGCCAGACAGGAGAGGTCTGCCGCACCATGTGGGTCACCTCCCCAGCTGGCAGCAGGGATCGAACTCGTGCTGTACAGGCTGCGGTTTGTTTCATAGTGTGTTGCTTAACCCACTGCGCCACCAGGGAGGGCCCTCTGTATATTTTCTATAGAAGTGACACCATCTGTGTTTACCTTTTTCCTTCCAACTTATTTAGCATAACCCCTTCCAGCTCCATCCACCTTGCCGTACTGCTCAGAGATCAAGAAATGTGCATTCTTGCTCCTTTGAGGACCCCGGGCTGTGTGTACACTGGCTGCACAGGTGTTCACGCCTGTCGGGAGCTGTGCAGTCAGGCCTTCCCCACGTCCTCACCAGTGCTGTTTCTGCTAAGAGCACTTCGAGGGGCGTGTCTTGCATTCTTCTCTTTTACATTGTAAGTTTTATCTCGTGCACACAGGGGAGACACACTGAGAACTCTGGAGCAGGCAGAGTGGAGTGAAGAATGTTCAAGCCCAATAGCCTAGAGGCTGCCAGAAGCCGGGGGGAGGTGGGGGTAGATCCTTCCCTCAGCCGTCAGGGGACCACGCTGCTGACATCTTGACTTTATACCTCGGGCCTCCAGAACTGTGAGTCATAGCTTTTCTCTTGCTTTATACCACTCAGCTTGTAGTACTTTGTCCCAGAAGCCTGAGGGAACTAATCTGATGTTTGCTTCCATCTTCTTGGTTTACTGTGTGAGATCTCTGTGACTTCCACGTCCAGATCACCAGCTTGGGCCTCAGCCTCATTCACTCCATTGTTCCAGCCACCCACTGAGTTTTCAATTTTTGTTAAATGTTCATGAAGATTCTTCTTGTTCCTCTTTCATAGAAAGTGTTCTAGATAATCTCGAAGTTTAGTTGTTAGTTTATTCCTGTTAGTTTATTCTTTTCTCCCCTTTTTATATTGGTCAGTAAGTTATGGTAAGCGGGTTAGACTGTGAAGAAAAGACACTGATAGATTGCTCAGCTCGGCTCTCTGTCTGGAGGGTGGTGTGGGACTCCTCCCTCAGTGGGAACGGCCCTCCCCTCACAGCCAGGCTGACTATTGGCTCCCAGAGCGATGACGTGGCAACAGGCCAGCTTCTCTTCTCAGGGGCTGTGGGTGTAGTAAAATCAGTCCGCATAATAGGGAGAGTTAACTGAAGCTTGGGGCACTTCACTACACATACTCCCAGGCAGAAATGCTTTCCTTTCTTCACTCAACATGTCATATGTGGGTCAGTGGTTAATCCATTATCCCCTATTCCAATATGAACGATCGCCCTGAAACGTCTTGTGTAATGGATATTTTTGAAAGAAATTATTACCGAGAATTTTTTTTCTTTTCAATTCTTGTTGCATCTGGACTTCCTCCTACTGGGATTGAGGGTTCTCGTGCTTTACAGGGAGGTGAACACCACTAGAAATGGGGAATCATCACTAGCTTGGTTTTGAAAACAACATAGCATCAAAGAGGCAGAGCTTTCAACTGCAAAAGCAGTGGTGTGATGAAGCAGTAAAAGAATGTGTTGATTCCAGCAAATCAAACTTGGGAGACTTTCTCCCAGTTTTCATGGTGGGGATTAAGGGAGGAGATTCTCGATCAGTTTTAGGATTCTAGAACATGGAGGTGTTGGCCTCACTTCCTGCCTCTGTTCAGGCTGGTCCAGGGTGATACCCTACAAATACTGCACATGAGCATTCTCCTTAGCAAATACCTTTTTCTGGAACATTTGTTACCTCTTCTCAAAGCTATCCAGCCTTGTGGAACTACTTCTTCTTCTGAACTTAGTGTTTATTTCATTCATTCAATAAATATATATTGAGTTCCTAGTATATGTAGCTACTAGTGATGCAATACTGAATAAATTAAATAAAGCCTCCCTCCCTGCTCTCATGGAGTTCCTATTCTAGTATCAATGTTAGCAATGATTAAAGCAAAATAAAAGGAATATTGACTTTAGATGGGGGAGAGCAGACACTTTGGCAGTGAAACCACAGATGAAAAAATAGCTCATTATCACCAGCCTTGGGTCTACCTTCTTATTGTATTAGAGGAAGGTAACTGCTGTGTGAATGGCAAAGGGTTCTGCCAAGCTCTGGTCTGATGTTGTCCTGAGTAAATATTGCTGACTGGGCATAAAAGCCCATAAAACAGCTGAGATAAGGAGTGAATGTAGGGGACTCAACATGGGGGACCAGTCCTCATACATGAGACAGGAAGATGGTCTTGGGACACAGTTTAGGGGGCTGTTAATGGTTGAAAGGACTGGTAAATGGAAAACAGATGTCATCAGTCCAAGTTTGTAAACTCCATCCTTCTTCAACACGTGGGAAGCCACTGCTGAGTCTGCAGCGGTGCAGACTTTTTGGTGACTCTTGGATGGCACTGGAGGTGCAGAGGGGATTGACTGATCCGCTCAGGGGTGCTGGGGATGAGGACTCAGTCTCAGATCTAGCTAACTCAGATCTAGCAACCACGAGGCAAGACCAGGAAGAAAAGTCAGAAATCCAAGGTTCAAGAGGAAATGTTATCAAAGAAACGAAGCTGGGGAGCAGTTGAACAGAAGTCATGGTAAGGATTGGTGGGCAGGACCAGGGGTTCCTGAGTCTCACTGGCACCTTCCTCAGACAGGGATAAAAATCTCTTTATCTCAGAACAGAGGGATAGGCCCACCTCCTTGCAAAATAGCTTCCCCTACCTACTTGTGATTGGGTGACCTCTAGAGGAAGAGGTGGTAGCAAGAAGAGATTCAGAAGCCCAAACACATGGTCAGAAACCAGAGAGAGTGGGTCAGCCCAGGGATGCAGAAGTCTCAGGAAAGCAGGACAGAGGAAAGAAGGGCAGAGAAACACCAGTGGAATAATGGCAGGGACTGTTTGTGTAGAGATTAATTTTGTTAACATTATTCTAGGTGCTAAAAAGGGAAGAGAGCAGTAGGCAGCACTTTGACAGGTGAAGATGATTTCTACTGCCAAGGAGGCAGAAGAGTCATTGTTTCTGGTGAGCTGATCCTGACAAGGGAAAAATATTTTCACAGCGCCTTGGTGTAAATTGTTTATCGGATGGTGATTCCCTTGGAGACTTAGGTGGGTGCAGCTGGAGCCCCGGGGGAGCAAGCAATGGGGAAAGGACTTCAAAGCAGAGAGATGGGTAATTTACAAGTTTACTTTGGAGCATCTCTGTCTATGTCACAGCATGTTACTTAGCATTAAAAAAAGCGTCCATGGGGTTTCATGTGGGCTTTCAAGGGAGATTGATTTTATTCAATGTTTTGATTAGTTTTTAAGACCCTTGAGCCATTTCTGTTCTTTTATTCTCAACTCTCTGTAGAGTAGGACACCATTTAGAAATTTGACAGTATTTTTCCCTAAACATTTTGTCCTTTTGCAGTTGTCAAATATTGAATTAGATCTTGTTATAAACATACCAGAAGCTGGCATTGTTGACATTACCCTTCATTAGGAAGAAACTGAAAGCTGACATTTTCAACCTATCAGCTTGAATTTGGTCTTCTGATAAGAACACAGAACAGAGAAGAAGACAATCTGTCTCCTTTCCTGCTCTTATTACAGACACACAGTGAAACATTAATTGATAAAATGACTTCACTTAATGGGTACCTAAGTTTCTCTTCAAAGGAGAGGAAAGTATTGATTAACTCTAGGATTTAAAGTCTGAATGAATGAAAGAAGGCATTGATTTGAATCCTGTGAGATTATTGATTAAACCTAAGGTTTGAAATCTGGATGAATGAAAGAAGACAATGTTTCACATCCTAATTTTGCCTGTAATTAGTTAATTTTGTTGGTTCACTTCTTTATTTGGAAAATGGGAAAAATAATAATAGCTTTCCCTCTACCGAGGATGTAATTAGATAATGTGATATATTTTACAAATTGTGATGCACTAGACAAATGTCAGTTTTTTTTCATTACATGCTACATAGGCTTAATTTAATAGGCTTTTGGGTTAGACTAATTGAGGGATATTCAGAATAACGCAAAGTTTAGGCAAGATCTGTGGTTATGGTTTTGGAGAGTTAGAATCATATTTCACTCTCCTGGAGAGCATCACTAGACAAAATTGATGAGTACCTTTTCCAACCTAATTTTCTCAAAAAGTTGAGACCACAGTTTCAAAATCTCAGCCACAAGGAATTATCTGGTTGGAAGTTGAAGCTGAGCAGCTAATATAACAGTAGTTTGTATCAGTTTAGTTTTCTCAGGAAAAGGACAAAGTTTGGAAACAATTACTTGAAGATCACATTAACATTCAAAGGAATAATAACTAGAGAAGTATGAGCAAAATTCTCCTACCCTATGACATAAATAACACTGTGTTCATTTCTGTAAATGAGGTCATTCTCCTATCCCTACCAAACGGATACTTTTAGTGATGGGTAATAGGGGCTGAAGTGGAAAAATAGGGAAGAATAATACTTTATTCAACTCAGAGTTGCTCATGGAGAGGACCCCTAAAGTTAACTATATTCTTCATTAATTCATAGTTTGAATTGTTTCTTCTCCTATGGGGAGCTTGTTTCACTCGTACTGGTTTTTGATAAAATTCAAGATGTCCATTATTGAGTCACAACTCATCTGGAAAGACTTTTGAGTAAAAGAAATGATCTTTACTTTCAAATTCCAAGTAAGATAAGGTATAGCTCAATTCCCATTCATACTAGTGGAATGCTCAATTTTTTCCTATCAAATTTTATTAAATAGTCACATAGTTACGTAATTTGGGGGGCACAATTTCATGGCTCCATATGTGCACACCCTCTACCAAAACTCCTGTGCTGATGTCTTATCCCTTCCCTTCCCTTCCCCAATCCTTTACTCCCCCCGTTCTATTTCCTCTGGTTATCAGTGTACTTTTTAGAACCTAGGAATTCATTTTGTTGTGTTTTGCCAATTTGTTTTCTGTAGTTATTTATGTTCCACAAATGAGAGAAACTATCTTGCAACTGTCTTTCACTATCTGATTTATTTCACTTAGCAGAATCACCTCAATATCTATTTATTTTGTCCCCAAAATATGATATCATATGTTTTAGTAGCTGAGTATTATTCCACCAAGCATATATTCCACAATTTCTGATCCAGCCATCTGTTCTTATGCCTTAGGTTGGTCCTCAAAGTTGGCTGTTGTGGGGTCCTCCCTTGTGGCTCAGGGGTTAGGGGTTAAGGATGCAATGCTATTGAGCTTACACCAGCCACTGCTACATGAACTCAATCCCCGGCCAGGGAGCTGACCCACATGGCGAGATAGACCTCTCCTGTCTTGCCTGCTTCTCCCCTCAGCAGTGTATTTCAGTCAATCCACCTGTTCTGTTCCCCACTCTGTTTCTGGTGACTCTTCTCGTCCCCCACACATGAGGCCTACACCTCAGTTCTTGTATGTATAAATAAGTAAATATTTGGAAAAAAAAAAAACAAAACAAAAACCAAAACCAAAACAAAACAAAAACCCCAACAAACCTGGCTGTCATGAATAATGGTGTTGTGAATATAGGAGAGCTTACATCTTTACACTTTAGAGCTCTCATAATATTTGGGAAATTACCTAGCGGAAGTATTGTCAGATCATAAGGGATTTCCATTTTTACTTTTTAAAGGAATCTCCATACTGTTTTTATAGAGGCTGCATCAAATTAACACCTCCACTAACAGTGAATAAATGGTCCTTTTTCTCCGTGCCCTCATTAGCATTTGTTGTTTCCAGTATTTCTTGACACGGGCGTTCTTACAGGGGTCATGACACGTCATTGTGATTTGATTTTCATCCGCATTTTCACTGTTAGAAGTAACATGCAACATTTTCTTCGCGTGTGTAAGTTATTTGGTTGTCTTTTTTGAGAAGTGTCTATGTAGGGTTTGGCCTATGTTTTGACTCGCTTGTTTTTTTGCTGTTGAGTTGTATGAGTTCTCTACAATTTTGGAAATTGGTCCCTCGTGAGACATGTCATATGTGACTATCACAAGTAGGATTAGCTATTTGTTTTTGCAGTGGCTTTTTTGGACATATAAAATGTTTTCAGTTTGACATAGTCCCATTTGTTTATTTTGCTTTATTTTCCCTTGCTTTTGGGGTTGTGTCCCCAAATACATATATGTGGTTGATGGCCAGGAGGGTACCACTATTGTTTTCTTTTAAGTATTTTATATTTGTAGGTGTTATAGCCAATTCTGTATCCTACTTTGAATTAATTTTCTGAATGGGGTTAAGTAAAGATGTAGTTTCATTTTTTTTGGGCAATGATTAACTGTCCATATTTGTGGAGTTACTTTTGAGATAAATATTCTGTTACATTGGTCTACGGTTTTGTTTGTGTTCTAATACCATGCTGTTTTGATTACTATAAAGATGTGGTGTAGTTTGAAGTCGTATTTCTTCTTTTCTGTCATTTTTCTTCTTTTCTGTCAGGGTTGTTTTGATGATTCAGGGTCTTCTGTGGTCCCACACAAATTTTATAATTGTTTGTTCTATTACCTTGAAAAAATGTCACTGGGGTTTGGACAGGTATAGCATTGAATCTATAAATTGCTGTAAGTAACATGGCTGAATGCTGACTTTTGCATGCCAGTTAATGTAATCAGTAATAATGTTGACAAAAGCTAGTTGTTCAATTTAGGAACCAGATAACTTATTCCTGCCTATGTTGTTTTCTTCTTTGCCTTAATAAAGTGAAATTTCAGCGCCCACCTCTTCCTCCAGCCTGGATGTCACAAGCCTGTGCCTTGGGCCTCTGAGCAGAGGTCAGCCGAGCTCAGACCTACTCACACTCCTCTACTGGGCAGCCCAGTCCAGGCTAATCTCTCTGGAAAGGCAACTGTGGATTGATTTTGTTTAATCCAGTGTCTTCAGTATGTCTTGAGACATGACTTACTGCAAGGACAGCTGAAGGTCATTGTGGTTTTCAGCTGTGTGATACTCCTTTACCAGCCTGCACTGCTGCTGGTGGGGGGGGTGTGTGTGTGTAAGTTACTGTATTCTCTAAAAGTGTTCTCTTTTCCCCCCACTTGAACATGTTTAGCTCTTAAGCACTAGACAATGCTTCTTTCCTGAGTAGAAAGAGAAGTAGAAATTACTATGGAATACTGGAAATTCCTACCTCTGGGCTCTTATCCCAACATCCTGTGCAAACTTCAGAAAATAGCTTAACCTCTTTGCGTACAAATGACATCACCTGTGAAAATGTAGGCAGTTGCTTATTCCATAGACTTTTGAAAAGGATTAAGTGAGTTAGCAATATAAGTACCTTTGCTACCTGGAATGCCTGGCCAGTAGCAGTTGACTTTTTAATAACTTACTTTTCTCCCCATCACCACGGTGTGGAAGTAGGAGCACAGCACAGACTAGTGGGCCAATGACCCAGATTCTAGCAGCACCTGTTATGTATTGCCCAGATTAATCATTTGGACTCTATTGTCTACTTTGCTTATTTTTTAAAATCATGTTGAATTGTCTCTAAGATTTTTTCTAAGCTGCTGGGTGTATGATTATTTGTTCCTTTTTTTCCAGATTCAATTCGATTCTAAACTTAAATGTAGCATGTCATGTTTGTAACCTAGGAGAGACTGACTTTCACCCAACTTGGCATGATCCTTTCTGACATTCCTGCTTAGGAGAATATTAAGTTCCCCAGGATCTGCACTCTGTTTCTTGGAGGGACCAAGAAGACACAGTCAGTAGATTTAGTAAGACATTCTGCTCCCACATAACAGGGACAGAACCCAACTCCCTGTCTAGTCTCGTAGGTAGATGGAGGGGTAGAAATGCATCCACAGTGGCATGGGCTATGCCCCTCACTCTGATTGACAGCCACATGAGTCTGCTTTTAATACTTTTAATACTGGTGGCACAGGGGGTTAAGTTTCAGCACTGTGGAGCTATCCACAGCCACTGCAGTATGAGTTTGATCCCCGGCCAGGGAGCTGACCCACACGGCGCAGCAGACCTCTCTTGCCTTGTCCACTGCTCCCCTCAGCAGTGTATTTCAGTCTATCTGCCTGTTCTGCTCCCCACTCTGTCTCTGGTGAATCCTTTCACCTGCCGTGACTCTGGCCTGTACCCCAGCTCTTGTATGCATAAATAAATAAATCTTTAAAAAAATTACTTAGATCCCTGGGATCTTCCGTGTCTGAAGTGCCAACCTGGAGATGCCCGGCAGTGGGTTGCTGCCTTCACTGTGCATGCCCTGGGGCGTTTCTAGGCCTTGCTGAATCCAACTGATATGTCTGTGGACATAGGGACTCCTGAGAGGATAAATGAGCATGTGTAGCCTCTGAGGTTTTCTGTCTCTCAGTGAAAGGTCCTTATTTCTAAAATTTTGGAAGTTGGTGGTCTGTATAAGTGGAAAATAGAGAGTATCAATAGAGAATATCAATCCTAGCTAGTACAGTCTTTGCTATATAGTTGTTTATAAGGATTCCATTCATGATGGGTAAAACTGTCAGTTTTCAGCATCTTTGAGGAATTGTCAAGCTGTGGTTAAGGAAGTCTGGCAGAATAGAAGTAATTTCTTCACAATTCAAAGATGAGCTAGAGGTGAATTCTGAAAAAATATTGTGAGTACCTAGCAAAAAGAAACATGAGCGCTCTAGGAATCAGTACAAATTCCCTAGAAATTAGCTTCATGGTTGACAGATTCTAAGATTCATACTGTAGGACCAGAATATATGATACATTAAATAGACTACTTCATGTTATCCTTGCGAAGAAGTTAGAGAAATGTGAGTGAGATTGCTGAAGTGACTATATAAACAAATATTATTACTCCATACTTTGTTTCAGTTTTATCTGTGAGTTTATCTAACAGTTTTAACATTGAACATGAACTTCACAGGATTCTACAGAGCCTGGGGAGGGAGAACTAGAGATATTTAGCCTGGAAAAGAAAAAAAAATGTTGCCCTTTTCCCCTTTTGGGGTCATAGACATGGTAACTGCTTTCAAATAATTTTCAGGGCTTTACCATTGAAGAGGAATTAGATAGTCCTTGTGTCTCAAATAGGACAGTTCGGGATGGTAGAGGCAGAATTTTCTTAATCCAAGGGAAAAGGTTTCTATTAATCAGTCTGATGGAATGGACTCTCTTTGGAGGGAGCAGGCACTATTTCCCTGGCAACTTCTAGAAGAAGCTTGTCTTAGACATTGTCTCTAGTGTTAACTTTTCTTAAAGGGATGTTGGACAAGATAATTTCTTCTGTTCCTTTTAAATGTTGAGATGCTATGATAAGGTTGAAGAAGTAAGTTAGAGGGCAGAGAGCAAACAGACATCTTTCCCTTTGTGATTGTGACAAAAGGAGCTTGTTATGTTTTGTCTCACAGAAAAGGCTTCCATTCTTAAATGCCCTGCATTAGAGCTAATCCAGGAATAAGAACACCTTCTCAAAGCCTTGAATAACAAGAATTTCCTCAAAGACTTATATCATGATAGAAGCCACTGAAAAATATTTTTTTTTCTCAAAAGACAAGAATACTTATGACACGTACTCAGTCCAGTCAGAATTATGACTGCCACGTGGTCGTCTATACTACTTTAAATATAAGTAAATCTTTTCTTTGTTTTCAACTTATCTAAGAGGTATTTTTTTAAAATAAAATTTATTAATGTTTTTAATGTTTTTTTTTTATTTTGCATAGAAGAACTGGGGTGTAGGTCAGAGGTGTGGCGGTCGAGAGGACTCATCAGAGACAGAGTGGGGAGCAGAACAGGCAGATACAGAAATACACTGCAGAGGGGAGCAGCAGGTATGTCAGGAGAGGTCTGTTGCGCCTTGAGGGTCACCCCACCCTGGCTGGGCTGTTGTGGTAATAGCGCTGAGACTTAACGCCTAGGCTACCAGGGAGGCCCTTAAGAGTTTTCTAATCCCCACTTTAGGAAGTAGGTAGATTTTAAACTTTTCTGACCATGTAACCCATTCTAAGAAATAAAGTGTTTGCCACAGCCCAGCCTCATTATATGCATTATAACTGAAATAAAATATTTAAGAAATACTATTTGTATTTTATGCCAGTATAATAGTCTGAAATTTTCAGTAGAACTCGTTAATAATTAAATACTGTTCATGTTCCATTAATTTTACGGGATTCACAGATTGAAGGGCATTACTCTCGTCAACCCTTCGTCACGGAAAATACATGGCAAAAAAAAAAAGTTCTGGTCTGCTCACTTAGGACATTTGAGAAACTTGCTACAGACAGACAAACTCTACACTTACATTGCATGAGAAGCCCCGGGGCTTGTAACCCATTTACACATGACTCTTAGCTGCTGTCTTTCATTCTTTCCTGCCCCGCCATCAGGCCTCCCCACAAAGCCACACGCCCCTCTGAGTGGCCTCTCAAAGCACAGAGCTCTGAGAGCGCTGGAGAGTGTGCCTTCGTCCGGTGTATTTTAAAGCTTTCCATCTGGAGAAGCGGGTTTAGCCTAAAGCGTGTCTCTTTCTGAGCACGTTCAGGTGACTGCTCCGATAATGGAATTGCTGATGCTCTGCTCAGAGCTGCTTGGGAACCATTCTTTTATTATCAGGAAGGCAAATGCAGTTTTTGAGATCAAAGTGGACACCTCCTGGAAGCTCCATTTATTACAAAAGGCTAAAGTAACCACGTTCCTCGGAATCAAAGGGAGCTGAGCAGAAAGGCGTAGTATTCAGTAGACAGGGGGGGTTTTCACAGGACAGCGGCCTCCTAAGTGGGTGACAGGAGCAGAGGTAATTTAATTCTGAGCGTTACCAACTCCGTCAGCTCTGGGGTTCAACAAGGGGCCGGAGAGTGGGTTGGCCACAGCCTGGGTCTGCTGGACAAAAATTTCCAGTGTCAGTGCAGGGACTGAGAAACTTTTATAATTTGTACCACGTGAGGTTCTGTCGTAGTGTCGTGCACTCATTTCTGCAGGAAGCGGGGCCCCCTCTGTTATTCCACAGTGGTGGGTCAGTCTCTGCCATGCGGTGAGATAGGCTTTTCCAGTGTGCCCAGACTGAGCTCCTTGCAATAGGTGTCACCTTGCCTGGGGACTAGAGGTCAGTGGTGTTGGCTTAAATTGATGCACAATATACCTGCAGGTTACGTTAAGAGCAGTAAAGACCTTTGAAGATTTTGTCCTTAGTCCCTTTCCTAGTCAGTGAAGCAATTACTGTCTTACCTGGGAGGATGTAGTTTGGGGGGTATCACCTATGGCTAGGTTTACCTTCCCTGATAATCTCTTCCTCACTCTCGGTGTAAAGATGAGGTCACCCCCTTCTTGTCTTTCTTGTCTGTCACGTGATGTCTCCACGTCTCTGTCCTTGATGCCTCAGGCCCATGAATACAAGAGAACATCCCTAGTTCATTTCATGTTTATAAACTTTAGAGTTCATAAGCATGGGAATGCTGCACAGGTACGTTATTAAACTTTGGTCTTTTCTCCTACTAATCTGTCTGATGTTAGTTTGTTTATCTGTTCGGAATCAGAAGAAACCAGATGGGGGGGGAAAATCTCCCTTGCACCCCCAACAACTGCAAGCAGATGGTCACTATAATTTAGTCCCTATTTCAGAAGTTGGGAGGCCATCTTGGATACATTCTAACCCTAAAAATATGGTGACCCAGGAGAGTAGCACTTGTGCTGTGGCTACTGGCTTGTCAGCTGCCCTTAATTCATGTAATGGGGTAACCCCAGAGAGATGGGAGGTTCCAAGTCTCCTGAGTGGGGAGGGGCTAGAGAAGACTGAAGGAGCAAGGAGGAGACCTAGAGGAGGCCCATGGAATGGAGAGACATGTGAGGAAGCTGCCCTTGCTGTCGACCTTGGACTTTCACCAGGGACTTGGGAGACATGGAAGAGACAGAAGCATGGGTGAGAGACCCACGGGGAGGCTGGCAATGGCAGCCTTGATCTTGACTTGTATTTTTATTTTGCTCCTCTCCTTGCAGACTTGCCTGGCCCCTTTTCCCCCTTTCCTCTGGGTCCCCACTAGAAGGTGCCTTAGGCAGGTTTGGGGATGCTGGAGTGGCCTTCCTCCTGCCCAGTAACAGTTACAATTTTACCTGTTCCGGGTCGTTTTTTATCCTTCCCTCAGCCCCCAACTTTGCTTTATATCACATCAGAAGCCCCTTTGTCAAGGCTTTTAGTGACTCCCTTCCAGGAATTCTGAAGAGCTTCTGTCATCTGCACCCACTTGAAATACTTACTAGATGCTCACACTAAAAAATTTACTAGTTCTGAATAGCCCCACATCTTGAGGGAGGCATTTAGAAGAGTAATAAGGGCCTTTATTATTTCTTCTCAGAAACACTCCAGCAATATCAAAGTGTGAAGAGGTCAACCTTCAGAAATTCTGGATACTTAATGAAGGTGTTTCATATCACTGGAGAAATAATTTCTCCCCCCCCCCTTTTTTTATCAGGCTAATGTTTTCCAAAATCCCATTTGATTTTCCCAAGAGTTTATCTTTTCAGGGAGTAGAAATGGAGGAAACATTTTCCTGTTGTTTATTGTGACTGAAAATGTCAGTGTCTGTGATATTGTGATTTATAGTAAGTATATGTTTGCTCTTTGACCCCATTTCTGGCACAAAGCTCCTGAGATCCTTGAATTGTTTATGTTATGAAAAGGACAGAGACGTCTCCTATTAGGTTATCAAGGTGACTTCTGGAATGCACCTGGCAATGGGGTTGGTTGCCAAGAGAACTGACCTGTAATGTGATGGCTGTCAATTTCTGTTCCACCCTCCTAACCCCCCCTCATCTTCTGGGGAAGGGAGAGGATCTGGAGGTCCAATGAATGACCAGTGGCCAATGCTTTAATCAATCATGACTGCGTAGTGGAGCCTCCATAAAAGCTCAAGAGCAGAGGGTTTGAAGAACTTCTGGGTTGGTAGGTCCCTGGAGGTGCTGGAAGGGGTTTGCTCTGAGAGGGCACAGAGCTGTGCCCTTGCCCCACACCTTGTCCTATGCATCCTTCCATCTGTCAGTTACTGAGCTGCATCCCTTTCTAACCAACCAGTAATTAGTAAACTCTTTTTGCTGAGTTCTATATGCCGTTCTAGCAAGTTAATTGGACCCCAATAAGGGGGTTATTGGAACCTCCAATCTGTAGCTAGTTCATTATAATTACAGGTGATAACCTGGGCTTATCATTGGCACCTGAAGAGAGAGAGAGAGAGAGAGAGAGAGAGAGAGAGAGAGAGAGAGAGAGAGAGACAGAGAGAGAGAGAGAGGAGGCAGTCTTGTAGTATTGAATGCTTAACCCATGGGACCTGATATTATTTCAGATAGTGTCAGAATTGAGTTGAGTTATAGGACACCCAGCTCAGCACAGCCTGGTGTTGGGAGAATTGCTTGGGTTTTGTGGGAAAGTTCCTCCTCAAGCATATGTTGAGTTGGACCCAGGAACCTAAGGGAGTGCTTCAGAAGTGGTTTTCATGTTCGAGAACGCCTCTTCTGCAAACTTTATTGTGCATATTTTTGATAAAGAGACAATGTTGGCTTCATGCATCTTAAATACACAGAGCGTGTGCAAAGACTTGATCACGGGCATTTTCCTTATATTAAAAATATGTAAGTTTTAAAATTATAAAAACTTTAATGGGATCAAAAGGGTGCAGTGTGAGGAGCTGATGACGGTATGTCCTGGGGAGTCTCTGGACAGACTTTTGAAGAGAGTCAATCACCATTAACCATTTATGATCCTAACCATTTGCCAAAGTCACTCACATTTTGCTTTTCTTGCCATGCACACTTGCCATGTCCACATTGAAAAAGCAAAGACGTTAACTTTGTAGGAATCAGTAAATAATTTTAAAGTCCTAATTTTATAGAACTTAAATTAGCAGCAGGGCCATCGAAAGTTATTTACTCTGGATATATCATTTGGACTGGATTCCCCAAGTTTTAGTGATGGGAGCACCTTCTTGGGAACACTGCCTTTCCTCAGAGGGAGGCAGTTCCCATCAGGCATCAGGCTGCAATGCTGTTTCCTATTTTATGTCAATTCCCAATTCAAGTAAAATAGTGAATTGAAAGAATACTTAAGGGCAAGGTAAAAAAGAATAGCACTGCAAATAAAAGAGAACATCTCAGAGAATCACTAAATGAAGAATATGCATTCCTCCTCCGTACATCTTCCGTTAAACCTGCATTTTCCTGCTCCTCATCTGCATAGCGCTCTCACGCTTAGCAGAGTTGAGAAGGGTCAGCGATCTGTGTATTGAGCACAGGCTGCAATTTTCTGCAGTGTGTAGATCGTACCTTTTGCCAGTATTTTGCATATTGTTGCCACCTGTTTGATGTCATTTTCTTAGCAATAACTGCCCTTGTGGGTCTCGAGTTGACGCACCTGGAATGAGTTACCTGCCCTCTCTCCCTCGGCCCCTCCCTGGGCTGCTACTCACTCAAAAGGGTCGCTGGGATCTGCCCGCTGGAGCTCTGGAGGGATGGGGATTCTTTTGTAGTACATTTCCCAGTCGAAGGCGCCTCGCATGGCATCCCCAGCTTGTGCCTCATACCCAAAGTGATTGTGGTCAATGACATCGATCATGGGGCACACGATGGTTCTGTGGTTTAGTGCAATCTGGTCTGAAAAATGAAAGCACAAAAGAGGAAATGACACGCCTGTCTAGGTCATCTATCACTTTCAGCAGAGAAGCCCAGTGCTCGCTGCTGATGCACCTGCTTCCCTGGCCATTAGAGCACTTGGCGGGTCTGCTTGAAGGCAGACGTCACGTGATGGTGCAGTGACTACATACAATTAGTGTGGCTGAGCTGTCCTTTAAGGAAGTCATGTCTCAGAGGGACTTGAATGGGTCCATTCTGCTCTACTTCTGTCACATTCTTGCGCTGAACTGTCCCCAATCTGTCATTTTATAGCACATCCAACATGCATGGAGTATGAACAGTTCTTGTGTTCCTTCAAGCATACAGATAGGGCCTGCTGAGGAAATACTGGCCTGCTTTCTAGAAGTTCCAAAATGGAAATATTTAACTTCATGCCTCTTTTTTAGCTTCTGATCTCTCAGTGGCCTTGGCTATCCTCCCCAAATGCCAACAGATCATCCTCAGAATTCTTTGCTCTCAGGGTTATCAGAGATTTCATCAAGTCCTATTTTGCTCTTGTTCTTTGCTATAGACTCTGCTTATCAAGGCTGTATACTTTGATCTCCTGTCTTATCCAGAAAAATATTAGAATGCATGACATGACTACTGTTATTCCTGCTACCACTCAGTTCTTGAACAATGACTGAGTTATTTGCAGCTGTGCTATTTCTGATTGCCCTATGGGTCTATGAGGTAGTTATTATCAGTCCTAGTTCTCAAATGAGGAACTCGAGTTTGGCAACCTTAAAAGACGTGTCATAGGTCAGTCATCTTTGGAGAGCAAGACCCAGGATGCAAGCCTGTGTGAAGGGGTGAGTTCTAAAACCTTGCCCTTTCTGGCTTGCTATGGGGCTTCTCATGTGGCAGGAAGGGGAGCTCTTTTTCACTTGCATCTCCCTCCTTTTCCATGTTGAATATCATTGTGAGGTACAGGAAACTGGTGTTGGCACATGTGACAACTCCATGTGAAATATTTCCTTCCTAAGACTATGCATTGAACAATATTTATTACAACAAATGAGTCTGCTCTAATAGAACTTTCCTTAAGCATGAACATCTGCTTTCTGGTATTTGGAGAAACCTTGGTTAATGGCATGGGGAATAAAATATATCTAAATATCTTTAAGAAAGACAAAAAAAATCTATTGTTTAGAAAGAATGAATTTTGGTTCTTTAAGTATTCTTATTTCAATGACATCAGTGTCACAGGGTGCGAAAACTCCAGCATCTGTGGAATCTCTCTCTGCTAGATCTCTCTGCCTTTTCATTCATTCCTCCTCTCATTCATTCACATTTCACCAGCTATATATTGAGTAGAAATCATGTGCCTGCCACTGTTCTAGATTCTGGGATTATAGCAAGGAATGGTAACCACATAAAAAAATCTGTCTTCGGGAATGAAGCAAAGACAATCAATATACATGATAAATAGCTAAGTGATTTATGTTAGAAGGTGATAAATGGGATGGAAGGAAAATGTGGCAAGGCAAGGGAAATGCTGAATGCTAGCATGTGGAAAGCTTGGCAATTGTAGATAGCATGGCCACATGGCCTTGGAGAGCCAGGGTGGGGGGGGGGTCACCTCCATCTCATTGCAGTTAATTAGCAGAGAGACACCCCCCCAGCCCAGCACTCTTTCAAATTAATCTCTACCAAGGTCTCTAGGAGCATCCATTTTCACCTGGGCAAGCCTTATAGTGGGTTTTAATCTTTATCTAAATGGTGTTTCCCCCTGGATGTCTTTGACAGAGGAGACCATCACTGCTGTGTCCAAAATATTTCTTCTATCACTTCTGCAGGTATTTTAGTATTAAGGTCTCAGTGACTTTCTTCAATCAAATTCAGAACCAGGTTGATTTACAAGTTCCTTGACCAACAAGGAGTCCCAAAGAGAATGAGTCTGCTAAATTAACTGTCAACTTTCTCTTCAAATTTCCTTCCAGCTCTCATCCAGCCGCACTAGCTGGGGTGAAAGCAGCATGACTAATTTCTCATCTAAGGCTTGTGCCTACATTTCAATTTCCAGGGATCAAACAAACAGACTCTTAATGGGAAATTGAAATTCAGGTATAATCCCAAGGTGAAAAATGAACCAAGAAACGGCGTGGCTCCGCCCGTTTTTTCATTTTGGATGATGTGTTGGACACTGATAGAGGAAAATAAAAAAAAAAAGATAGTGATCCTGAGCTTGAATCATTTCTTATCCATCAGGCCTACAGGAAATGAAATGCTTTAATGAGAAAAAGCGGGTTTCTCTTTACTCTCTGTCTTTTCCTTTTTTTCTGTTTTTTTTTCCCCCTTGCAGATTCAAATGAACAATCAGGGGCTCAATAATTGGCATTTAGGGATTGCTCTGCTTCGTAAATAAATTAGGACTCTGGCTGACTTCCTTGAGTATTCAACAGCACATAGGACAAATTCAGTTTGAGGGAATCTCACCGTTGCTGATGAAATTCTAAATTGCTATGTCCTTAGACAAGCTACTTTTAATTAAAAGCTCAGAGGAGACTCTGGCCTCAGGAACAGTGAAACATTCCTGTTGCTGAGGATGGCTGTGCACCCGTCTGCAGGGGCCTGTGGATGGGAGGTGCACTGGGGGGGTTCTTGCTGGTTGTTTCCTGTTTTAACTCCCATGCAGTTGCAATTGATCCTCCCCCCTCCCATCTTTAACTAATGGCGCTTTGCTGCTTCAAGCTGAAATCCAGCGCAGTCGTCAATAGCAAATCAGTCTTTCTCAGGCAAGTATTGTGGAGGGAGCTGCTACTGGCTTTAGTTCCAAGATCAGGGATATATTTACAATAAAAGTTGATTTAATAAAATCCAGAAGAATAGAAAGAAGGACAATATGTGCGCACCAAAAACTTTTAAAGAAACACCTGGATTTTTCAGGCTTTCAATTTATGTCTGAGCCGTGAGTGGACTTTGTATCTGACTTTACAGGGGAATAAAAAGCAAAATAGTCCAGTTCGCACTGAGCCACATGTATGTTTTCTAGGTCAAAGGACTTCCGGTTCTTTCTTGCGTCTGATAGTTCAAGTGCAAGGAGACAGAGCCACTACATCCCCCTCCTCTTAGCCTCACCATGAGCCCTGAAGACGGATGGATAGCAACTTGGCATGTGTGAGACGTGCTATGTCAGGACGCACGGTCACATGCTGAGGCTGCAGGCTGGTGCCAGAAGTGGGAAGGAGAACTGGCATTATAAATCTCAGAAAATGTCAGGGTGTTTTAACTGTAGTCTGGGCTGAGTGATTTTCTGAGGTCCTAACAACCCTATAATATTTGTTAAACTGTGCGTGTGTGCATTTAAATCTTACCATTGTAAGATAATACTACCATAGGTAGTATTTTAATACTTTTTTCCCCTTTAGACTTTACACAGTGAATATAACTGCAAGAGAAATACAGGTATATCGAAGAGAAAGGAAACCTTTCCAGTCCTGAAGTTAGATTGCAGTTGGCATTATCTAAAATGTTGATTTTAATGCAGTTGTTTGATCTGGGCTGTGGTTAAGATAGAATTCATGGCCCCTATGTAAAAACTGTGGATGGAGTCCGTAGTCTTTGCTGCTGTAGATGAACCAGCCACATGCTCCCGCTGACAGGAGCTGCACCCTTCTCCCCCCAGCCCCCTAGCTGGCCCCTACTGGGGTGTGTACTCACTGAGAAGTGGGGGCAGCCAGTTCACATTGACCTCACAGTGTGAGTCCAGGAAAGTCAGCACTTCCCCTCTGGCCATCGACGCCCCCAGGAGTCGAGTGCGAATGAGTCCTTCCCTTTTCTTGGTGCGAACGATCCTCACTTTGGAAAATCGGGCCATGTATTCTTCTAACTTCTCCTTCAAGTGATCTGGGAAGGGAGCAGAGTACACAGAAAGAACACGAAGCATTAGTTGCAGGGGAATCGTTCATGGGGATGACGAAAGAGAAGATGTAAACGATGGATCCAAGCTTAAGTCCATTTTTCTCTTATCTGGAGGGGAGATACAAATACGATTTTATGCTTTGAGACTTTATATTTTGCACTCTCCAAAGTGCTTCATAGGCTGCGCACACTGGCCACACGTGGTCACAGTGGGCCAACGGCCACCACCATCCATCCCGCCGCATGCCCGGGTGGACGTCAGTCAGCCTCTGCTTGCTGGTGGGGAAGGCCGCAGGAACACGCCACCTTTCCGGCAGCCTTGCTGTTTTCTCAGTGTTAAAACTAAATGCATGTAAAAGCACAAGAAAGAGAAACAGTGGCCCTAAGAGAGCAAGAACCAAACAGACCTTCTCCCCCTACAAAGTAATAGCAAGCTGGTAATCAAATCTGGCATCTGACTTCTGATTGGAGATGGCAAAATGGCCTACCTGCTGTTACAATGAGATATGGAAAGAGAGGAGAAGGCAGGTGAGCTTCCATACATTCATTAGGAAGCTGGCTATTTGAGACTGGAAAATAAAACTTTAGACATATTTCTGCTCTTAATTAAAAGCAAACAGTGGGGACAGAATCACAGAAGGTAACTTATTTATTAGAGTTGAAGCATTTCCACTGGCTGGAATAAAATGTATCAATCTCTGAGGCTTTCCATGGGATATGAACTCGTATAATCTGTATCCTCTGCTTTCATTCTTCCATATTGAAGGCATTATGAGGGCTTTACTGGAGTTTCTTGAAACAGAATCTTAGTATGCAGTGTGTTCTGTAGTTTTCACTTGCAAACTTTCTCTGCATGTCTGCAATCAAAGGCAATATTATTATTAAGTCTCCTCTGATGCTCTGTAGTCACAGGGATTCATGGAAGGATTTTTATGACCCTTCGCTGCTATTCAATTTAGCAGATGTCAGAATTTCTCTGCACTGGGTTTTCTTTGTACTTATTGTTACTCTTATTGCTACTTGTTATTAGTATAGTGTTTTTAAAATCCCTCAATTTACTTTTTTCTTGACTGCCCTTTATATTTCACAAATGGGGCATTTCAAGAATAGTTAGTTTTCTGATTGTTGCTGTAAAAGAAGACTGGTGGGCTCTTTCAGAAGAATGTTCTTTTGTTTTATACTCTGTTGATTGAGATAATATTGATCCACAATTTTGTATATGTTTTAGAAATATGCCCCTCTATTTTGTTCTTCCTGAAATGAATAGCGATATGGAGATAGATGACAGAAAGTGGTGGATTGAGAGTCAGAACCAACCCAGTGGGAAGTCTCAGCAGTGAAATAGAAAAGCAGTTGTCTCTAAACTCACCAGTCCTCAATTCCTTACCTATAAAAACCTGGGGGATTTTACTTTCCACTTAGAGGATGGTACAAGGTCAAGGTTTTGGTTAGAGACCTGAGAGAATTCAGTGTTCATTCAATAAACAGTAAGTAAGCAACTGGAGACTCCAGTAAGTCACTTATATTTAGTACAAGCTTGTGAAACTAAAGAAACACTCTCAAATGCTACGCCCGAGAAATGAAAAAGATAGGATTTTCTAGTTCCTAGCGAGATTTTGATAATTTATCATCTTCTGTGTGTTGCAAATTTAAAGAAAAAAGCCTTTGGCCAGTAATAAACAGATATGCACATATGGTATCTTGCTATGTACACCGGGAGGCTGGCTTCACCTTCTCTCTCTCTAACTCCTGCCCCTCTCCCTTTTGCCTACTCCTCCCCTGCTCCTTTCTGTGTGATCTGTGAAGATGCCACGGGACTCCACAACACAGAGGCACCTGGGAATAAGACTGGAGCTTTACCATCTTGTTCGGGCTACAAAGTAGAGACTCACACCCAGCGCGCCGTCAAAGGCAAGGCCTAAGTGCTGAGTGATCCATGCTGGGGTGTGTATGTGTGTGCCAGTCTCTAAACCCCGGGTCCTGCCAGGAATCCCCACAGAAATAAACGATTAAGAAAACCTTATAGTCTCTTTATTGTAATTTATTCAGGCATTGAACTCCTCTGTGACAGCCATTTACAAACAAGAGTCATTCTCTAAGTCTATTTGTAAATCGGTTGTTTGTACCACAGAATGTATTGTCTCCCAGAAAGTGTTACAACAGTTATTAGGAACTGAAAATAGATCATGAATATCTGTGAAATTCACCAGAATCATTTTTTCTTTTTCTTCTATTGATGGTTTACGATACTATCAGGTAAGTATCAGAAATATAGCTTCAGGAATATCTATAATACCACACGCCACTACCAGAGTTTTAGTTCCCTCAACCTCTATCCAGTTGAGTCCCTCTACCTTCCCCTTCTTCTCTCGTAATTTCTGCCATTTTGTTGCCAGCATTTAAGGGGTTTCTGTTTGTCCATTTGTTTTGTTTCTTAATTTTTCATTTATTGGGTGAGATCACCTAGCATCTCTTTCAAGAAGATGAGGTACATAGACATAGTAGAATACTACTCAGGCATAAACAAGATGAAACCTTGACCTCTAGCAATAACATGGATGGCCCTTGAAGTGATTATGCTAGGCAAAATAAGACAGGATTTTTTTCTTCATTATTTAAACTTCATGGTTCTTTTGTCAAGTGTACCCAGTGTGTACCATCTTGGCAGTTCTGGCACCTTCACTTCTTTCCTTACTGACCCCTAAGAACCCAAGGGGCCTTTCTTGGGGAGAGAAGGAGCAATTCTCTTGGGCAGATTTAGAGAAAGTGGGTAGGGAAGATAGTTGCACCCAGGTATTTAAAAGCAAGAACCAGAGCACTGTTTGAGGGTGGTCATCTTGAGGTTCAAATAAACTTGCACACTATTTAATTTGTAGATTATTCTCTCAAACTTCATGGGACCATCTATACCTGCTTTCTTTCCCTCTGTGCATATTTTCTGAATCTTTGTTTCTCTTTTATCAAAACCCATTTCAAGGTCCTTAAAGGATTGTACCACATGAATTTACTAAGCAAAAGGGGCTTGGCCTTAAGAGTCCACTAAATGTTCAGGTCAGTTCCTCTGGGTTGAACTTTGTGGTGATAATTAGGCAGCTTTGCCTCACAGTAATGATTCAGTTGACTGCCCTGTGAGGGGCCCTCTCTCTCTTAGCAGTTCAGTTGTAACATCTAATTACCCATAACTCACAATGAAGACAGGTCTCATCAGTCTAATTAGCAAATCAGACTTATTCAAGAGAGTTCTGGGGATGGTGGCAATGGCTTTAAATCAAAAGCATTTTGTATTTCTTTTATAGGAATAGTTTTTAGATTCATTTCTAAAATATTATTCAAATAATTTTAAACATGATTTTATATTTTCATTCAAGCGTAGTATCATTGAAGAGTCCTTTTGAACTCATTTAATATTAATGAGAGAATTTAGAGTATTTTTATAAAACAATTTTCTTTAATGGCGCCGAGACATTTGTAGAACCATTATAATGCTTTTGGTTGGTGGCCCTACACTGTAAATAGAAACATCACTGAGTGATATCTCAGTTACCTGAGAGACCACAACTTCTCCTGGGCGAGGTTTTTCCAGGGTTTAATTTCAATAATAATAATGAAAAGTTGTATTCACATAAAACTGTGCTGTCTTGCTACTGTATTAACTTTAGCAGGTTTCTGTATTGTCCCCCTTTTGTAGGATGTCATTTATGCTCTGTGACCTTTTGGGAAGAATATAGCCTTCACTACTGAGCTTAGTGTTTAGCTGTTACCCTAAACACTAAGATATCACTTTAATGATTTGCACAGTCAGGAATCAAGGACATGAGATCTAGACCCATTTCTGGCTGGGCCTATGCCTTTGGACAACCATTTCATATCTTTAAATCCCATTTCCTGTGCACCGTCACCTCAGTCCCTCGTGCACTGGTGAGATGGGGATGGGGAATACATGGGGATGACAATTGATGGCAAGTATACGTAAATTTTAAAATATTTTAATAAAAAAAAAGTAGGTGTGAAAAAAAATCCCATTTCCTCAGGCATAAGGTAAAGGGAATGTGGTTAAGGTTATATTCCTTCTAGTTCTGTGATTCTGTGATGTCCCTTGTGAAGTTTTACTGATAGAGCAGATGTAGACCCATCAAATATTTCAGTTTTTCCTAAAAATCTTTCTCATGGTTGGTATTTCACTGTTTCCTTGGGCTGTGTCTCAGTTTTGAAAGCAAGAGTCAAATAAAAATAAAGCTCACATCTTTCAGAGGCTTAGTCAAAAAGCAAACTCCAGGGGATTTTCTTTGGTCAATACAGCTTCTGTCTAATCCTTTGCAGTTCACTATCTATGAGATTGTCACTGATGTCAAAATAATGACTTTGAAGCACTGAAAGTTCATCAAAGATTTAAGTCTATTCAATCAGTTGTGTTCACTATGGCAGAAAAGTATGGCAGCTGTTTTAAACAGTTTTCTAGTCTACTTCTACAATCCCTTCAGGAGCTATTCTTGAGTGGACAGTCTATGACCATTAACATTATGAGCCATGTCCAGGGTTTTCTTTAATGGAGGACTCCCCAGAGGCCAAACAGCTGCCTGAGTGCAGTGGCGGGTACTGAGACCCTATGATTTGTTGCCTAGTTTCTTCCATTTCCACTAAATTCCTCAATTTACATCACAAGGGGAGAGCAGGAGGGGCCAAGAGACACTATCAGTCTGAAGATATGGATTTCTATATCTCAGTGCATGCCTATGGAGGTGAAAATTCTTTGATGTTTATACTTTGGTACTGGCAGAATGGAGGCGAACATGTCCTTTGATCATTTAGGATCGTGACACCTAATTATGAGTTCTGGAAGGAAATGGGTCATAAATACACAGAAATATAAAAATTTTATAGTTAATCCTTATATAACAAGAATAAACTATTGAATGCAACTCAGTATTCTGGGAAATTTAGGGTTTTTCCATCACAATGACAAGAAATACTTCACAATTAGACAATGTATTTTTCTATTTCTTATCTACTTTGCATATATATCTGTATATTTTAACCCAGTGGCAATATAAAGGATAACTCTACATAGTAGGGCATGTAGAAACTTTTCTAAACTCTTTATGCCGGAGAAATGTATAGATTTTTAAGACTCTAGCTGAATTTCTGAAACTTGTCAATCTTTTTGTGTCCTGGCTAACCACACTAAATCTGTCCTTTTTGATAGCATTCAAATATAGACATTTTCACATTATCTCTACAGCACAAAAAAATTCAACCAGAAAAGCAACAGCATTATTGAAACCATGTTCAATTGCTTCTATTATGATTGCCACTGGGTCCTATCTCTGAATGTCCTTTTTTCCATTCTTTTAATATGCAAGGCAATTTAAGTCATCTGCAAAATAGCTGGGGACATGAACCTTAAATAAATGGACAAAATACTTTCCAGCTAATATTAACAACAGAATTAGAATATCATCCTTTGCAACCTCTAATGAACTAGTAGATCAAGTCATCTACAATTACTAATATCACAAAAGGAATTAATGGTTACCTAGTACGTGCCTCCTGATAAAGGACACGTCACTTGCCAAAAGCATTGATTCTGAATTTAATCATACTCTTAGATCTGACTACCAATGTATAAGAAATAAAGGACTGAAGACTATGTTAAAAGGCATATCGGGGATATAATCAGCAAGTCTAACAATGGGATGATTCCCCAGGACAAATGTCTTGATTTTTTTCAACAAATAAATTACCAGCAAAAAAAGAAAAGAAATGGAGACTCCTGAAGACTAAAGGACACTTAGGAGACACATCAACCAGTCTGAACGAGAGGATCCTGATTGAAAAATATAGCTGAGAAACCATCCCTGATGTCTGAGAACAGGTAACAGGTCTGATGCTCATGTTTTCCTGCCGGACAAGTCAGCAGCATCCGACAAGGTCACTCTTGAGACTACTAAAATGAGGCGAAAACAAGATCACTGTGAAACCCACAGTGTATCAAATACTCTCCTCTTTGGGCTAAGACAAATGATTGCTGTTTTTACCAATGATAGTTTTATACAGTTATGCAAAGGACTTGAGATTTTTTTCCTCCCAAGAACCTCTTGACTACAAGAAAAAAAAAATCCCTCAAAGTATGCTTCCTAATCCACTGGTTAGCAGACATTCTATAAAGAAAGAAGAGTGTGAGTACTGAAAATGGCATTTTCCATGTAGAATTCAACAGCTACCAAAGTAATAAAACAGTGCAGACACCACCAAAGTTTCAGGACTAAAGTATAAGAACAGCCTTTTCCCTTTCTGCAATATAGATTCATTAAGAACACCTTCTTCAAAATAACCTAGTTTCAATCTAAATGTCCTGTTATCATCACGCTCACAACACTGGCTTACAAATACCTGTGCCAAGTCCTCTCCGTACACCCTCCCTCCTCAACCCTATTTATGTGGCCTGCAGGCTGTTGCCTTCTCTTAGCCTTCCCTCTTCATTATCAATTATATCAGGGAGTGAAATGGCAATTTGTACATGATTATCTTAATCCCCCCCCATAGTTACCAATACATCTTTTAAATATCATCTTCCCACTTTCCAGGGAAACTCATTTCCTCATATTTTAATGGTTTCCTTAATCTTCAAGGTTGCCAAAATTACTCATTTTTATAAGGTAATATATCTGGAAATAGAAGGAGAAACTACTTAAAAAATTATCAAAGAAGAAACATCAAAAGAGCCCATGTATTTATGTTTTTAACCTTCTTTTCTTGCTACTTAAACAACTTATTAATGTATTTTGTTGAACACCAGTGATTTTTAAACCACTTTTTTTGTATTCCAGCATTAATGCTACTGTTAATTTTTGATTTACTGTACCTGTACATATATTCATAGCTTGGATAGGTAGCCTTTTGTAAGCTAGTTTGACTCTTAATGACCACCTCTAGAAATGAGGGCTAAGAGTAAGTTTTTCTCATCTAAATAACTAATGATGGCCTGTAAATTATTTTGCTAAGACAAAAACAGGATGAGAAATGAAAACCGTGGGCCTAAATTATTACTAGGTAATGTTAGCATGTGACAAAGGAGTACCCAGGTACCCCAAACTAATAAGGGGTGCACTCTGAAAGGAATTTGCCCATCTGTGTGCACAAAGGGCAAAGGAAGCAGACTCTTAAGTATTTTTAATAAAATTAGTGTGCAACAGAATATTATTCAGCAATCAAGAAAGATAAGCTAATGCCATTTGCAAAAACATGGATGGAGCTTGAAGGGGTTACGCTAAGTGAATAAATAGAAGGAAAAAGAAAAATACTGGATAGTCTCACTTATAGGAAGAATAAGGGGATCAAGGAAAAAATAACAACAACAAAAACCCACAACAAAACAAAAATAAACAGACAACTACAAAACAGAGACATTCTGCAGGGAAGAGGGAGGGGCTGGGATTAAGGCAAGGATGGGAAGAGCACAAGAGACTATGGTGACGGTGCACGGGTGAATTGGTGGAAATTCTATGGGGACTACACTACACCTAGAAAAGAAAGCAAACATTGTAAGAAAAGAGAAATGAAAATTAAAAAAATAAAAAAAAACATAAAAAATTTAGTATGCATACAGCAAGAGAGAGATAAGAAAAAATATTTCCAATAAAACTGTGAAAATTACCCAACCCTTAATGGGCAAATGTCCAAATAGGCTTGGCTTAAGCGGGGCTGCTGAGATCTTAAAGCTTACCACAAGAAAGGGGAAGGGCTGATCCCAGAAAACTGGGAGAGAAGAAAAGAGAAATTGTAAAATATAGCACATAATCCAGCGTGAAGTCAAAATAATGGTGGTGGTCATCTCTGCCAAGAACCAGGAGCAGCTTCCCCTGACAGATCTCTCCTCCAAGTCACCTTGCAAAAAGTGAAAGTGAAGCTGAAAAAGCAAGAGAGCGCCAGCCCTTCCTTCCTTCCATTTTATATAGGTCCATCTGGCTGCTCAGCTCTGCTCCCAGTTCCCAGGAGCTCCCCTGGCTTAGGAAGTTCAGTTCGTGGCACACTGGAACTTGTAATCCAAGGTGACTGCATATAAGGGTGGGGAAAATGGTGCCCATTCTATGCTCCACTCTCACAGAGGTGTTTCTGTAACAGTGTGAGCCACATCTACAAGACTATTAAAAAGGTGAAGTCACAGCCATTGATTGAACCCAAATATTGAGTATATCAAGTCAGCAAGCTTCATAGAATCCACCCTGAACTTAAGGGATTTATAAATTCAGTTAAGCAATTTTTAGAAAACTCAAGGTGATGAAAACCCAAAGCCAGGATATTTTAAAAAAGGGAGAAATTGATCTTTAGTGAGTGAAAAAGCATGTAATTCAGGTAGAACAAAAAAAAAAAAAAAAAGCAAACTCTAAAATGCTATATACCAGCACAGATATTAAATGGGAGCAATAAAATCTGCCCATTTGAAAGTGTTTTCAATTCTCAATTTCTTTGCAGTTGAAAAAAAAATGTAGTCTAATCCAAACATACATGCTGAAAGTCATTTTGTTTTCTCCAGTTTCTTTAGAAACATCAACTTGAGTTGCTAGATGGAATGCCACATGGGTAGAGTTCTAGGGACTTTAATCTCAAATTAGCATGTGTATAGTGATTGAATAATGTCACCTATAACTGCCAAACAGCCATAAAGACCTCTGGAGTTTGGCTTGACTTCACAATAAATAAAGACAAATTGGAAAGAATTCCAGTGAACAGTTAGTGTGAGAAAAATGCTTTGTCAAAATTTCAATTTAGATGAGACCAGACCTAAATTAAATGTCTGGGAATTGGTCCTGTTCCCAAGGCTACAGAAACTCTGAGTTCCTCTCAATATTCTTGTACTGCAATATAGAAGGAGGCGTGCAGGAAATGGGCTGTCTGCCCTTGTTGAGGGAAATTGACCAGCTGAAGGTATGTCTTTCATGGAATTGCTCCATTTCTTGATGATGCTATTAAAGAATGGAAAGGAAAGGTCCATATAAGATATTGTCTTGGCCTCAAATTTTAAAAATAACATGTTAGAAGGACAAAAATATACCTCATATTCTTGAATGAAAAGAACCAAAAGAATAATATATGGGCATTGTAACAATTGTAACAATATAATAGTAAATGACAATAATGATACCTGTGTTGCATGCCTGTAATATTTCCAATCCCTATATTAAGAAATATCAATATTGACTTATTAGGGCCTCATTTTACTGATGAGAAAAATTATACTCACTTACAAATGAGGAAAGTGAGGGTCGGTAAGGTTAAGTTTGCCTAAGATCATGTGGTAAAGCAGCACTGGAAATATTAAGTACCCAATAAATGTCAATGATTATATTTTAGGAGGAAAACACCCTCAAACCCAAATGTACCCAACTGGAATATTTTAAGTATTAAGGAAATTTAATATAGAGAATTAGATACAGTAACTATGTGCAATTATTACAGAAGACCTAGAAAAGTTAGGCAGGTGGAAAGGAGGGGAAAAAACCCACTAAACTTTACTGCCAATGTCAGTCACTGCTAATAAACCAGAGAAAGACAAAGAATAGATATATAAATGTGTACTCTTAAAAAAAAGTTGAATTCATAAGAATGGAGAGTAGAAAGGAGGTTGCCAGGGTCTGGGAGAGGAGGCTGTGGATAATAAATAGGGAGAGGGAGGTAAAAGGAGCAAAGTTATAGTTAGACTAATAAGACCGGAGGGCTTATGTACAACATAGTGATGGTTGTTGATGGTAACTGTGTAACTGAAATTTGTTAGGCCGCTGGAACTTACATGTTCTCTCCTCCTCCTCCCACCCATGCCACCCCCCAAAGGCAAATTTTGGAAGTGATGTGGTAATCAGTAGAAAGAGTCCTTCACAATGTATACCTGTACACATCATCACACAGTACACTTTAAATATCTTAATTTTCTCAACTATATCTCAATTAAGCTGAAAATGTCAATCGCTGTCCATGTTTTCCTTTATTTATTTGTGTTTCTATTTAGACCCCCCTGTGTTCTTTTCCATCTAACATTGAAAATGTTCAGGTTACTATCATGAGATATTATTTTAAAGGTGCCATAATTTTTCCTTACTGTTGACTGAAGTGGTTTACACGATTATAGTTGTTACCATCGGAAATAATATAGAATGAATACTTTTGTGAATGTTTCTTTATAGTTTTCCACAGAAGGGATTCCAAGAGCTGGAATTAATATGCCATAGAGTATGAGTCTTTTTAAGTGAACAGGCTGTGTCAGTTCATCTTGTTAGGAAGTGTAAGAATTTGGAGTGGTGAAGTGGCTCATCCTTGGTCACAAGCTCCATTCTCTACTGAAGAGAGCTGGGGCTATCTCTCACACCGCCTCTCATGAGATCTGTCTTCTCTCCTAGTAAACAGGATGAACTCTCTGCACCCCAGGGGCCCACTCTGTCCTCTATGCACTTGGTCCCACACTTTGTGATCTTCCTGAGAACATGGCCCCTGTAAGGTGTCCCATCTCTTCCCTGCATCCTCATTCTTGTTTTTCTACTGACTCACTCCCTCTTTACACAAAATGTTGTGCTCTTCTTCCCTCTTCTTAGGAAGCAAACCTTCTACCTTGCCTGCCTCCAGCTTCTGTCCCATTTGTCCAGTTCAGTTTTTCAGCAGGATTTTGTGAAGGAGCCATTTAGATAGCTACACTCCATCTCCCCCCATTTTCTACCCTTCTATGAATTCACTCTAAGCGTTCACAGGGCTCTGTGCAAATAGCATTGTCCAGAGACCACGATTATCTACCTTTGGAAACTGGCAGGGGCCTTGTTTCAGAGAAAGCTCCTTCTGCCAAGGCCCAGCTCTTGTTTAGATGGAGAGTAAAAGGGATGTGATGAGAAAACTGAATTGGAAGTAGAGTTAGGAAGGACAAAGGGAGTCATTACCAAGGAAGTGATTTTGAAGTTCACTGACAGAGAAGAGAAAATGGGTTCTGAAGCATTTGGGTCTAATTGTGAGGACAGGGTACTTTGTGGTCACCTGCAGGTTAATTCTGACAAAGATTCATACTTGGCTGATATATCCAGGGAGGCGGGGGTCGTGAAGAAAGATATAGGTTCTGGAAAAAGTCTGCAGTGGTGAAAGCCCCTTGCTTGAGTAATTGAAAGCTAAACTGGACCAAGCACTATGAAATATAATTTGTCCCTCTTCTCTAGGGGATGGAGAAAATGATCTAATAGGTCTTTTCCATCTCTGCTTTCTGTGACCTCTGGCTGTTAACATCACTTTTCCTCGTTATGTCAAAATGAATTGCCTATTTACCACTGAACTCTAAAAAATGCTTTTTCTCCCTAGGTGAGACAACAACCTAGCATTTACTATATGCACTTCATTTCAACTTAATCAATGTGCCGGAGAGCCATTTTCAAATGGGTAACTTTGTTTCCAGGAAATTTTGCTTACTCTGCTAGGTACTGGGTTCCCCTTCACTGTCAAGGAAGAGCTTCCTCCCCAAATTTAGAAGAGATGTCTAAAAGAATGTAAAATATATTTGCAAAACGGGAAGCCAAATGAGGTGATACGGTCTTTAAATTGCCAATAACCGCCATAGCGGGGTCATTTACTAGTATGGGAATCTGCTCGGGCTGGTTTTTTCCATGACAATAAAAAGTAGAAAACCCTGATGCGGGATGACTGCATTTATATTCTACACTATTGCATGCATTTCTCTTTTTTGAGCAGGTAGGAGGAATGAAAATTATCATTTAAATTTCTTACCAAGCAATAAATAAATAAATGGCATTCCTTGGAGAACACACACACACATAAACATACATACACACTTGCATACACAGGTATATATATGCACAGATCACTTCCGTCAGAAGAATAAGTAAGAGGTGCCTCATTTGTAATTTACAAAAAAAAAAATAGATCATTGTTTCCTGCGCAGTCTTGATTTAATGAGGCAATAAATCATACGTCTAAAACATGCCAAGCACCTGCCAAGGCAAAGTTGGCTCAGAAAATGACGAGTACAGACTTGTGGAGCAGTAGGAGTTTTATAGTCTGTCACCAGCGTGACAAGTCATGATAAAGGGTAGCATTATGTCTCCTCCACTGATAGTCCAGCCACAAATTTTCTACTGTAATTCTTTTGTTTGGCCCTCTTTATCTTCATTTAAATGGGCTGCATCTCCTTGAGCTGCAGCAAAGATATATATTTTCTCTGCTAATGACATGTCTCCCATGGTCCCGGGGCTATTTTCACACTTGATGAAGTTCATTGGTGGAGGGAAGCACACCATCAGTCTCAGAGTGCTACAAATAGAGAACGACAGGACGTTGATTTTTTCCACTCTCAGTGGACAGACAACCTCTGACTGCAAGAGTTTACCAAGGCTTCCCTCCCAAGAGAGGTTTATTTTTCCCAGTTACTTTATCGAGATCATTTAGCTTGTACGTTTGGCCTAGCTTTGAAAATTTGTGTTAGACCACACTTAGGCTTTTTAATTCGAAACTAGCATTGTTACCTATTTCATTAAGATGAGAGTAAATAGATGTAAACAAAAAACTTTTTAAAATTAATGAAAGTAAAAATGTACAAGGTAAGGTTCAAGCTAGAAAAGCAATGCTGATTTGAGCACTCCATGTAAGGCAGGTGTGGGCAAGGCAGTAATTTACTGAATGTTGGGGAAAGCACAGTCCTTAGATTTTTGTAAGATAATGTCACAGGGATAGAGTACAATTTCGGATGGGATGATAATGAATACCTCAAAATAGGTCTTATTTATTCAAGGTGTTAGGTATAGATGTTAGGATTCTGAAAGGGTGAAGCCGGGAACTTGAATTGGAGGAGTTGGACTTATATAAATGGAGAGGAGGAAGGCGGGTGTAATGTTGCCAATGAAGTCATAAAAAGCAGTCGAGATGGGCCTTCCGAAGACAAAAGGAAAAGCTAAGCAAATCACCAACGAAGCAACACAGGCTTGGGCCGGCCCTTCAAAAAATACTCTGCAGTTACGTGCATCGAAGGGAAACTGGACCCCGCTAAATCAAACTGGGTTTCTTATCTCCATTCCCCGCCCTCCCCCCCACCCCCGTGATTATATGTCTCTAAATATTTTCATGTTAATATTTTTGCATATTTGTGAGTAATGCACACACAGCTGATTTACTGAACACAAAAGAATATATTTGAAACATAAATGCTATCCTGTACCTCCAGCATTCCATTTCTGCTCACCCAAAATAATCCCTTTTAATAATTTATGTTTCTAGGACATTTTAGGCATATAGGAACACACGCACAAAGTACATATAGAGCATAATATTATAAACTTTAAGGGGATTTCTAGCTCGATAGTGTACTACAGAGCATAGAAATACATTTATTTATGTTCACTTTGTACTAAGGAACGTTTTCTTTTTTCATCTAAGGCTTTATGGTTCTGGTGAATACTCATGAAATCTAACTAAAAATCGTTAGTAGCAGAACCATGAAATGTCTCAAATGGTTGTGATGTTGTCAAGTCCTCTTTGAAGAGGCTCCCAACGTGGAAAAGTCACATCTAGTCCACCCCACATGAACTTGGGCCCTCCTGGGCCTGTGGTCTTTGGGTCCAAATCGCACGGGCAGGAGGACATCTGGTTTCTGACAAAAGCAAACACTATAAAAAGGCGAGAGCAGACACTAGTGTCAGAAGCCAGTGACTTCTTTCTCTGTGAGAGCCAGAACTAAATCTGAAAGGCGACAGAAGAGGCAGGTCATGAAGACCTGAAATCCAGTATGGGCGACCATGCTAAGGGAAGTGGCATGTTCACAAAGATGCTTAGAATTTAGGTTGGAGAGATTTCAGCCAATGAGTTCCAAATTAATTTTAGGGTCACAATAGACAGTCACCTACTTCTCTCTTTCTCCTTCATTTTACAAGAGACTTAAACTAGTGAAAAGGTATATTTCATGGCACCCAAACACAGGAAGGCTAGCTCAGTTGCTTAAAATTTACCCTCATTTTGAAGTTCAGGAAATGGGACTATAGAAGATAAACCACAGGTGAAGGTTTTAGGGCTCCAGTCCATGGCAAAGTGCATCCTGTCACATACTCTGAGGCAGAAGAAAATGATCTAAGCCCAAAATATTGAAAACAAGTTCCTTTACTGCTGGAAATTCCATGACTAAACCCATTGTCGTTCTCCAACAGGTATTGAACAATCCCTCTCAAGTTCTTGCATTTAACTAGAGTGTTTCAAAAGGAATACAAAAGTGATTCTTTACCTTTTCTTTGTTCCTTTTACTAGTTTCTACTTTAGTGCTCTCTACATGGTAATTCTTGGGTGACAATTGTTGGCTTATATATCTGTCATGCTCTACTAGGCCATATGTGTATTTAGCATAACTCTTGGCACAGAGTAAGTATTTGGAAGATCACTCAGTCTTCTTTGTCACTTTCTTTGATCAGCTTTATCGTTAAGATGCAGAAAGACACTGCGAGCTGAAAAGAACATTTAAGAAACAATGCTCAGATTAGTATTTCCAGAGTGGTCCATTGCTAATTAGGCACTGGCTTGAAAAGCAGCATAGGGATAGACTGTGGAAGACTATGAATGCGCAGTCAGGTAAAGAATCTGTTTAGTGTATAATCAAGAACTTATCTAGTGCATAAACAAGAACCAGCAACAGGCTTTTTGGGGGACAACAGATAGAAGCTGAAAGTTGGGAGGGCCCAGGGGACTATGCTGAGGACTTCCGGTGCCTTCATCGTGGGTGTGGTCACATACATTAGACTAGGTGTGAACCTCTACCTCTGAATCATAGATAGTGTTGTAAACCAGTTACAACAAGAATTGACCTTGACCAAAACAGAGGCCTAAACATCAGATGATTAGAGTGCTAACATTTAAAGAAAGAGAAATGTAATGTTTCAGAAATTTTGCTTATGAAAAGGACCTGTGTCTCTCACATGTTTGTACGGCTAATGAGGTGGAGAGAACAAGAAACCCATATAAGATCTTTGGGATTTTGTTCTGTTGGTTATTCTCTCCCACTTACATATTCAAACTCTATCCACACAAACACACATTTTAAAGTTCTTGCCTCACTGAATTTCACCATTTCCTTTGAAACTTCTTTCTTGCTTTTTGATGCTGTGTTTTTAATAATTTCTGTTTCCGACAGGTTCATCCTGCTCTTAACCTTTAGAGGCTGGTGTTCCTGGAGACCCTTCCCTGTTCCTCTCTTCTCTCTTTTGTGATTTCAGCTCACCCTATGGGCTGATGACACCCCACACTTTGTTCAGCACCTTCAGATCTTTCTGTTATTTCACACTGTTTCTGAGAATGAAATCACTATGTAGGGATATTTTGCTTTAAGGGATAAGGCCAAATGACCACAGTTTTGGAAGAATTATGGTTTCTTAGGCTTTTTTTTTTTTTTTTTTTTTACATTTTGAACTGATAAGCCTTTGTTTTGGGCACTNGATAAGGCCAAATGACCACAGTTTTGGAAGAATTATGGTTTCTTAGGCTTTTTTTTTTTTTTTTTTTTTACATTTTGAACTGATAAGCCTTTGTTATGGGCACTGTTGTAAACACAACATGACTGTTACTAGATCCCAATCACACTCTGGAAGTCCTGATTACTACACTGTCTCCAGACTTTGCCAGATGTCTCTTGCAGGGCAAAATCTCCCCAGATTAAGAACCACTAATCTATCTGAAAGTGGTTAAAAATAAAAAGAGGAACGAGAAGTTAATTGCATTATTTGGTTCTAGAAATGGATTCTAATTTCTAACTTGTGATCATGTTTTGAATGAGATCATTATGTTTGAATCTTAACTTTACCAGTCTGATTGCCTTTGCTTCTTAGTGGCATGATATATCCTGGACTTTTATATTTTTACCCTTTTAGTTCTATTATTTCTTTTCTTTTAAGAGTTTATTTATTTATGCATACAATAGCTGGGGTACAGGCCAGAGGCCTGAGTGGTGAGAGGATTCACCAGAGACAGAGTGGGGAGCAGAGCAGGCAGATGGACTGAAACACCTTGCTGAGGGGAGCAGCGGGCGAGGCAGGAGAGGTCTGTCTGCTGTACCATGTGGGTCCCTTCCCTGTCCGGGCATCAAACTCGCACTGCAGTGGCTGTGGAGGCCCCACAGTGCAGTGCTCAACCCCTTGAGCCACCAGGGAGGCCCTATTATTTATTTTCACTGGAGAATAGGTTGACCAATATTAGCAGTGAAGGGAACCTTGAATGATAGTCCAGAGTAGAAGGTCCTTATGGAGAGAGATGTGGGGACCACAGCCAGCTGGTCACAAAAGCAGGAAGACAAAACTCTTCAGAGGAACAAATCACACCTGCCAATTTCACTTCTGATAAATTACCAGAACCTGTGATGGTTTGATGTCTTCATGCGTGCGAGTTCAACCAATATGAAAGTAGACGTCGTCATAGAGAACTTGTGGGCCCCACTGCTTTTCATTGACATATTTTAAGATAACTATGCCTATATAAATCTTTACCAAACTAGGGGCCTCCCTGGTGGCGCAGCGGGTTAAGCAACGCACTATGAAGCAAACCACAGCCACTGCAGCACGAGTTCGATCCCTGCCGCCAGCCTGGGAGGGGACCCACATGGCGCTGCAGACCTCTCCTGCCTCGCCCACTGCTGCTCTCTGTGTTTCAGTCAGCCTGCCTGTTCTGCTCCCCACTCTTGTCTCTGGTGAATCTTCTCACCTCCCGTGACTCTAGCCTGTGCCCCAGCTCTTGTATGCATAAATAAATAAATCTTTAAAAAAAAATAAATCTTTACCAAACTAGCACACTGCACATCCCATAAGAATATGCCCTTCTAGAGCACTTTGGCAAAAGGACTTCCTTCTATCTGCTTTTAAGTTAGCGTCTTAGTAAACCAGTTACTGAGCTTAGGGACATGTCGCTTTTGAATAGGATTTGTGTGTTTAGACTGGAAACCTAAGCATCTGTAGATAAAAGAGTTCATTGGATTTAGTGTGAGTAGGTCCAAGCAAAACAAAATGTGAAATCAGAACAAAATAATCTCCGCCAAACATTTATTATATTAAAGAGTTTTCCAAAGTACACGCAAAAGAAGCCTTTCCTTCTATGATGTGATACCTAGGGAGATTAACCAAGACCCTAAAATAGGAACAAAGATGCCGAACCATAAAGTGAACAGTGACAATTATATTCTCTTTGAAATTTCACCAAGACTTCTTTGGTTACATATAGAGGTTCCATATAGAGCGCTACTGATACAGTCCAAAGGAAAATAGTCCCTTTTGAGAAATACTCTGCGCTTCCCCTTCATGAAGGGTTATGTTTTCTGAGGTTTCTTAAGACAGCTGGGCTGCATGGTTGGCAAACAGCTGATTGGAGAGAATTGAGGTCCAGGTGTGTTTTCCACTAGAGTCTCTTGTTTGCCCTATTTGGGAAGGCATTGGCTTTTTTGTTCTAGAAAATTCAAGGCACACCATTCCTCCTTCCCATCAACAATGAGACCGTTAACCAGGCACGAGTAGAACTGAGATTTCCCTTAAATGATTGTGACACTCTCAGGAGCAAGACCATTGATCACCTTTAGTCTTAATGGATTGGAACTGATTTCCGAAGACCTGGAGTTTCCTCAACTGGAAACGAAATAAATTATTAAAAAAAAAACCACAAGAACCAACAAAACCCTACATGCAGTAAACATAAGCTCCAGAGAGTAAAAGTCATGTCTTAACCAAACAGATAATCAGTGGTGATTGATGCCTCTGCATAAATTTCTCTCCAGAAAACTCTTAATTCATCGACAGTATCACTCACATGAATTCAGGTTTCCCATCACCCTCTCCCTTTAAATCTACTTTCTTTTTCATTAACACTTAGGACGTTCTGACAATGATGTGTTTTTATTTGTGGCTATTATCCCAGAGGATCAAAGTTTCAGGAGACTGGGGATCCTCTTTATTTTCTTTACTGCTCATGGAATAGCTTCTGCCTTGCCTTAAAGGGACTCAGTTATTAGGCATAAAGTAAACAGCATGCCCAGTGAGTAGGTTTTAAAGACATAATTCCATTTCCCCTTGTGTTTGCTGTTAGATATTTTCATCCTTCACCTAATATTACATTACTGCCTTTGGCAATTTACCATCTTTATTTTTTCTTTTAATGTTTTTCCTTTTTTTATATATATTTGACATCAATGTGGTCCCCATGGAATTCCCACCACCATTCCACCAGTGCACCATCGCCTTAGTCCCTGTGCTCCTTCTGCCCTCATCCCATTCCCTCTCCCTCCACAAAAAGTGTTTCTGATTTGTCCTTGTCTTTTTATTGTGTTTTTTTTAATTGTTATTTCCTTGGCCCCTTATTTGGTTTCCTTATATTCCTCCTAGAAGTGAAACCATCTGGTATTTTTCTTTTGCCTTCTGACTTATTTTGCTGAGCATAACCCCGTCTAGCTCCATCCAGGTGTAAAATAAGAGGCCGTGGATTACAAATCTCTGTACTCGAAGTAGGACTCTACTCAGATTAGCTCATGAAGATAATTGTTGACTCAGGAGAACCCCCTCTCTATTTCTTTTTCGGACTATTTTTGGTAGTTATCAAAACCATAATCATATAATTATAGTTTTCCTCCAGAATATTCAACTTTTAAAATGCTACTATATTCTTTCTCATGTCAATGATTTCCCTTGCAGATGATGGAAAATCATTATCTTCCTTTTGACATTTTTTTAGGATGTGTAAATATAGTTTGAATCAGATAATGAATACTGAAATATTTTGAAAAGCGTAAGGTATTCTAAAGTTTTAAGACTTCCTGAGAAGCTATTTCTATACTGGCTGATTTTTACATTGTTTTCAAAAGAAATATTATGACCCTATTATGCCTTTCTGTTTATCATTATCTCACCCACCAATTTCCAAAAATATTCTTATATTTCATTTAATGTCTCCTCTTTACATTAGGGGAAGCCTAAGAATAATAGAGTTTCTAGAACATGGGGATAAGAACCTTACTGTGTTTCTGTGGGGTTTTGTTTCTCTTTATGCCATTTACTAGCCAGAGACATACTCCGTGTGTATGCAGGAGACGTGCTGACACTGGCAAGAAAGCAAGAGAATCTGAGATTTAGATACTGACCGCAGCAACTTTTCCTGCTTAGGATGACTTTGGATTTGTTCTGGTCTCAGAGGGAGCATGAGGGTTACTGCATGAAGTGGGTAGGGGTGCTGTAGTGGAGGAAGGCACAGAGCAGATTCTCTATGGCGCTGGGTAGACAGGTAGAGTCCTGGAGCCCCCAGAGGCTTTTTCAAGCTTTAATGATCTTTCTACACCAATTGTGGTGCAGCAACCAGGCGCAGGGCAGGCTGGGGGCCCCTCATGAATCTTTACTCTCTCTGGGCTCACTCTTGTTGCCATCTCTGCCCCTCTCAACACTCCACCACACCAGCCTCTACCCACTGACGTGCTCAGCCTCCAGGCTCAGGTGTGCCCACTCACGCATGCCCACACCACACTCCAGGGTCCACCATCAGGTGAACGTACCCTGAGCCCATGTTCCAAGCGCCTCCTCCTGCCTTCAGGGCCACAGGTGATAGCCACAGAGCCAACGGCGCAAAAGCAAGCCATCTTCATTTACCCTACAGGTCCTAGTCTCAGTCGTGTTTCTGAAAGTTTCCATAGCAAAGAACTTTTATTTTTATAAGTAGCAAACTAAACACTTCATCTAAATTTTGAATCAATAAGTTACAAACATACTTTTCTGCCAGTGGTTCTTAGTGGGGAGAGAGAGAGGGGGAGAGGGCGAACTGTAGAATTCTCTGAAATCTTTACAACTACACAGCTCATTCATCCGTTTATACACGACTCAGCTCTACACGGTAACTGTGGTAAACAGAATCATGGGCCCCAAATTGCCAGAACCTGTGAAAATGTTACCGTCTACAGCAAAAGGGAATTTGCAGCTGGGACGATTTTAAGGCGAGTGTAATGGGGCGGTCACGTGGGTCACCAGGTGGACCCAATGCAGGCAGGGGGATCCTTTATAGAGGGGGTGACAGGAAAGCCAGAAGGGGTTAGTTGCTGACTTTGGAGCTGGAGGGCAGAGCTGACAGCAGCGGGAAGCACATGCGTCTAGATACTGGAAACATGAAGAACCGCCTCTCTCCTAGGGCCCTCCGGAAGGAAGACAACCCCGCCGACTCGGTTTGAACCTCTGAGTGCCTCAACAGCAAGGTAATAACTTCTTTTTGTCTTGTATCACTAAGTTTATGGTGTTTTATTAGACCAGATGTAGGAAACTGAATATAGTGGAGCCCACTGGCATGTTTGTTCTGGAAAATACTCCAGCTAGGCTGGTTTTCAGGAGTCACTGTTTTGCTGCAAAAATATTCAGTATTTGACTTAAAAAATTCAAAATCATAAGTGCTTTCTTCTGTTAAACTTAAGAATATGGAGGGGGAAAATGTTAATCTGAGACTTTGTTTGAAAGGAAGTCTTAGCTACTAAAAAAGCCTAGAATTGTTCTGATTCTTTACCTTTATCTACTATATAAATTTATGATGGAATTAAGCTCAGTTTAAAACAGTCAATGTTATCAATTATCCTAAAAAAGTAAACTTACAGCTTAAAACAGTCAATGCTATTATCCTACACTTCAAAAAAATGAAAACTAGGTTTATATTGATTAAAAGAAAATACTAAAAAAAGCGGCAGATTCATTATAGAAATCTTAAACTTTTATAAGAATGGATTCCTTGCAAATGCCCAGTGATCTGATTTGTTAATGGTTGTGTTAACAACCAGTTCTCAGCTGTGTATCCATATACTGAATCGGGATGTCACAATTCTGTCACGTTGTATGAAGAGATTTGATAAGTATCACTTAGCAGCACCAGAATCTAATTCTTAACAGTATTCGTTTCTCAAGTGATTGTGAAGCAAGTGTCCTTTACCACGATAAATAGGACTTAGAACGGCTATAAGCATGATTGCGGCTCACTTTCAGATGGTTCCCATGTCTTCTACGGGCACCTGAGCTTGGTTGTGGTAATGCTGTGAAGTGGTGTTTTCAGGAAAGGACTTGGTCCTTTTGAACCAGATTTTAAGAGGAAGTAAAATGAACTGCTTACACCTCTCTGTGTAGTCATAAAGCAGAGAAGAAAACTTATCACAACTCTTCTAAGGTTACTTGTAGTGTCTTTAAAATGATAGTTTTGCCAAAAATTATGTAGTATTCCTTAAATAGATGGTTCTTATTTCTGACCTCAGTAGTTGGTTCTAATTTTTGACCTCAATAAAAACTAAGGGCATACTATTTTAATTATCATTCTGGGATATCATTTCTCCAGGACACTAAAGTAATGAGACCATTTAATTTTTTTTTGGTGTTATTAATGGTGCTTTGTATGTACAAATGTACATTCATTGAGTATATTGCAAGATAGGTACTTTAATCCCTTTTTTTTTAACAGATGAAATGGGATCAAAGAAGTAGATCAATTGGGTCAAGGTGACTGAGGTGGGATTTGAACCCAGGTCTATGTGGCAACTACAATCCATGCTCTCTAGAGAAGTGGGAACCTGTTCCCTAATCTATACCTATCAAACAGCAAATGGTTCCAATAATTTTTGGACAAGATGAATTAGAGTTGAATATACAGGTAAATGTCTGAATGCATTTTATGGTTATTTAAAAGGAGACTCGGAGAAAAAAAGACATGGATGCTTTTGTTATTCCAACTGTATACTGAAATGTTGATCTTTATTATGAAAATTCCAGACCGTGTTTTGATGTTGTCTCAGTGAAGGAGCAACCAATTTTGATGCGATGAGGTGAAGGGATACCAGTACTGAATTTGCTTCCACAAGTAACTTCGGGGGCATGCAAGTGTTTTCAATAATGCAGCTGAGGATCCAGAAGTAGGCAGAATGAGGAGGGGTTTATCTAAGTGGTTTTGAGAAGATAGTACCTGTCTTGGTGTGGTTCCTGGATCAATATTTGATTTTCAATGTGCAGTAGCTTGACTGTCTTCCAGGGGCTGCTAATATCGTCCACTGAGCAGGGAGTACAGATGTGATTTGGCATTAACCTAATTGATAACAAGCTGTTTTGGGGTGGGGAGTGGGGAGGGGGAAGGCCAGGCAGTTTCTAGCTTATTAAGTTCACCCCCTAGGATGTGATAACACAAAGACTCTCAATTTCTCTTATAAAGACAGCATAGAGTTGTTTCACCTGAAATGTGATTCTCGTTGCCTATGTATAATGAAAGAAAGGGGATAAAACACAGGCTTGAGGTTGAGAATTTCATTTTCCAGAAGTCCTTTTTCTCTGCTTCTTGGGGAGGTGTTTAAACAATGGGATCTGATCGGAAAATTTAACAATATTTTCATGGTCTGCTGAGTCAAGTGTGACAGTGAATTAACGGTGGTAAATGACAGGGAAAACTTGGTGTTTTTGCTTAAGTGACGAAACGCGGTCTCAGCAAGTACAGCCGTACAATTATAACCCTAAACTTGGCGTGTTTCTCGGGGACTCAGCCAAGTGCTATTATCAAGCCAAGTGCTTGATAACATGAGTGACATGCAGGACTCACTTGGAGCTTCATTTGCATTTGGCTGGATGAAGTCATGGCTTTTTGAAATTTTGAAGCTTTTATTTCTTTGTGGCATTATTCTAAGGAATGTGGCATTACACTGTTTTTATTGTGGTAACTTTGGTTCATAACATTATGTAAGTTTCGGGTGCACAGTGTTATAATTCGATACCATGATCACCACCAAAAGTGTGGTTTCCATCCCTCTCTGTACACTTTATCCACTTCCCCCTGACTTTGCCCATTTCACCCATTCCTCAAAACCCTTCCCCTCTGGAAAGCACTAATCTGTTTTCTGAACCTAAGAAGTTTTTTTAAAACCACAATTTTTTAAAATTGTGGTTCATTTGCTTTGTTTCTATTCCACACATGAGTGAAATCATATGGCCTTTCTCTGACTTGTTTAACTCAGCATAATACCTTTAGGTCCACCCACGGTGTTGCAAATGGCAAGATTTCATTTTAAGACTTGCTCAGTAGTATCCCATCATGTATACGTACATACCCTGTCTTTGTCCATCCATTCACGTTGGATGCTTAGATTTTTTTCACATCTTGGCTTGTATGTGATGTGCAGTGAACAAAGGGGTTTACATATTTGTGTTTCTGTACCCTGAAGTAAACACCTAGAAGTGGAAGAGCTGGATTATATGCATTTGTGAAGGTTGATTCATGGCTTTTTTTGTATTAGATATGTGAATTCAAAGAAGATTATATATCTGCTTATATATATCTTGTTATATACATATCTTCTTTATATAAAAGATGCACATATATTGATATCTATATAGATAGATATACACATACTAGTGTATATATATATAGTATACACGATAGTATATGTAATGTCATATATATAGTATATACTACTAGTGCATGGCACAACTATCTGGGAACCCCTAAATTTAGTATTCCTTGTTCTGGAGTCAACACTTCAGGATACAAAGACTTTGGGGTGCATATTCGCCACATTTCACTTTCCATAGTCTCACTTCCTTGATTTTATACCTTTATGTTGCCCCATCGCTTTGGAAATCGGTACAACCTATAATTTGCTCTAACCAGTAGACTGTGGTAAAGGTGATGCCACCTCCCTGCCCTCCCTGCCCCCACGGTTAGGGTGCTTTATATGCAACCTCATCTAAGCAGATGAGCAGCAGGTTGAAAGAGAAGCCCCTGCCTGGCTTGGCAGTAAGTGCCCACATTGCTGAGCCCAGGTGGCACCGTACTCATGTGGAGCGACTGCTCCATTCGGCCAGTCTGCAGCTGGAGGGCGATGCTGTGTGCCCACTCACTGCCTGAGAGCTCTTGCAGGCAGCTCCACCCTTGCCCTCCAGTGGTGCATTTAGCCTGGCAGACCCCTAGATGGCAGCCTTGTGATGCCCTGAGCTCCGGACTCAGCCCAGGCTGAACTCCCTGCCCCTGGAAGCCATGCCATAATTAACGTGTGTTTTGCAAGCTGCTTGGTTTGTCATAATTCGTTATGCAACAACAGAGAAGAAGAGAGATTTTCAAACTACCAAGTTGAGGAGCTCGTTTTTTCTTTCCAGTGAGATTTTTGCAAAGACCCTGGTGTTTTTACTGCTCTGCTCCTGCCATGAGGCATGGAGCGAGCCACTCCACTGTGCAGTAGCCCCAGAGATGGGTAATATGTGCCCCAAATGGGGATGCCAGCAGCTGCCGGAGGGCCGGTATTTTTCCTAATACTTGTAGCTTAAAAGACAAGTGTCCAACGTTGTGCTGCATTGACTCGCTAAATAGGGTGAAACAGCTCTTGCTTGTTAGGACCCAGCTAGCATGCATTATTCAGACTCCTTTTAGACCATCTGCTTTCAGCAGTTTGACTCTCTGTACACTGTTGACAGGAATATGACAGACTCATCTGAGAAAACCGTATTTAATCAAGGGGTATTTATAAGCTGTTGTGGACTTAAGTGGACAGGAAAGAACAATGGGGGGGTTGGATAATGGAGCAGCCTCAGGCAAGAGGGGTGTTCATTCACTTCTGGCTGAGGTGCCTGGAGCCCCCATTTTGCTCTGCTATGCTGGTTTCTGATTTCTTTCTATTGCTGCTTTGGGCTTTTCCTAGATGAGTGTCCAAAATGTGCACCCAACCAGCACTCTGACAGATCTGGGCTTTATTCTATTCTATTCTTTATTTATTTTATTCTTCTTCTAAGAGTCTGTCACTCTTCCTTCAGTGGTTACACCGAACGCTTAAGCTCTGCATCTTCCTTAGAGTGGGTTGGGGAATAAAAATGGAAGAGAGAAACAAGGCATTCCCATTCCAAAGGAAGTGAGAATAAAACTGACCCCCCACCCCAAATATCTGGGGATTGAGTAGTAGTCTTTACAGACATGGGTAAATTCTGTGGTGAGATCTGATTTGCTATATTCATCTCCATTCTGTTCAGAGGTTAGGAGATGAAGAAATGATCGGGGTAATGGATAGCAGCAGCTAAATATAAAATGATTTACCTATTATTGCAAACACTATTTTGTCACCATTTCTGGTTGGGACCTTAGGGAGCACCTGCTACATCTGGGAGTCTGACTCCCATTGTAGAAATGGAGGCATGGGAGATGACTGGTCTCAGGTTGAATTGTTCCATTGTGATCGTTATGCCTACTTTGTGGGGTTGCAGATGAGAAAACATCCTTTGCATTGTGTCCTACTCTTGTTAAGTGCTTGGTAAATTCACATGCTATTTCCTTGCCTTTGCCTTTCTCTTGTTTTCGAGTTAAATGTTTGATCTGTGATATGATAGGGAATCGACAAAAACAAGACGGTATTTGAAAATAAGTCATACTTTCTGAAACAGATGAGATTTTTCTCACAAGTGGTTGCCTGTAACCTGTCGACAAATGGGTCTGTCTCTTCCCAAGCATCAGCCCATCACTGCAGCCCGAGCGATGATGTGCACACAGGCAATCCCAGCACCGTGCATCATAATGAAGTCACTTAGGCCTTGGACTACATATGTGTGCTATGTTGAGTGTCCTAGGTTGAGGCAATGACAGCCTTGTTTATTGCTTTCCATTGTCCTGTTAGTTATTGTCACAACAATAATAAGCATAAAGTCACTTTGTAATTATGTAGCAGAAGAGCTTAGGAAAAGGCAGTCTATGAATACAAATTAGAATTCACATCAAAGCTGTTTCCAACAGTAACTAGCCTTGGCCATTGATATATTCATCTTACTGCCTTTGGAGTATGGGATGGTTAGCAGCTAGACGTCACTTATTTAATAGAGACATCCTTTCCATTTTATGAGTCATCTATATGATTTTAACAAACTGCCAAACGTTCAAATGTGGACCACATTACAGTGGTCCAGTGATGTCTACCTCACAGCACAGAACTATTTACTCCACCTGCTATGTGTTATGTGAGTATAGAAGAATAAAATGTAGTCCTTGCATCGGGCATATGTGATTTAAGTCTGGAGGTAGAACGTGATTTAAGTCTGGAGGTGAAGCCATATGTAGCCACAATGTGTTCATCAGGCATGGCGGCTAAATTAGTGGTCGGGACTGTAAATTCTAATTGTGTTTGGAGGAGGTGAATTACTGATTAAGTAGAGCTGGAGTCAGTGATTCATGAAGTGAACGCCTAAAGAATTTGTTTTTGTGTGGGCAAAATGAAGTGCCAATGTGCAAGATTTTTTTGAATGTGCCTTCTGATGTTGCTGCACATGTTGAAATTGGTGGTTATTTGTAGCTGTTGTGGAATCTAGCAGTCATTTAACAATCTGGGGATTGTTCCCGGGAACACCAGCATCCAAACTGGGCAGTGTCACGTGCTGCAGGAGAGAACAAGTGAGGTTCCTTCTATGCTGTCAGCTGCAAAGGATTGAAGTGCCTGGCAGTCTTGCTTCTCTTACCCTCTTGCTCCCTGCTGGTCTTGGTTTAATTTTTCAGGAACTCTTTCTAGAATAGTCTACCAGTGGCACATGCCTGTCCTGCTCCACCTCTGCCGTAGCTCTCGGCCTTAGTACTTCTTCTTTACTTTGTGCTATTAATTGTTCTCCTAAAACTGCTTCACATCAGCTCCACCCCTCACCCTCACTCCTCTGTTTTCACTACTGGGACATGAGCTCTGTGAGAACAAACACTCAGGTTTACACACTGTTGTCTGTGTCCAGAGCACAGAAGAGCAGCTATGACATAGTAAGTGCCCAAGAAGGACTTGTCATGGGACAGCATGACCTTAAGAGTCGCTGCCTCTGGGTCTCCCTGGAGGTGCAGCGGGTTGAGCGCTGCACTGTGAAGCATCCATGGCACAGGAGCATGAGTTCGATCCCCAGCCGGGGAGGGGACGTACATGGCACAGCAGACCTCTCCTGCCTCGCCCACTGCTCCCCTCAGCAGTGTGTTTCAGTCGATCAGCCTGTTCTGTAACCCACTCTGTCTCTGGTTGAATCCTCTTACCCCCACACCTCTGGCCTGCACCCCAGCTCTTGTGTGCGTAAATAAATCTTAAAAAAGAGTCACTGTCTCCAATGGTCCTGTCTTTGATGTGCTGAGGCAGTGATGCCATGTGTAAGAACGAGGCGTTTATACCAGTTGACTAAGGCCTTCGCGCTCTGCGGAAACCAAAGCTTGGCCTTCCAGCATCTGGGGCCTGAACTCACAAGCGCTAGGTACACAACGCTGTCTGCGTGGTAATATTGACAGAAAGGCAGTTTGTGCTGATCTGGAGGTGCAGATGGAACCCCCACCTCGTGTGCACAGGCTTTCAGTCACTGCAGGGGAGAATTTGGCCCAAGTTAGATGTCAGGGCTCATTGTTACCCATTCAAATGTCTTTCTCATTAATACAAGACTAGGCAACCCACCGAGTGAAATCCACAGCGCTCTAACTATTGCCAGCACTGTAACAAAGCAAAGGGTACTTTTTTTTTGAATGATTACAATAGACAGACTCACAGTCTAGAATGGGTTAAAGCTGCTGAAAGCCCATCTGTACAAAGCTACAATTACCAACATTTACTGACAATGGGGAGCAATTTTCTTAAAGCTAATTCAAACAATCTTTCGAGTGGTCATTTGTAACAGTAAATAGTTTGCTGCTGCAGTCGAGGATGTAAAGAGGATTTTTTTCCCCATCTTGGAACTAGACGGAGCATAGATTGAAGCTTGCTTGGGAAGGAGGAAAGGAAAGGTGGGGACGTGTAGCTTACTAAATGGCATTCCTTTCTCTGTTCTCAAACTAATGTGCCATGCTGCTACTTCACTTGATAATGAGTGAAGCGGTGGTGCATAATTAGATATCGCCTTATGACAACCTGAGCCGTTCATCAAACAATAATTTTAAGGGTTGTCATGGAAGGAAGCCTCAGGTTTATTCTGGGACTTTTTTATTTTTAAAGTAGTACAAGCTGCTAGGTAGCGAATCTCTGAAAAAGAAACATCAAGCCTTAAATTTCAGAATCTTTTCTTTTTAACTGAAATAATATGCCTATTCATCATTAGGGGTTGTCATTTCAATTCAGTATTGCCTGTAAGATTTTCTGTGGGCTTCTCTCATCACTGAGACTATTTTAGTCTACTCAAAAGAGAAAATAAATGGACTTAGGAACTTTTAAGCTTTTTGGTTCAATCTAGGCAAAAATTTGGATAAGTAAATTTTATTGCCATATGTTTGTCTCTCCCCATCATAACCCACATGAAAATAAAACCCATTGATGTCATTTTATTTTTTATTACTTTTTTTTAAGATTTTATTTATGCATACAAGAGCTGGAATACAGACCAGAGGCATGGGGGGCAGGTGAGAGGATACCCCAGAGACAAAGTGGGGAGCAGAACAGGCAGATTGACTGAAACACACTGCTGAGGGGAGCAGTGGACAAGGCAGAGGAGGTCTGCTGTGCCATGTGGGTCCTCTCTCTGGCCGGGGATCGAACTCATGCTCAAGTGGCTGTGGAAGCCCCACAGTGCAGCGCTCAACCCCTTGCGCCACCAGGGAGGCCCCATTGATGTCATTTTTATACCGTGTTAAAAGCAGTTGGCTGGTTTAAAATTTTTAATCAACCAGATAATTCAGGTTAAAAAAACAAATGAAATTTGGCTGACTTAATTGTAACTTGTTGGCTTGCACAGTAGTAGCCTGGAGGCTTTTCCTTAGCTACCTAGACTCAAATTTTTTCCCCTGCTGATGCCGACGAGAGAGATGCCTATTTCACTCTCACGAAGGGACACCAGTGCCACAGAGGCCTCCATAACTGTCTGCTTTTGTCAGCCTGTCTCCTTGCCTTTACGAGTGGCGCATGACTGTTCGATGGAATCTTGAAGTCCCTCTGTGTTTGGAAGAGGCCAGCTGGTCCCCTTGATGTGGCCACTGAGACGCCTGGGCCCTGCAAAGACGTCCGCCCCTCGGGCATGCGTGTCACTCAGCTCACAGCCGAGGATGATGGTTTCTTCCCACGGTAGAACCGCACCCCGGACAGCTCGTGATCAGTAGCCTTATCTTCCAGGGGTATGCCGTTTGTCCGTGGGAAGACGTAACGGGAGACTTGGGAGCACTAAATGGAGAAAAATAACTTTTATTTCTGGCGGTGATGAGCTTGGTAGGCATTTCAGCAAATGAAACAAGAAAGGCCGAACTAAGGTCCATAGAGGAGAGAAGTCAGCCAGCGTCACTTGAGAGCAACAACAGAGCAGCCGGGGGCACCGATCCGAGCCTTAAAAGCACCCTAGAAATTGACTGTAGTCTCCTGACTGATGGTTAAATGCCGTGGTAAGGAGGACCAGTAAGATATTTCTAAATGAAGGCAGATCTGGGAAGCAGGGGCTTTGAAGGAGTAACTATATGAATTTCTAGCAGGGTATGAATTTTAGTCAGTGGTTTCACTGAGCAAAGGTAAGCTAGAAAAAAGCGAGATGCAAACATTGTCATGTCCGAAGAATAGTTGAGAATAAAGAAGTGTGACACTGTGGGCACAGCTGTGCATTTTGTAGGTGCCTGGCTTTCTAGAACACAACACACCACTGACCACCACTGGTGGGCAGGAGACCACCGCTGCATGGCAGCTCCTCCAGAGTCAGGGAGCAGCGTTGTTAGCAGCAAGATGCCATGAAACGTGCATCTCAGATAGTCTCTGTGGCTGCAAAGGCCCTTTCATATTCTCGAGCAATCTGTTTTTCTAAAGATGCTTTATCCCCAGAGAGGGAAGAAACACGCCAATATTGGTTGACTTCAGACAGGGAAATTGAGGGCTGGGAAACAGCTCGAGGGAAAGAAACTTCTTTTTCCTCTGTCCACTTGTGTACCTTTTGAAGTTCTTACCCATGGAGTGCTCATAGATATATATTCTAAAATACATGTATTTTCATCTTATCTATATTCAAATAGTTCATGTATTTGAAGTATATATGGCTTCTTTCAATGCTTACTACTACTTCCTGCCTCAGGTTTGGGGCTTTGGGATGTGCTACCTTTTCTGATCCCTAATAAATTCCAGCAGCTAACATAAAGGTGAAATACTACATCCTTAAAAGCCCAAATCAGTTGACTACAGCCCCATTTTTTAAAAAGATTTGTTTATTTATGCATACAAGAACTGGGGTACAGGCCAGAAGTATGGGGTGTGTGTGTGAGAGAGGAGTCACCAGAGACAGAGTGGGGAGCAGAACAGGCAGATGGACTGAAACACACTGCTGAGGGGAGCAGCGGGTGAGGCAGGAGAGGTCTGCTGTGGCATGTGGGTCAGCTCCTTGGCTGGGGATCGAACTCGTGCTGCAGTGGCTATGGTCACTTCTAGTGTGGTGTTTAACCCCTTGTACCACCAGGGAGGCCCAATAGCCCCATCTTAATTGTATTGTTAGTTTTTGATCCACTTTGCTTGAATATATAGGACACTTGAAAATACATTCTTTTTACTTTATAATCTCTCATGAGAAATTGATGGGTCAAACTCATGAACAAATTGGGTCTAAACACTGAGAGGTAGTAACTGATACAGACTAAGTAATGAACTTTTGACAAAAGAATAAGTTAGCCTGCAAAAGGAAGTCAGATAAGAACTAAAAGAGGGACTGACTAATTCAGGTGAAAGTCTGGGGAACTGATTCTATTTGTCTATTGCTGCCTTGTACCCCTAGAACTCAGCTGGAAAACCTTTTATGCCTTTTTAGCTATGTAATCTTGAGTCTATTAGGGAACTCAGTATTCCAAAGCCTCTACTTTTCCTGTCTTTTTCACAGGGCAGATATTATCAATTCAATAGGTGTATATAAAAGAGAAAGACCTTATGCTATAAGCATAGATGTTTGAAATTGAGGCTGCCTTATTTTAAGATCTATCTCTTCCCTCCTCCTCACTTTCCTTTATCCTCCTAAAAGAAAGAAATGAAACTAAAAAATGATTTCAGATGGCTCGAAATCTGGGACTAGGTACACTTTCATTTTCATGGTTTAAGATTAGCTTTCACACTAGTTTGTTCATTAAATTGTTAGCAGAAAAAATACAATACAATACAGAAGGAAGAAAAACAGCAATCTTCCAACTGTGGAAATTTAAGAAAAGTATGTGCTTAATGAGAAAGAAGCATAGTACTTACCCATTATTGTGATTTTAGAGAAAAAAGCAGGGCTAAGGCAGTGACTTTTGGAAATGCTTGTTATGCATGACTGGAAAAAATGTCACCAGCATTCCCTGGGACAGAGCCCAAGATGTAAGGTAATTGGCAGTAACAAATTAGTGGTGATCAGCTAAAGTGTACCTTACTGCTGAGAAGCCACCTCATTTCAAACACCTCAACTCACTTGCAGCACTCTTGAAATATAATCACCGAGGCTTTTCTGAATTGGACCTGCATATCAGCCTTAGTGCCACTCTGTGAACTCTAGAGTAAGAACTGCTGAGATGCTGTTCATCTTCTGTCTCAATGATACCTGAATCACGGACTGTCAGAAAAGAACTCAGATGGGTGGGCTTAGACATGATAAGGTAAAGGTAGAATTTTAAGGGAACTGAAATTATTCATGATTTTCTCATTAAGTATTGGAAGGAATATTTAGCAATCTTTTAAACTTGAATTCACCTAGTAAATCTCATAAAAAAAACTTTAGGTTTTAGTGTATAAGGTCAATACTAAAATCTATTTTTGTAGATTAGCAAAAATGGGGAAAATGAGATTCTATTTACAGTCACATCAAAACAGTAGATACTTAGAAACTAAGTGAAAGAACTGCGTGACCTACACAGAAAAAATGAAACTCTGCTCAGAAAAGCAGGCGAAGACTTACATGAACGGAGAAAAGTGCTATATTCAGGATTGGAAGGCTTTGCTATAGGTAAGAGTTAGTTACTCCTCAATTGAGCTATAGATTCAACCAATAAGACACTCAAATAGCTTTAAAATAGCTTTAAAAAATAGTTTTAGATTCCTGTACTGGTGCAACAGTGTATCAAGGGCATAATGGTTAGAACAACATAGCTTAGTATCTTAATCCTGGAGGCCAGAAGTCTGAAATGGGTCTGAAGTCAAGGTGTTGGCACGTGTGCCTTCTCGAGATACCAGGGGGTATCCTGTTGGCTTCAATCAGCTTCTGTGGGCTTCCAGCATCCCTCAGCTTGTGGCCACATCACGCCAATCTGTCTCATTGTCACGCTGCTCTTTTCTGTAGTCAAATTTCCCTCTACTGCCTCTTTTCCCCCATGCCTTTGTCCCTTCCTCCCCTCTTTTAACCCCAGAACCTCACGATGTTTCTGGATGTCCACTGGTTTTAGAAAGTGTTTTACATTATCGAATTGTCACTATGTAAATGTCTAGTATTTGTTTTTGTCATTCTAACTTGCTTTGTTGCATGTAATTCTCTTAAATTCCCTCCATCTTGCTGCAAATGGCAGCAATTCATCCTTTCTTAAGCCTCTGCCTTCCTGTGATAAGAACACTTGCACTCGTATTTATAACCCACCTGCACAATCCATCCCTGATCGTCTCCCCACTTGAGATCCTCAACTTAATCACATCTACAAAGTCGCCTGTGCCATCTAAAGTAACATTTCCAGGGATTAGAGCCTGAATATCTTTGAGGGCCATTATTCAGCCTACCATGGAAAATGTAAACTCATTCTAAAATTTATGTAGAAAAGCAGAGAATCTAAAAAGAAAAAGACAGTTTTAAAGAGGAACCAAGTTGGAGGCTGGATGCTATCTGAATGCTACCTGATTTTAAGACCTACTGTAATGCTATAGTAATCAAGTCAGTGGTTTTGGCATAAAGACAGATAATATGCAAAAGAAACTATAAAAAAAAACTTTTGAATTTCTGTGTTCTGTGAAAAGCCCCAACTTCCTACATCATATATGCTATAAGGTTAGGAATGTTTACTTTCATTTCTCTCAGATATAAGCATTAGATTTGTAGCTATTTTTTTAAAAAATTGACCCTAAAAGTCAGGTGGTTACTTCTGTAGACAAGCACCTATGATAGATTAGCTGGGGAGGCTAGATTGTTTAATTCTAGGTGTCTGCATTTCAAATAATCAAATATTTAAAGGAACCTGAGTAAACTATGTCTAATGTAACTATTAGAAATCCAAATAATTCAGCAAAAGTGGTGCTGAATTTTTAAATTCCACTTCAATAAGAAGTAATTCCTTTGGTCCAAAGAGTTTGAATTTCCTCTCTCCATCTCTTGGCCCATAGACCATGCATTCTCAAACCTGAGCATGTGTAAGAGTCACTGAGATTCCTAAAGCTATAGAAATTGATTCACAGTAAGTCTGGGATGGTGAAAGAGATAGACAGCAATGTATAGGTCAGAGAGGAAGACGAAGTTGTTCATAGAAGGTGACTAAGAATGAGAAAAGTCCGGTGGAGCACAGAGAAGCATTCAGATGCTCTAAGGTATTCCTGAGTTCAGCCTTCTGTGTAGAGCCCCCAGTGGTCAGGGCCCGGTAACAATACTGCAGGCAACAGTATTGTTTAATCCTCTTTATTGAGTGCCCTTTAAAGAGAGGCACTTGTTTATGAACACTACTAAATGATCATTAGTGATGTGAATGCTACTATTCTATTACACCTCTCTCTTCCTCTCACTCTTTCATTTAATCCCCACAAGGGGGATGTATAATACTGTCTTGAATTTTTTAGATGGGAAACTAAATCATGGAAGAGCCACGGTTTGAACCCAGGTTGCTGGTCCCCATTGCCTGGGTTCTAAACCCCAGTTTACATTATTGCCTATGACAATATTTAACAGGATAGCTTTTTAAGTGGGAATGTGGGTAAGCTAGGTCTAATGTGACTGTTAGGAATAATTCTGATTATTCAGTGAGCACAACCAAAAGGCAACAAAACCCACAAAACTTTATTTAGGCAAAAACATATATTTAAGTGGTTTAGTATAGAGGTAATTTGGAAATTTAGCAAGTAAGCAAGCAATAAGGCAATGATAAGTGGAGCTGTGTTTTAAACTCCATGGGAGCGAGGGGTGTCGGGGAACCCTTGGACATGTGTCATAATGTAAGGTTTGGGAAGACTGATTTGATATTGTTCTCCAATATGGGTTGAACTGCAAATGAGCAGAAAATTGATCAGAGGTGAGGTGTTCATTTTTGAAGCAACAAATCATGTAGGCAAGAAATGACAAATTCAGATATTAGCAGGGCATATTGAAATTCTTGGAACCTTGAGAAAATTTGGTCCCTGGGGTGTTTATTAAAAGCTTTTCCACTTCAGTTTCAAATTACTGAACTCAATTAGGAAAAACACTGTTATTTATTTTTTTAAACTAGATTACTTGGGCAAGTTTTTCGCTTGGGTAAACAGAGTTCATGCCAGGTGATTATGTCATGGTTTTGAAGAAATTTAATACTTTTAGAAATGTGCAGGGTCGTTCAATTCAACTAACCTTTAGGGCATTTTAGTTTCTTCTGGAAATGTGTATACCTGACTTTTCAAAACTGCCTCCTCTTATGAATATACCTTTCCCCTTTGGTTTGATAGTATAGTTATGCACCTCAGAATTTTATTAAAAACACAGTAAAGTCAGCAAAGTAGTATTCTATCTCTTCTGTCAATGCCAATATCATATACATACTTAGAATAATTTTAGCCTCAGAACACTATAGTTTAACTATTCCTAGGTCATTGTCTGTGGCAAGGCAAAAATATTAGTCTTATTTAACATGATAATAGTTTGTGCCAAAATAGCCTAGGGACAAGATCAGCTGTCCTACTTAGCTTGCTTTGGAAACTACAGGGATGTAAGTCATGAACACTTCTTGTTATGACTTCTGATGCCAGAGCAAGTGGCATATTCAGTGTTAAAGTCACTTAGACAAGTGAGAAATTGATTTATCTACTTTCACTTTTCTACTAGTTGTTAGGTCTCTGCATAGCCTTATCTTGGTAGGATGAACTATTTCTTAAATATAGTATATCAAATATAAGTCGTCCTTTACCTGGTATAGTAGTCTGAACATTTAAGTACATTTAGCTTTTTTTTTTTAAGATTTATTTTATTTATGCACACAAGAGCTGGGGTACAGGTCAGAGTGGCAGGAGGTGAGAGTATTTACCAGAGACAGAGTGGGGAGCAGAGAGAGAGAGGCAGATTGACTGAAATACACTGCTAAGGGGAGCAGTGGGCCAGGCAGGAGAGGTTTGCTGCTCAGTGTGGGTTCCCTCCCTGGCCAGGGATCGAACTCGTGCTGCTGTGCTGTGGATGCTTCACAGTGTTGCACTCAACCTGCTGTGCCACCATGGAGGCCCAACATTTAGCTTTTTTATTGTTACAATAGAAACAAAAAATTGACAAAAGAATACCATTTATTGAGTAACTCATATGTGGATGGTACTATATTAAATCTTTTATCTATAAAATCTCATTTGTTTACTGCAGGTAAGAAAGTTAAGATTCAGAGAAGCTCAAAAGTTTGTGTAACAGGAGAAAAGTTGGCTTTTTGAGACTAAATTGTTTTACTCCCAAACTCAGTGATTTCTCTACACGATACTATTTTCAATGACAGTTAACACTGAAAATACCCTCAATGCTCTATTATTACAAGGAACAGAAAGACAGATTGTGGTGTAAACCTTCTCTTTTTTTATTTTAAAGACTTATTTATGCACACAAGAACTGGGGTGCAGGCCAGAGGTGTGGGGGTGAGGGGACATCTAGAGACAGAGTGGAGAGCAGAGCAGGCAGCACATCTACTGAAAAACACTGAGGGGACAAGACAGGAGAGGTGTGCTGTGCCATGTGGGTCAGCTCCCTGGTCAGGGATCGATCTTGTGCTGCAGTGGCTGTGGAAAGCTTTCTGGTGCTGCGACTTAACCCCTTACGCCACCAAGGAGGCCCCTTCTCTTTCATTTATAAGATGAATCCACATCTCGTCAAGGAGAAGCTAACTGCAACATAAAGACAGCGAGCAACAGGGTGCCTTGGTGCTATCTCCTTTAAGCAGATAATGCTCAAACCTTTATCTATTTCTTCAGAGTCACTGCACATCTGTCCTTGGGGGCTTTTCCAGTATCTCAAATTCAAAATGTCGTCAACTGAGCTCATTACTTTGGTTCTCATGTCCTCAGTTCTTGATCCTTTCTGTGGGCGGCGCCATGGTCTCCAAGCCTCGCACTGGTGGCCGTTCGCCCTTCTCCCTCCTCCCACCCTGCTTTTCCCAAGTGCCAGGTCCTGTCGACGTTTCTTTCAAAATTTCCCTTTCTGGTGAATTTGGTTCCTACTCTAATCCAGGCTGCCTTTATTCTTTCCTGAAATACCTCTTCAACTCTCACCGGACATTGCTGGCTCCACAGCATGTTTCTGAACCGCTGTCCTCACTGCAACATCCCAGGGCGCTAAAGCCCTCGTCCCAGCAGCTGCATTCAGGGGTTCTCAGGCACATCCAGGAGTCTGTTAGTTTAGACTGAGTGGTTGAGTGGGACATACTCAAAGTAAAAAATGTTTATTTGAAATTTAATTGATAGCCTGTATTTTTATTAACTAGCTTCCGGCAGCCCTACAATTGAATAGAAAATCTTCAGTTAGCTGTTTAATAAATGACCCTGGCCAACAGCTCGGGTTTTAGTCACCACTTCTGCCCTTGCCCTGCAGTCAGGTGACAGTGGTCACTGGTTTGACACGAACATTGTCCTTCTATAGGACCAAACATTTGTGTCTACCTCCCTTCAAGTGTATGGCTTGAAATGTAACCTCTAGTGTGATGTCTGGAAGTGAGCTCCTTGGGGGTTAACTCTTTTATAAATGGGAGTAATACTTTTAATTATTTTTTTTCCCCAGGTTGATATTTTAATACAGTGTGTTACAGTTGAATGGCTATTTTTGACTTTCAAATACTAAATAACCTTTGTTAGAGTTCTACTATTTCCTACCAAGCCAGCCACTTTAGTTCTTCCATCTAGTTTACATGACACAATAATGCTGTAGATATAACAAAACTAAACTTCCAGATGGATTAAAGGTGTTCAGAGAGGTTATGAACTTTGCCCCTGATCACATGACTAATTGGTGGCAGAGCTGGATTTACTTGCGGAGTAATACTTTTATAAAAGACCCCAGACAACTCCCTTGTCCCCTCCACCATGTGAACTCACAGTGCAGACAGTCGTTTCTGAACCAGAGAAGGGGCTCTCGTGAGACACTGAATCTGTCACTATGTTAGACTTCCAGTCTCTCAGAACTGTGGGTGACTTCAGACATTTTTTCTCCATCTCTGGTATTTTTGTTAGAGCAGCCTGAATAGACTCAGCTGGGCCTTTCCTGACCTACTTGTTTGTGGTTAAGCCAAAATGCTTCTTTTTGAAGGAGTCGGATTTGTCTCAGAACTCCATGGCTCTCGACTTGTATTTTTCTTACTCCAGCTTCCATTGCATGATTTTCAGATTTTAAGCTCTTCTCTGTAGTTGACTGTGTGTTCCCTTTGCACAGGGGCCTTATCTTATTTTTTCCCTTCGAGTCTATAATTAATACAAATTAAGCACTCAGTTTTTATTGAATAAATGAGTGAAATAGTTGCAAAGGCTTTAAAAGGTAATTTTTTAGTTCTTTATTTAGAATTTTAAAATTCTAAATCCTTTGTAAATCCTTTCTTTACAAGGAATAACACTCTCTCAACATTTAACATAGCTTCTGCCAGAAAAGAAAGCTTGCCTAATGGGGGTAAGTGTTAAATGTGAGAATACGAGTGTACTTTAGGGATACTGTGTTACATTCTGTTAACACCAGAGTTGTTGAGTATTCCTAAGAAACAAAACAAACTAATTTCTTTGCTAGAACTTTAAACTACTTCCAATAGCCTAGCCATCATTTTAATTACCAGCTTTTCTTTCAGGGAAGAGAAAGTGACATGGCATAGCTGGGTGATGTAGCAGGCAAGTGGGGGATGGGGTTTTGGCACAAGTGTACAACTTGGATGCTGGAGAAGACACTTGCAAGAATAGTTAAATATGGGCCTCTCTTGTGGTGCAGCGGGTTGAGCGCCACACTGTGAAGCATCCGTGGCACAGTAGTGGCAATCTGATCTCTGGCCAGGGAGGGGACCACAGAGTGCAGCAGACCTCTCCTGCCTTGCCCATTGCTCCCCTCAGCAGTGTGTTTCAGCGGATCTGCCTGTTCTGCTCCCTGCTCTGTCTCTGGTGAGTCCTCTCACTTCTGGCGACTCTGGTCTGTACCCAGCTCTTATATGCAAAATTAAATCTTTTAAAAAACAAAAAAGGAAGACTTAACTATGAATGTCCTGGACATTTACAAACATTCTTTGCACTACTTGGTATATCAAACCATGTTTTGTGAGGCATCTGGTCTCAGTCATCTACTTTGATTGATCTTTTATCAGTTTATATTGAGTATCCTGGTATATGTCAGATCTACATGTTCTTGTTCTGACAAATAAATTGCATCAGTTGGTTGCTTCTGATCTAACACAAACAGAGAGGGGAAAGACAGCCCAGTGTAGCTCTTTGCAGACAAGTTTTACATGCTTCAAGATTCTTTACCTCTGATTTATTAACTATTTTTCAAGAACACATATGCAAGCTGCACAATGTTGAAAAAAGTAATGCCTAGGAACACAGCTCTGGGTTCTCATAACCTCATCAATATGCAAATCCTCAAGTAGGATACAAATATCCCACCAGCAAGAGTCAGAATGACACCCTCATCACTGCATACGGATGAAGGCATGGCTGATAAATTCCTTCTCCAAATACGCTCTCTTGCTGCATTATTTATGGACTTTGAAAATGGAGGTTGACTTCTGCAGTAATTCCTGGCACTGTTCTCTTCCTAGAGGGGTCTGTGAGCTGTAACCTGATCCTTCATGGAAAGCATTTATCCTTTTCTTGACAGTAAAATTGTTACTCTAGTGCAGCAACAATTGTGTTCAAAGATGTTTTGTAGGCCTTTACAACCTTACAGCTGAAGTTGGAAGGACAAGTGAAGGTTTCCCTGACTTGGCTGGCTTTATATATCTAGAAAAATAGTTAATATGCTCCTACATGGTCCTTTTTAATTAGAATTGGAACTTGGGATCTTTTAGGCATGCTGCATTATCTGAACATTTAAATAAGTCTTCTCAGTACTGGTTAGTTTAAGTTCTTCCCTCAAGTCTCCCTTTTTTTCTCATTCTGTTAAAGCCATTGAGGCAGCAAAACTTGTTAAGCAAAATTTGATGTAAAGTACAAGTGGGAAAAGGACTTTTTTGCAATAGAGACATGGAATGCATATAAAATACTTCAAATAAGTAAAATGCAGTTTTCAGGGGAGGAAATATTGTCTATAAAATACCCAAAAAATTCACTCAGGAATGGGTACTTCCTTTCTGCATAAAATCTGAAAATTCTTTTACAACAACTGTACTGTACGTATTAAAATAAGCTCAGGGACTGAAAGAATATGCTCAAGCCAAGGGAATGTTGAATAGTATGTGTAAGGAACAACAGGGGAGAGAGTGGAGAAGCAGGAAAAATTTTTTTTTTTAAAAACGTATCAGTCCTAACTTATTTTTAATTGAGGTACCATTGAGATATATATATATATATATATGTGTGTGTGTGTTTAGTTTTAGGGTACAACATAATGATCTGACACCCGTGTATACTGCAAATGATCACAGTAACACCAGATAACACCTGCCACTTACACGTACTTTTTTCTTGTGAAAATCTGATCTCCTCTCTCAGCAACTTTCAGATATAATGCAGTGTGATTAGCTGTAGTTGCCATGCTGTATGTGACAGTCCTATGACAATTATTTCATAACTGGAAGTTTGTACCTTTTGACCCCTCACAGCCATTTCATGCCCCATCAGCCCCGCCTCTGGCAATCACCAATATGTTTTCTGCATCTCTGAGCCTGGCTTTTTGTGGGCCCAATTTTTAATGTTTTTTTGTTTCCTCTATCATGCCACATTTAATGCTGTTTGTTAAGTCCTTGAAAGCTTTTTTCCTGCCCCTAACAGGCCATTACTGAAACATTACTCTAAAATATCCCCTGAATATGGTGTCTTTTCGCTTTTCCATACAGTTACAGAAAAGTTCCAGAAAGAACCAACATCCCAACCAACCAACCAACTTGTATCTTTTGATTCAATAATCACTAATGAGTTTTAGTAATGATTTTTCAAAAAACATCATTTGAAGTTTTTATTATATATCATGGTGTTATATAACGTTTCACCACTCATCTAATTTTTAAATACTTTTATTAATAGTAACTGCACAATGAGGGATTTGGCTCATTATTTCCTTTATACTCCTAGTATAAAATTATTACAGCAGTGTATTATAAAAAACAACTGTGGCATATATTTCAAATGGCCTTCATTGATGTTATAAAAGACTTTCTCACCTTGAAATTATTTTTCCTCATTTTGTTAGGAGAGATTAGTATCTTGTTTGCAATGACTTTATTAGCAACATGGAACATTCTTGATTTATTATTTGCATGTTTTGTGAGGGCAGCTTATATATGTAATACTGACATACTGATTACAACTCTCAGGTCTTGTTTTAATTCTACGGGTATACACACACTATTGTAGAAAAATTAAGTCTTTGCTCTAAGCACAGTGATCATTCTGATTCCAGAAGAAAAACAAGATAAATAAAATTTAAAAAATCTCCATTTTCTCAAATATAAACTCTCTATTTGTCAAATGCTAGTGAGGATCCATGCTGGAGCTACCCTGGCTGAACAGAGGCAGTTCCTTTAGTTGAGGCTTTCGAGATGAGTAATGTGAAAGTTCCCAGAAAGACGTTTACAGGTAATTATTTGTCTATTCTTAGGTAGCTTGGTTTTAAGAAACTTTAATAGAAGAGCAGAACTTGTAAAGTAAAATACAGTGTCATGAGTTTCAAACTTCCTTCATTCCATTCTATGACCCAAGGCCTTTAAATAGCTGAAAGAAATAGAAATTAAATTGTTTCAAGTTCTTTTGCTTATCAGTGAGAAAATGAATATAAAACTAGAACATTTTAATGTTAGAAACACCTGGTATTGCTGAATATTCTCGATCAGAGGCTTGATGTACCCTGTGCCTCACATTTCCAGATTATGTATACCTGTAGATTTTAACAGTGCAATTGCTTTGCTTTTCTAGTTAAAAAATTCCTGGTATCCCCCCCCCCCTCCAACGAGCAACTGAGGGGAACCTTGCGGGTAATTAATTTTTTGGTAGCAAGTATTTCACTGGCCGCCATCAAATGGCAGACTTGAGAAATGACTAAGTTGTGCATTTCTTCTAATGTGTTTTACTATATATTTATCTTTCTTATTAGGAAGTATGGGGTGTATGGTTTTCTCACCTTTGATCCTCCAAATACTTGAAGGAAAACCAAATAGATGCTACTTTCACTCAGTCTTTTGACCAAGTCTGCATCTTGAAAGATAAAACAGAAAACCCAGATTGGATGAAAATTAAGACCTAGCTGTGGTATTATCAGCCTATGATCATGCCATAGTGCTTCTCTCTAGCAGCTTAACCTTGATTAATGTCATGATAAATTCAGAGTGTCACACGGTAGAAAATTCCATAATTTGAAACCATCCTGGAAGAATTACTAACGGGGCAGGTAGAGGAGGGAGAGGGACAAAGCAGCTTACAAAAGGGGAGGCAGTAGGCTGGGAAGGTTCAGTGGCAATTTCATGTAGTCTCACAGCATGATTTTCTTTTAAGTTGGACACAGTCATTTTTCTTTGGCATAGTTATTAGTATTAGTTTTTAGTCCCTTTTTATTGGCAATTATTTAATAGCTTTTTGAATAAAAGCTAAATGAAATGGCATGAAGCCAGTTTCATTAACAGAAAAACATTTATACAGCTCAGCCCCCAAGAACAGGATATTCAAATCTGTAAATTCTCCATATTTGACTTTTCTCTCATGTATGTCTGTCATTGAATGAGCAAATGCCATCAAGGATGCTCAAATAAGCTTTTCTAGACTATTAAAAGATACATCTACAAAATAAGAAATGCTTCAACGTTTATCTTCAATATGGTCTGTAGATTTTTTAAAATTGTACAAATTACTGAGAAAGAATTCTTTTAATGTTTAATTGATACATAACATTAGTTTCAGGTGTACGACATGATTCGTATTTGTATACATTGTAAATAATCATCATATGACTAGTTAACATTCGTCAACATGTGTAGTTACACAATTTGTTTTTATTGGGAAAGTAGACAGAGACTATATATCCTTTTTAATCTACCACAGTTTACGTTCTCTGGTCATATACTTGTACTTTTTATATGATTCTAATTTGATTAAATGGAAGATCTCATTGCATAGTCCAAGAAAATGGGAACCAAGGGGAAAAAACCAGACACCAAATAGTCCTTGAAAAGAGCTTCTCTCTCACTAGTTTACCCTAAATAATACACAGTCAGTAATTTTCTGGATGTAATGTTTTAATTAGGTTAGAGGCTGGCTCCTAAATGATGACTTAAAATAAAACTCTCTGCCCACTCTGAAAGTGAATGTGTAGAACCACACTACAGTTCTGCCGGGAAGCATCCTTTAATCCAGAGTCAAGGTGGAGAGAATAATTTGAGATTTAATAGAAGGTTTTGATATTGATTTTCCAGCTTGGACCCCCAAAATTTCCCATGCTGAAAAGCAGGCATTTATAGGACTACCTCCTCCTCTCAAAGCGGATCCACATTCTATAGTCCTGTCTACACTAGCCTTGCCTATCCTAGTCTTTATCTAGATCTTCACCTTAAAAGCTGCTTGCTCCTCTTGGGCCTCCCTGGTGACCCAGTGGGTTGGGCAGCGTGCTATGAGGCAAACCGCAGCCACTGCAGCACGAGTTCGATCCCTGCTGCCGGCCAGGGAGGGGACCCACAAGGCATAGCAGACCTCTCCTGCTGTGCCCGCTGCTGCCCTCAGCAGTGTGCTTCTGTTGATCTGCCTGTTCTGCTCCCCGCTCTCTGTGGCTCTGTGGTGAATCCTCTCACCCCCTACCCCCACACCTCTGGCCTGTACCGAAGCCCTTGTATGCATAAATAAATAAATCTTAAAAAAAAAAAAAAGCTGCTTGCTCCTGCCACAAGCAGAGAAGAGCCCAACCAGAGAAATCTATTTCTCTTCCTCTTGGTCCACACCCTTTTCAAGCCTCATTTGCTTATTCTCTTTCCTGTCTTCTGTGTTGACTCCTGATGTTGGTCACTGCATTTAAGGAACTGTTTGGGTTCCTTTGTCTATTTTCTCACTTCTGTTGCCTCCTTGGACACCACTGGCTGTCAGGGGCCCTGGAGAGTTTTTCGGGGGGGTATTCTCTCCCCCAACACTCTGTTCAGGAAGCCACTGTGAGGCTGAGGCAGGATAGTCAGACCTGGAGAAGGGCAGTTACCCCACTCAGCAGTGAGTAGAGTTGGCTTTGGGGAGGCAGATCAGCAGTGATCAGTATCCTTGACCATTCGCTTCACTTGTTACTTGATGATAGAAGGAGCAAGAAACAAGCAGGTTGTTTCTGGAGATGTTGTGGGGAAGCAGAGCTTCAAAATGCTAGAAATGACACAAAGCATTGTCATTAGGTGTCCCTATGACCCAGTCATCCACTCAGCAGCAGAGGAGAATTACTAGTACATATTGGTAAATTCTGACACCTCCACTACTATGGAGGAATCTCTTCCGGGGGTGGGGTGGGTTCAAAGACATTTATACTTTGCTGTTTCCTTCCTGTTGTAATAGGGTGAGAAGGTAGATAGGTAAAGGCAGATGAAGGTTCATAGCTCTATGACTGACACTTAATTTTACTACAATGAGTTGAGTCTTCCTGATTGACTAGTTGTACGTATGACAGAAAAGTTGGGGAAAAAACTAAATATCCATCTAAGGGGAATTAGATTAACAGTGTTTTGCAGTTGACATAATTCTGAAAGATGATGTTGAATTTGATTAATGTTTCCACTCTGGGTTTTGCGAGTAAAATGAACTTGAAGGTTCTACTTGGAGAGTTTGCATTTTGGGGTGAGTGCTTCCTTGAGGCAAGTCTCAGTCTCACTGAGCATCAGTTTCTCATAGTGAAATGGGGAAAATGACAACTGTCTCACTTCTCAGCAGTTGCCAAATTACACGAACCTACTGGAAAACATGGAAGAGTGGGCAGCACTGTGATACAATGATTTCTGAATTTAAATTTGTTCAATTAAAAAAAAACTATTAAGGGAAGGAACAGTGGGATAGGGCAACAGGCACAAGAACTTTATATTTCAGTTTAGAAAGTGCTAGCAAAATCTCAAGGTTAAGGAAACAGTAACTTTTTCACCTTGTACGTACCTGAAACTTGTAGCCTACAAGTTTATGCATTAGGAAATGCATAAAGGCGTGCTGGGTCCTGACACACCTGATACTTTGGCAATAGGAGAACTAACAAGCATGTGTTAGGAGTTCTTACATAGTTAAAAGGTCAAGTAAAAAATTAGGGGAAAAAAGATGTGTTTGGAGCCACTGCAGAACTTTTGCTAAGAAAAACTATCAGATAACATACATCAATTCTTTAACTTTAGGAATAGCTCAAAGAAATAATTCAAAAATCTAGTTCTAGAGTAAAAGTTGGTAATTTTTCTAATGTAAAAATATGTTTTGATGCAAATGAATCTTAATAGTTTGCAAATTTTCCTGAATTTTATTGACATAGAATTGATATACATGATTTAAAATTAAAGTCCACAGCATAATTGTTTGACTTAAATATACTGGGAAATGATTACCATGTAATTTTAGTTAACAGCCAGAGAGCGACAATAAAAAGAAAAAGGAAAAAAATTCTCTTTGTGATGAACTCTTAGGATTTATTTTTAGCACGTTTCACATGTACTCATATGTATCGATGTAAAGTACACAATGACCCTAGATGTGTATACACATATATGTATGTGTTATGACGGTGGTGTTAACACTAGTCGTCATGGTGTACGTTACATTGTTAGTAGTTCTTGGTTGAGTGTATTCGTGTACACCTTAAATTTATCAAAATGACAGGTTATGGAGTTATACAAAGGTATATGCTGTAATATAATCGCTCTTGTCATATTTATCACACCACATGGTTTTAGTGCAATATTGTCTATTCATTGTACTGTGCACTAGATACTATGGCTTACTACTCGCTGCAAGTTTGTCTGCATAAGTAACATCAATCTTAACTCCATATCCTCATTCCGCTGGTAACCGTTAGTTTATTTTTACAAATCTGACTTTTTTAAGATTCCATATATAAATATCAAAAAGTACTTGTCTTTCTCTCACCTCTGCCAGGTTCCTTGCCTGGGCTCAGCGGGATAAGCAGCCCCACTGCCCATAAGACACTGTTCTTGTGGCCTTGACTCAAGCCAACCCATACCCCAAGTTCTCTGGCCCACTAGAACTTAGTTTTTCTCTGCAGACTGTCCTCTCTGCCCATGCTGGCTGGGCCATGTGACTGTCATTGCTTCTCTAGAGGCCCTCTGGTTAGTAGTCAGAGTCAGCTTCGGAGGAGGCTATGAAGCTGCTGCCAGGTGAGATGGGTGCGCGTGCATCCACTTCAGGCGACTCCCTCCACAGCTGGTGCTGGCTTTGCTCGTGGATGCTTTGCTCTATGGACAACAGGCTCTGCCTGTTTGCCTCTCAGGTTCAATGTCACTGCATTACACAGCTTCTAGGTGTCTTCGTCAGTCTTTCTGGTCAGAAAGGGCCAGAGCCACATTCTCCAGCAGCTGGCCTGCAACTCAGCTACTCTGCCTGGGTGTGGGCAAACTGGGCTCCAGGGCAGCCTCAGAACCAGGCAGATCTGTAACCCACAGATTTGCACCACCGGCCTGGTTCTGTAGCTGAAGAAAGGTGCTGGTTGGGTCTACTACTTGGACTCTGTAGAGAGGAACTCTCTGAAGATCCTAAGGCTGACTATTGGAAGTCTCTCTTCCCATCTCAGACTCCCAGTGGTGGAATCGCATAGCTTCCCCTGGAATTGCCACGGGCAGGATGAGGCTATGGGCTCCGAGAAAGTAACCCGCAGTGCTGGGGAGGCTGGCTGTCACAGTGGCCAGTCCTCCCGCTAGAGGAGCCGTTGGCTCTGGGGGCACCTCTCTGCCTGGTGCATTCCGTGTGCAGCTCTTACTCTTCCAGTGTCATCTGTGTTTCTCTGTGGTGCTGGGGAAAGCTTCAGCCTCACCCAGCATAGCAGCATTTGCTCATTATCTTTTTGTGAATAATTGTTGGCGGTGGTTCTTGGAGGTGCAGCAAAGTCAGGAATGACCTATGTTATCTTGGAGATGTCACGTTAGTTTTTATGCAAAATACTTGGAAATAGAAGTCAACCTTCTATTATTTCTTACAGAAACTATACAATCATGTTTTCTAAAGGAGATACTAATTCCTTAATCCTAGCTTCAGAATTGATTATAATCATAAAGTGAACTCCTGTTATATAGATCATCTTATTTCTTAAAGGTGCAATAGAAAAACCACCAGTGTTTCAAGGAATACTGTCTTATAATTTTTTTGAAAATTTGCATATTTATAGAATTTTTAACACCTGAAGCCTACAGAACTATTACCATGAACTTGTTACTGTTTTTGCTTCAGTTTGCCTCCAGTATAATTTTTTTTTAAGGAAACATGATTTTTTTATTAGTGTGCATATTTTACACCTGACGGCACCATGGTGTACACGTAGGAGACCATGCTGGGTGGAGGACGGAGAAGTTCACTAATGATGCAGGTTCATGAGAAGTCCTCAAAACTCGTGCTCGCCCTCCTCCTCCTCCAACTCCCCCTGCTCGAAGGCCATGGTGGCCTGGTACTGCTGGTACTCGGACACCAGGCCCTTCATGTTGCTCTCGGCCTCGGTGAACTCCATCTCCTCTATGCCCTTGCCCGTGCACCAGTGCAGGAAGGCCTTGCGCGGAACATGGGCGTGAACTGCTCCGAGATGCGCTCGAACACCTCCTGGGTGGCCGTGCTGTTGCCGATGAAAGTGGCCGACATCTTCAGCCCCGGCGGCGGGATGTCGCACACAGCCATCTTCACGTTGTTGGGGGGCCACTCCACAAAGTAACTGCTGTTCTTGTTCTGCATGTTGAGCATCTCCTTGTCCACCTCCTTCATGGATGTGCGGCCACAGTCAGGTAGTGGCTGTCATGTTCTTGGGTCGCAGGCGGCCTTCATGTTCTTGGTGTCGAACATCTGCTGGGTGAGCACTTGTACTGTTAGGGCGTGGTACTGCTGGCTGCCCCAGGGTGAAGCCAGACATGAAGTGCAGGCGCTGGAAGGGCACCATGTTCATGGCCAGCTTGCGCAGATCGGCGTTGAGCTGGCCCGGGAAGTGCAGGCAGGTGGTCACTCTGGTGGCCGACCCCAGGTGGTTGAGGTTCCTGTAGGTGGGCGTGGGCAGCTTGAGGGCGCAGGAGCAGATGTCGTCGTACAGTGCTTCATTGTCTGTGCAGTAAGTCCCGTCGGTGTTCTCCACCAGCTGGTGGATGGACAGGATGTCTCTGTAGGGTACCACCATCGTGTCCGTCATCTTGGACGAGGGCACCACGCTAAGGGTGTTCATGATGTGGTTGGGGTACTCCTTGCGCACCTTGCTGATGAGCAGCATGCCCATGCCCAAGCCAGTGCCCCCACCAGCGAGTGGGTCAGCTGGAAGTCCAGCAGTTAGTCAAGCTCTCGGACTCTTTCCATACAACGTCTAGGACCGAGTCCAGCTTGGCACCCTCTGTGTAGTGGCCCTTGGCTCACTTGTTGCTGGCTCCACTCTGGCCATATATGAAACTGTCCGGCCTGAAGAGGTGGCCAAAGGCCCCCGAGCGGGCGCTGTCCATGGTTCTGGGCTCCAGGTCTACCAGGATGGCACGAGGCACGTACTTGTGAGAGGACGACTCATTGTAGTACACGTTTATCTGCTGCGGTCTATGCCGTGCTCGTCACGGATGACCTCCCAGAACTTGGTCCCGGTCTGGTGCCTCACTGGCCGGCCTGGATGTTCACGTTCTCCCTCATCCTTGTGCGGGTGGCGCGGGACACGAGAGGACTGTCCGGAAGACTGTACCGCCAGCATAAATTTCCCTTTCTACAACTTTGTACATTAGAATTAGGTTGATTAATAGCTTTACAAGCACTTTCACTGTTACCTCTTCATTTTTTTAAAGACTTATTTATTTATGCATACAAGAGCTGGGGTACAGGCCAGAGTCGAGGGAGGTGAGAGGATTCACCAGACAGATTGGGGAGCAGAACAGGCAGATCAATGGAAGCACACTGCTGAGGGGAACAGCGGGCACAGCAGGAGAGGTCTGCTGTGCCACGTGGGTCCCCTCCCTGGCCGGGGGCAGGGATTGAACTAGTGCCTCAGTGGCTGCGGTCTGCTTCACAGTGTGTTGCTTAACACACTGCGCCACCAGGGAGACCCTACCTTTTCATTTTTTAGAGATGAATATATGACTTGATAATGACTGATGGCTAAAAAGAAATACATGTTTATATTGAGGATTTAAATTATTAATCTTTTTGCTTCCTCACTGGTAACCTATTGAAGGGAGATTTATTAACTACTGTTTCTTACAGTAGTTAATAACCAGAAGAATGAATTAAATATCATTTTTTAAAACTAAAAAATAAGGATATTGATGAAATGTTCATGGAAGACACAGAATGTGTCACAGAAAAATTAGCAGAAGCTGAAGGATACCTTGAAAAAGTAGTTTATTACCAAAGTCAATTTAGCAGAATTTAAATGCCATAGTGCAATCTCCAAAAGTCTGCACAGTTCAGACTGAAAATAGAAATGTTTTTGTATGTTGTATCTGTTTTCAGTCTCAGCTAAATGAGTGAAGTAAATATTGCTCATTTCCCTGATACTTTATTTTAAAAATAATGTGATTTTATTAATGCTGAAGTACAGGCTTCCAACCCTGTGCACCAGCAATGCTTAAGCTGTTATGTACATGAACAGTACAGACCCCTTAGGAGAGACCAACTAGATGGAACAGCAGGGACCCCCTCCTCTCAGTGATGGCCCAATGGATGCGGCATTGTTTCTACTTTTCTTAGAGAAAACCTAGTTAGAAGTTCATCTTTCAAGAAACTTGGGTTAAGGACATGATACTTGTGAATAAAACTTTTATTCAATTTAGAAGTTTAGTTGAGGGCCTCCCTGGTGGCACAGTGGGTTAAGCAACTCCCTATGAAGCAGACTGCAGCCACTGCAGCACGAGTTCGATCCCTGCCCCCGGCCAGGGAGGGGACCCACGTGGCACAGCAGACCTCTCCTGCCTCGCCCGCTGCTGCCCTCAGCAGTGTGTCTCGGTCAGTCTGCCTGTTCTGCTCCCCAATCTGTCTGGTGAATCCTCTCGCCTCTCTAGCCTGTACCCCAGCTCTTGTGTGCATAACGAAATAAATCTTTAAAAAAAAAATAACTTTGTCTCCACTGGGATCAATTAAAAAAGTTTAGTTGAAGGGAACATTTTATAAACAGGCATCTATCATATCTATCTGTGTCACATATTGTCTGTAACACGGTTGTGGTAAACTTCTATAACAGGCTTCAGTGATGCAGCAGAGTCTGAAATTGGGTAGTGAACTATTACTCTTAGTTAATAGAGTGAAAATAGTATTAGTAGGTCTACATTTGAGTTAAGATAGAAGATGCAGTGACTATAAAATACTCATTTGGCCAACATAGTCAACGATTTATTCTTTATCCTTCGTATGTGTATACGATGGAAAATGAAGGTTTATAACTCTTGATAATGACTGTCAGTTAAAATACTTAGAAGATGGAGGGAATTTGATTGGTTAGAGTCCTACAACTCCAAAACACCTTCAACTACTGACTTCTCAATTTTTTAATATTAAATTTTATATTATAATCATTTATTCTTTTTGGTATAAAATGACTTCACAGAAAAAAAACAGGAAATAATGAAATTGCTTAATTTATGGGTTAGAAAATTGAACATTTGTTAAACATGAGCATGAATAGTTATATAATCAGAAAAGTAATTAAAAATAAATTATGCAATGTCTGCAAATTTTAAAATCTTTGTAATATTGAACACAATTATATGGATATATTTTTAAATCAGGTCATTCAATCTATGGAAGAGATTTTATTCATGAAGTACTACATTAAACAGTAAAAACAAAATTGCCAAAAACTAAATTTAAATCTAAAATTAGGGAACGGTTAAGCAAATCATGTTATAGTCACTGCATGAACACCATAGTCATTAAAAATGATTACACAGATCCTGTATATGTGTGAGATAATACTTTTTAATGTTAAGCAAATTTGTATTATAAAATTGGATGTATAATGCTTTGGGGGGAAAAATGAAGTATTGCAATTTGTTTTAGCATGATGAATATTTTTACCACAGCTTTAAAATTTTTATTTCACTTTTTAAATCAGTTTCATAAGCATTCAAGATTCTAGGTTATCATTATTTGTTTACTCAAGGAGACAGTGAGCTATATATGTGTATATGTATGATATATAAATTAGTATTTTAGCAAGCATCTATTAAACAACCTTACTAAAATTGATGTATTTACATCATTCGCAATAGGGCTTTTGGCAAGTTCTCACTTGTAGGGTTTTGGCAAGTTTCTACTTGTGGACTTTAAAAAAATAAAGGTCACACTGTGATATGGCTTACTTAGCGTAATTACTTACTCCTCTTAAGGCCACCAGTCTATTAATCTCAGAATGCGGGTTTTCTACCTTGATTTTTTAATGAAAGAGACCCAGCAGGGTCATGAGAAGTACAAGCACGTATGACTTTGTGCCTTCCCTGGGAAACTCAGACGGAATAACTTAACCAGCCGAGGAGATCGCTGTTAGCAAAGTCAGCAGACATAGCTGCCCAGACTTGAGGTTCTGCTGCACTTGCTCGAGCTGCTTCTCAGTCATCGGGAGACTGGAGATCACAGACAGTGCATCAGACAGATGCTGGTCTTTGTGTATTACGGATGTGTCTCCAGGCTGCCAATTGGGCAATGCTGTGCTGTGAAGTCTGAAAATGAGGGTCCGACCCGCTCCTGTTTCTTTGACTTCAAAAGGCCCAGGAATATCACCCCGGCCTGCAGCTTCCTTCCTAAAATTGGCACTGCCTTTTCATGGTGCAGGCTCTTTGTGGTACAGAGGAGATTCTAAGGAATGCCTTGCTCTGAATTTATCCTTTCCAGGTTCTCATACAGTAACAGGGAAATTAGTCAAAGTGTTGTTGGTATCTTTAACATCAATATTTTTTTCAGTTTGGATGTGGTGAGTCCCCCTTCCCTCCCCTGCATTATTTAAGGCCATATGGACACATTACTTGAATGAAATTCTACTGAGTCTAACTGCATTTAGTGTTTGATACAATCACCTACCCTTCAAGTCACAATTTGGTTTATGATTTCAATAATATTTGAAAGACTGAAGTCTCAGCAGCCGTTGAACAGTGAGTGAGTAACGTTTTTTTACCCTCCTGTTGCATTCTTAGTCAAGTGCTAATTATATTTGTTACCTGCACATGGTTCAAAGGTACAATCTTAGTATAAAATCAGGTACCAACAACCAGCATGTGACAGCATGTGCACTATGACCTCTTGGCAGTAGAGCATGTCACTCAGCAGTAGCCCTTCGGGATGCTCTTGCTCTTAAAACACTGCCCCCCCCATTCCACTCACACACCCCCCCCCCACACACACACACACTCTGTCTCTCCTCCCCACCTCCTTGCAGGATATTGAAATCCTGGCCTGGCCGCAAGCTGCCACGTGGTCTTTCATCACAACCCACATAAAAGATTTGTAGTTGAAAGGGGACTTCTCTTTAAGGCACATTTCTAGAAACTAGACTACTTAGAAATACTTAAACTCCAGACTCTCACTAGTTTCAAAGTGTCTGTTATCTACCCTAAGGGAAGGGCTGAAAGAACTTCTTTCAACATCGTGAAAAAAGACAAAATCACAAAACCTTGGGTAAATGCAATAAACTTTGTTGAATTTTCAAAAATTCATTTGCAATTTGTGCTATTATAATTTTCAGCTTACAATGTATATAGAGAAACTACCTAAGGCAGTTATAAAAAGAGTGAAGCAAGTGGGTGGGTCAAGTTATTCTGGTGCGGAACACTGCGGAGTGTTTGCTCACAGGAGTCTGGTCCAAAGATGACAGTGTGAGTGCACCATCCGCTCCCGGGCAGGTTGCAGTGTCTCCTGATAGGGGCTGCCCATCAAGACTGTACAGTAATGTTGACATTATCTGGGGGTGGTCTTGTGATTTATTAATCTCTTACATCTGGGTCCATGTAGCTATATTAGCTTCATTGTACAATATGATTCAATATTTCAATGTTGCAAAATAATCACTACAATAAGTCCAGATAACATTCTGTCACCATATAGTTATCACAATTAAAATTTTTTGAAGATCTAAATTCTTAACACTCAAGTATGCTATTGAGTATTGTTAATTATGGTCCTCATCTGCATGTTCATCCCTGTGACATCTTTTATAACTGGAACCTTATACCTTTTGACTCCTTCCATTTTGCCCATCGCTCCCACATCCCTATGGCAACCACCAATCTGTTCTGTTTTTATGAGCTTTGTTTAGATTCCACATATAAGTGAGATAATTATTTGTCTTTTCTCTAACTGACTTAATTCACTTAGCAGAACATCCTCAAGATCCATCTGCATTGTTATAAATGGTAACTGGTTGTTCTTTTTTATGACTGAGTAATATTCCATTTGTGCTCTATATTTCTACTGTGTATATATCACATGTTAAGTTGTCTTTATCCATGCATTCATCTTGGACACTTAGGTTATTCTCATAGCTTGGTTACCATAAGTAGAGATGCTGGATCACATCATAGTACTATTTTTACTTTTGAGGAACTTCTGTATTTCCACTATTTCCATAGTAGCACCAGTTTAAATCCCCATCAAGTGCACAATATATCTCTTTTCTCTTTATTTTCAACATTTGTTTGTCTTTTTGTTGCATTTATCTGATGTATCTTTGAGTATCTTTTCATGCACCCCATAAACATCTGTATCTCCTCTTTGGAAAACCATTTATTCGTATCTTCTAATTTTCTAAGAGGACTGTTTATTTGCTACTATGTTCATGAATTTTAGTATCTTAAGTGAATAATACTAAATAGGTAAATGACTTGTAAATATTTTCTCCAATTTGGTAGATTATCGTTTTAGTTTACTAATGACTTCCTTTGCTATGAAGTTTAGTTTGATGTGCTCGTTTATTTTACTTTTGGAATCCGATACCAAAAGTCATTCTCAAGACCAATGTCAGGAGCTTACTACCAATGTTATGGTTTCAATTATTACACTCAAGCCTTTAATCCATTTTGAGTTCATTTTTGAGGTATAACGGCCCCATTTTGTTATTTTGTCTATGGCAGTCTAATTTCCCCAAAATCATTTATTAAAGTTGTTCTTTCCATATATTTTTTTGCTCCTTTATCATAAATTAGTTGTCTGGTTCCTGATATTAGAGGAATAGTCAAGTATGTCCACTCTCATCAGGTTTTTTTTTTTTTTTTTTTTCAGCATAGCACTGGAAGTTCTAGTTACAACCAGGCAATAAAAAGAAATAAGCAGTTAATTAATTTGTTTATTCGTGGGCTCTCCATTTCATTTCATTGCTCTGTGTGTCTGCTTTATGTCAGTAAAATATTGCATAGACCACTATAGCCTTAATATAGTTTGAAATCAGGGAAGATGCTTCTTCCAGTTCTTCTGCCTTAAAATTGCTTGGGTTATTTGGAGTCTTTTATAATTCCATACAAATGTGTTCAATTTGTAGACTAGGGAATGATCAATTGGATTTGTTTGTTCTATTTCTGTGGTTAATACTACTGGAATTTTGATGGGGTTTGAGTTGAATCAGTGAATTTCTTGAGAGTATGGACATTTTAACAATATTAATTCTTTCAATCCACTAACATAGATTATATTTTTATTGTTTATGTCTACTTAAAGTTGTTTTTATCAGTGTCTTATAGTTTCAATACAATCTTTTACCTCCTCGATGAGACTTATTTGTAGCTATTTTATTACTTTTTATGCAATTTTAAATGGGATTTCCCTTAATTTTTTTCAGGTAATTATTCTTGTATTGAAATACAAAAAAGTGTATATTGTATTTTGCATCTTGCAACTGAAAGTTTTCCTCTAAGATCAGAAACACATCTTGTATTTCTTTAAACAAATACCTCAATATAGTATTGGGAGTCCCAACCAGATAAAAAAGAAAATTAAAAGATCTCCAACTTGGAAAGAAAGCTATCAGTTTGATGGTGACATGGTAATATACAAAGGAAAATCTGAGTCCCAGTATAAAGCTATGAAAATTAATAAATGAATACATTATGATTGCAGACTACAAAAAATTCACTTGTGTTTCTATACTTAAATAATAAACTAGAAGAAAATTCAGGGAAATAATTCCTGGAACATTGTAGCAAAGAAATTAAATACTTTAATCAAAGCGGTGAAAAACATGAAATACAATGAAGATAGGTGTGCTGAAAACAGACATTTGTTTCAAGAAATACAAGATGACACCCAAAAAATGGAAAGATAATCTGTGCTCATGGATTGAAAATGTCAACATTTTCATTATTCAAATGGCTGTATGACCTAAAGCAATATATAGGTATAGTGTGACCCCTACCAAAATCTCAGTGGTATTAATAGAAATAGAGCAAAAATTTATGAAATTTCTTTGAGACAGCAAGAGACAATGACTAAGCAAAACAATCCTGAGGGGAGGAAAAATAGAGGTATTCTATTTCCCAATTTTATACTACGAAGTGATAGTAATTCAAACAGTATGGTATTTGAATTAATCAATGGAACAGAATTTAGACATTAGAGATAAACACAAAGATATGTGGACAACAAATGTGCCAAGAGCAGACAATGGAGCAAGGAAAGTCTTTTCAATAAGAGCTTTTGTGAAAACCAGAAAACCATATACAAAAGAATATAAAATAGACCACTAACACCAAACACTATTAATCAAACTGGATTAAAGATGTGAATATAAGACCTAAAACCATAAAATACATTAAAAAAGGCAAGGTGCATATATGCTCCCTGTCACCAGAGCAGTCATCATTTCTTGTTATTAAGGAACTACAAATCAAAACACAATAAGCTATCACCTTACACCTGTGAGAATGGCTATTGCATCACTAGTTATAATAAGTATTTCCAAGTCTTGGCTAAGTGTCTGTCAAAAGATGTGACATATATACACAATGGAACACTACTCAGTTATTAAAAATGGATTCCTGCTATTTGCAAAAACATAGATGTAGAGAGTATTATGCTTATAAGTGAGGAGAAAGACCTACTGTATGATTTCACTCATGTACATAAAAAAAATAAAACGTTTAGATCAAAATTGCAAAATACTGGTTACCATTGGGAAGAGGGATGGGTGTGGGTAAATAGGATAACAGGAGATAGCTGTATGGGAAAAGATAGATGGGCTTTTAGTGGTGAACTTAATGTAGTGTATACAAATATTAATGTACAATGATGCATAACAAAAACTTAAATGTTATACAATATTAATTTAAAAAAAACAGTTTTGAGTGTATTGTAAAATGCTGTGAATTGATAAGGTTTGGTCTGAGGAGACTGTCAGATAGCAGATCTAAAACTGTTCTTGGATTATATTATCAGTGAAGTTTTTAAGAGTTTTAATTCCAAATTTGGTATAAATATACTAGCTTTGGAAAATTTACCTGGAATTATTCTGATGTAGTGATTAGGATAAGTTCATATCAAAATCCCTGATTTTCAGGAATTTTCTTTAATGGGTAAGTGGATGGTTTTATTTCTTTTAGCTATCAAACAAAATAGTCTGTGTCAATAACTTTTGCCCCTCCTGAGTACTTGTGCTATTATCGGATAGTGAAAACAAATTAGCCTGGACTTTTGGTCCTGACGACAGGTTTTACAGTCAGTTTTAACACTTGTTATGCCTTGCAAATCTGACTACAAAATGGATTAAGTATATATATAATTTTTTCAAAAGGGAAGTGGCAAAGAAAATACAATCTCACTGATTTAATATGTGCTACATATACTTCTAGTAGAAAGATCTTTTAAATATTTCATAAATAACCTTGCATTCTGTATTAAAAAATAATTTTAGTTTTTGGAATGAAGTGAAGCATATGTGGTACATAGAAACATATTAAGGACTTTTCATATTTTAGTAAAGTATAGTGCCATAATTTCTTCTTTCATTGTTTAAATTGAGTTTCCTGACTCAAAGTTAATAGCATAGGATACACTTTGACCTTTACAGAAGAAATCTGACAATTAATACTGACATCAGCAATAGGAGATAACCAATTTAGCTGCTCCTTGAAAGTACTGAAATGATCTCTAGAAAAGCAGAGATTTGTTTATGTTAATTTACTAAGTAAAAAATGTCTCACTCGAATTTGAATTTATTAGTAAGGTGGAAAATTTTCTATGATTATTTACTAGATTTACTTTCTAGCTTGAATAATTCCCTTTCCTTTTAGAATTGTCAGCTTTAAACCTATAATGTAAATAGTTATTAACCCTACAAACTTCTAAGTCCCACTGGAATAAGCCTTTTATCTGTATTCTTCACTGATGTAGCCACATACTTAGAATATTATGTGGCGCTCAGAATGAATAACGTTTTTACACTGATTAGGAAACTGATGCGTGTTATTTAACTAAAATCCATACAACTTTGAAAGAAGAACACAAGGTTTTTAAACATTTGTAGAGAAACTAATCCTAAATGTTCTGTGCCTAATCCTAACCTTTGCACATGTTTCCAATCTAATCTTTAGTTTCAACTAGAGATCTAATCAGCCAGAATTTTTCTTAAGTATGAAAATTCTTACTCTTTTTTACATCAGTTATCATTTGTGGAGTGTGGCTTCAATGCTATGGAAAGCCCCTTTGTTCTGCTGAAAATGGCATTGTTGAATTTAAATATGAAAAACAGATTTACAACCCAGGTTAGGAACGGGACTGTTTGGTCTGGTATGCTAATGGGAATTTAGATTTCTTAAATGAGATTGTACTATATCGCAAGCACCACAGAAACTGACAAGTTCAGGTATGGGGTGAAGGGCCTGAAGACTAAGAACCAGGGTATTTAATATTCAGTTGAAATCTGTTTTTATTTTTGGTAATTAAAATCCTCATTAGTCCCCACAATTACTCTGGTATTTACTATGCATGGAAATAACTTTTTAAATGGATTTTTCTGAAAAATGGAATAAGAGTTACCTTTAAATTGTTAAGTGGAAAAAAATCTATGACCCAAGCTCTTTCAGTGCCAAGAGAAGCTTGGAAAGAGAAAAGTGCTTCAGGAAACCGTGGAAGTGACAGCGGGAGGAGATTATGACTTGCTCACGATGTGAGAAGTGGGTTTGAATCAATCGGTAAATTTAACACCTTAGCAGCCCACGTAAGCAAACCAAAACATAAGCCAGAGGCAAATGCGATGAAAATCTAGAAAACAAAACCTAAGAACACACATCATTATCAACCAGGTAGGCCTTTTTAAACGAGGCAGTCTCCTAAGCTACAACTAATCAGATTATTTCCTGACTTTGCTTCTTTGTCTTCTCGGCTCACTCTTGTTGCGGGGTGCTTGTAACCACTTTTGATGTGGTACTGCCCCATTTGATGGATGGACACACTGACTAACTCTCAAGTATTCATGTGGCCCAGATATCTGTTAACAACAGTCTTACCTCTTTGACCTTGAAAGGGAGAGCCCAGTTGGCCTCTAGCTTACATGCTGGTAATTCTTACTCTCACCCTTGGTATCCAGATTCTTGCTTTCACATTCTGAGTCCTCAAGTTGAGATTCCTTCAATGAGTCCTAGATCTATTTTTTTCTGCTTTCCCCCCAAACTTCGATTCCTTTTCTATATTTTGACATCTAAAGCAGATTCTTTAGAAATTGACTAACTAGCCTCTTATTAATTCAATCAATCACTACATAATACATTAAGACTTTGTGTTAGGAAATGTATAGGAAAATCAGTTGTGAAGAGCCATAGATGACAGAAGTAGCAAAAAGCACGAAAAAGTTGTGCCAAAGCTACCACAGAAAGAAAAATACAAAGAGAATACCCAACAAAACCATAGGGAAAATTGGGGAAAAACTTGACAAAAGTATTATTCATGACAGGTGTTAACATAAAAATGGGATGTTTTCCAGGATAAAGAATGGCTTTCTAGATGAAGGCAATAATACAGAAGCAGAGAAATACAATGATTAGGAGAACAGTGAAAAGTTGAAAGTCTCTGAAGTGTATGGTAAATGAAGTAGAAAGGAGATAAAGTTGGGAAAATACATTGGATTGAAATGATGATGGTCTTAATGTGTCATGATAACGATTTGGGAAAATATGCATTGGGAAAAGAGCTAAAGTACATTTGAAGTGTTGTTTTGTTTCTTAGGGAGATCAACCTAATGGTTGTGGGAAGGACTAAACAGTATAGATCATTGGTGTCTCTGAAATAGACTTATAGCACAGCAGAGGACCAGATAATGCAGGCACTCCTAGCTCCTAATAATAGGAAATGAAATTTGTCACAGCAGCAATGTGTCTGCTAGTTCCCTCTTCCCAGAGTGCCATGGACATGGTTTTGACCAATGATATAAAAGTGCAAATCACGATGAGGACTCTGGGAACATTGCATGGAAGGGACACTGATGACTGGCATGTGTCTGCAGCCTCTTGCTCTTGACTCTGCTCTTACCCTTCTTCCTGACTGGCATGTGATTAAAGTACCTGTAGGTACAGCTGCCATCTTGTGACATGAAAAGGAAGGCCATCCAGTAAGGGTGGGGGACAGGAGAGTTGAGTGCCTTTGGGTCCTGATGCTCATAATCTTGAACTTTCTCACCTCCCTGTTTTGTTAAATAATGAAAACACTATTTTGTTGAAGCCACTGTTGGTTGGGTTTTCTGTGGCTTGGGTTTGAATGCATTCTGAATGATATCTTGAGTCATGGAGAATGATGACGTGAAGGAGAGTGGGTGGGAGAAATTGAGAGGAAGAATTTAAAGTGAGTATAACTGAAGAGCATCAAGTTACTGCTTTCATAGAGTGAAGCAGATTTGAACAATAGTGTGCTGGATTGAGAGGCGAGGCGGGGTTCCAGGCAGCTGTAGGGGAGAGAGCACACTGCTCCCACATAATCACATATACCCTCTCCTGGGTCTCCTCTATCTCACCAGGGACTCTGATGGTTAGTGGTCCTGGTTTTAGACCAGGCCCTGACCTTTATATCTAACCTTGTTCAAAGGTGCTTTTTAGTTTAAGAAATAATTCCTTTTCTGGAAGAAAATTTATGCTAGTCTACTTACTTTTCATCTAAAAGATCTGGGGACATATGCAATATAATGAAGGCAGAGAACAATATTGTGCCACACTCATCAAAATGCTAAGATGCTAAAACTTAACTTTAGTCTTATTAAAACTAAAACCAACCATTAGAAGAAGGATACTACGTTATGTGATAAAGGTGTTAAATAACACTATAACAACCACATTACAGTACATAAACCAATCAAATTAAAGTTGTATACCTTATATTTATACATTATATATTCAATGAAATGAATTGATAAGGGATAAGTCAATAATAGACATGATTTTTTGAAGTCTGCTTTTTTACCATCACCATTTCACAAAGTTCTAATATTCAAGACTATTTCCTGTTATTAGAAGAGGAAACCAAGGTTTATGAGGTTTAACTTTCCTAAGGCCACATAATTATTGTGGGGGACAGATTTCAAACTTAGGTCTGGGATTTAAGGGTCCTCTGTTTTTTAAAAAATATATTGTGATAGATAAGTGACCCTCTGAAAATGTCCATATTGTCATCCCTAGCCCCTGTGAATGTTAGGTTACATGGTTAAGGACCTTGAGGTAGAGAAATCATCCAGGATTATTCGAGTTGTTTGAATCTAATCAGAGTTAAAGGAGATCAATTTTTCCCGACCATGGAAAACAGGGCACAGGGGTTATGAACATCAGACTAGTCTGAGATACAATGTTGTTGGTGTTAAAGATGGAGCTAGAGATACATAGGTTAATGAAGTGGGTCAGCCTCTTGAGGTTGTACAGGACATGTAGCCCAGAGGACTGAAAGACCTTGAGCTGTTTAAGTCACTGAGTTGGTATTTGCTATTGTAGCAATAGAAAACTAACTCACTTGCTGTATCTCCAAGTTTTCTGCTAAATTTGACTTTCTTTTTGGATCTGGGTAACTCTGTAGTCACTACTCACAAGTTGGCTTGAAATTTATTCAAAGCAAAATGACCTTTACTTTTTGCCTTGGGTGACCATAATATTATAGCAGAGTTCCATTATAATGGCCACAGAGGTAAAAGTATTTTTTCCCTGTTACTCTCCACTATATCTGGTCTCCTATTTTTATTGGCATTTTTCTGTAGAGTTTCATATCAAGCATTGCAGAGAGAGGAATGGGGGGAATAGAAAAGGCACCCACTCAAATGGTTTTATGAAACTGGAGAGGTGATTTGTAGACTGTCATGTTTACCTACTCCTGTGACCCCCCAAAAAATATGGGATATATTTGATCAATTGATTTTCAAAATTGGAATAAAATTTAGAACATTTTTTCTTCTAACTCTTTAAATGCTTACTCTGATAAAAGCTAGTACTTGCCACTGCTGTTTATTGCTTATATGCCCTTTACAGACTTACTCATTTCTGGTGATTTGCAAGTTTCATTCATAAATGTGGTTCCCCTTGTATTGGGGTTTTTATACAGTTAAAGCTGGACTGTGGTATTGTGGTGATACTTCCAATTTTGCTGGGGAGGAAGATAAAAACACATGAAAGGTAAATCCATTTAAGTCAAAGATTTCTAATACAAATGAGGCTTGGTTTGCACCTTGCCGGGTATTCAACAGATAGGCTGATCACATTGTCAGGAAGGAGCTGCATCATTAATCAGAATTCTGTTCTTGCAGGACGGAAAGTGAATTAGGGACTCATGGTTTCAGAAAAAGAAAAATAGCTTTGTGCCACCTCCATTGCAATATTTGTGTTACTAAGCAACAAAATTCTCCTATTTAGCAAAGCCCTAATGAGGCTGGCAGTGCAGTCTTGGGATAATGCTTAATACAACTTCATTATTCCTGCACTATAACTGCATTGCATATGCAGTACCTGATTAGGGATAACAAGAAGTAGAGTGAGTGCTGTTTGGTGCACCTGCATCTGAAAGACCAAATAAAGTATTGATTTGGATGAATCTAATGACCGTCATTTAGTGTGCTTATCTGCTCATAGCATTCATTTGAGCTGACAAAGAATGCAGTACAACTCACTGGGAAATGTGTAAATTGTAAAGCCTTAATGATTCTGTCGTGACAGGTCACACAGACACAAAAAATGTGACATTAACTGTTACCAACTCTATTGACACCTGGTTACGGGCTTTCTCTAGGGAAGGTTGAAGATTGAAATCACTTGATGATTTCACATGTCTTTTGAAACTTGTAAAACTTCCAACCTGCACCAATGTTTCAGTTATTTTTGCAGAAATCTAATCTTAATACTAGAGAAAGTTTGTTTCTATTTCCTGCTGAGAAGTTGCTTCAAAGGATACTAATAGTATTGTAGGTACCTTTGCGCTTTCCTCCATAAATATGGTTTTCAAGGGTTCTCATTGTGGAGTACATGTTAAAGGAAGATGCACTGGAAATAAAATTCATGACTATCTTGGGTCAGAATCTTTTCAAATGTTATTGGCTAATTGACATTTATGACAGCATTTTAAATTCACAAAGCAATTTAGAAGGATCCTTCCATTTTTCTATGTTACCATTCTTTTTATTCCTATCTCTATTACTGGATAACTTTTATAATGCCTGTACACAAGTACATAAAGAAGAGATGTAGAATATTTCTTTCTACCCCTTCTATGGTGACATGCAATAGTTAGAACACGTGGTGCTAGGCAGATGTAATTTTAGTAGAGAAATTACCTTAGAAATTGTAACACCAAGCCAGCTGGATAGAGGATTGATTCATGCTTGTCCCCTTCCATGACCCCCCAAATGAAAAATTAAATAAGCAACATGTAAGTTGTTTAAAGATGAGAGAATATAGTAAGTGGAGATCGGCTATCCATGAGAAGTTAAGTCCTTTTTCTCATTCTTTACCAGTAGAGGGACATACTGAATAAAACCATTCAGATCCTACACATCTGTCTACATCTTCAATCAGTTTGATTTAAAAAATTAGTGTTAGCCTTTTTTATTTTGATGTGCACTGTTTGGCAGAAGCTTTAACGTTTAATAGTATTCTGGCGTTTCAGGGGAAACTCTCACCAAATAGTTCTTTACCACTATCATGGATTTGACAAACTGTTGTCATCAAGAGTCCATGCTGCATTCCCAGATAAGGATGCCATCCTTTCTTAAAAGGAAAGCTAAGGCAGGATGTAAAACACATGTGTGCCTGATCACAGGTTACCTTCCACTCCTGTCATTTTCTCCATTTTACAAATGAGAGCACTAAGAATCAAAGAAATACCATAGCTGATTCTAGGTCACCAAATAAAAGCTAGGTGTGGATTAAAACTTCTATGACTTTAAGATTTTTTTCCCTACTCTGACTTCATGTAGAAAACTCATCCTTGGTTCTGAGTTTCAGGCATGTAGACCTAATTCATTCTGAATGTGTCTCCTTTTTATGAAAGCAGAAATATGACTCATTCATATTTAAACTGTACTCTTCCACTACAATTTAAATATATATTATTAAGCAGCTACACAAAAATTAGCCCACAAGGGTAAATCCTTTTGATGCTTTTCAAAGGGGAAAATTCTGGCTTTTTGCCCATTATGATGTTATAATTGAGCACAAACTAGAGAGTGAGTGCACTGAGTTGCTAATGTTGAAATAGTTTGCATATTTAATTGCTTTAATTGTTTAGAGAGCTGTATCTTTTAAAAAAGATTCTCTAATTCCTAAAACTTCTATCCATGGCAGCAGTCAAAAGATGGTGCTCCTAAGTCCTGATGATTTTAACTCTGAAGCCTCACTAGGTGTTATTCAAGGTAGACCTGGCATGTTGCCTTAAAAACATATGGGAGTCCCTCAGTCAGCGGCTGTTTTTCCATATTTATAGAGAAATACTTAAAAAGAATCATTTCTTGTATGTTTCAATTTGCAATTATGGTTTGACAGTATATAAACTAGTAAATGTGTATTTAGCAAAAAATACTATGATTTAAACAACTTCCCTTTAAGTCATGAGTCATTAACAATGAAAGAGGAGGTTCTCTGCAAGTATATGAAAAATAGAGCTGCATTTACTCAGTGGCTAAATAGGTCAGACTTTTCTTTCTAACCACTTTTTTTTTTTTTGAGGTAACACTGACTTATAACATTGTATAAGTTTCGGGTCTAGAACTTTCTACTTCCACACCTGTATTTTTGTGACCATCACCCAGTTTCCAACTGACCTGCACCTGTTCCACTCACAGCCCCAAGCCCTTTCCTTTCTGGTACCCACTATTTTGTTGTCAGAATCTAAGAGTCATATTTGTTTTGTTTGTTCATTGCTTTGTTTCTTGATCTTCCACACAGGCGTAGAATACTCACAATTTGAAGAGCTACTGAAAACATTCTGCTACCTACTTGGTTGCTAGAGGATGTAAACATTATTATTACATGCTAACAATGATGCCTGTATTTGCACTTCTAAAACTATAGTTGTATAAATTTAAAAGCTTTCATAATTGAGCATTGTTGGCATGCCTTTCAATCACTGGAACAGAAAATGAGGTTCCTCTACACATAGATTCACACAGATACACCTTGCCTTAGAGAGATTTTACTGTCACTTATTAGTTGGAGTCTTCTGGGATGTTTCTGCTTTTAGGTGTGTTCTTGGGGATCCAAAACTTATTCACTTTCTCAAGTCAGTAGTCTTTAGTAAATGATTTTCTAAGGATTCATGTATTTGATCCTAATATCTTAATTATGCAGGCATGGTAAGTGTAGTAGTTATCTGGTATATTGTAGTTCATTCAATTAGGATTTCCTAATGTAAATGATTTTTTAAAAAGATTTATTTATATAAGAACTGGGGTACAGGTTAGAGGTGCAGGCAGTGAGAGGATTGACCAGAAACAGAGTGGGGAAAAGAACAGGAGGATAAACTGAAATACACTGCTGAGGGGAGCAGCGGGCAAGGCAGGAGACGTCTGCTGCGCCATGTGGGTCCCCTCCCTGGCTGGGGATGGAACTTGTGCTGCAGTGGATAGCTTCACAGTACTGCGACTTAACCCCTTGTACCACCAGGGAGGCACCCCACTGTAAATGAGTTCTCAAATAAGGTTTTTCTCATGACAGTCCATCATTTGTTGCTAATGTGGCATTTCCATTGATTCAAGAACTTTTTAATACTCATTTTGATCAACGTCTGCTATAGTGTGTAGGGACTGGCTCTAGCATTTCAAACACTAGTATTTCAACCACTAGATGTTCATTCTCTAGGGAATGGACTTTGGTACAATTGAATGAGTATCAAATTTGAGCCAGTTATAGCAAACATAGCTGTCCTTTGGCGCCACAATTGACTGCAACATTTAAGTGATAAGCTCATTCTAGCATGGTGCCTTCTATTGGTATAAATCTGTTGATATTATTGAGCTATTAAGGAAGATGGTTTAAAATGTGTTTTAGATAAGGCTTTATTTTGTATACTGAAAATTAAATAACACTGCATTTCTTGTAGCTTAGTATAACGCATTTTCTCACATGGGATCATTAATGTTTAATGCTGGTAGGATAACATTTGTACTGGAACTACGGGATTTAGTTATTAAAAATTGTAATATATGGGATAGCTATAAATGTGTACATCTGGTATATATTTAAAACCACTTTGTAATCAGTTCACTATCAACACACATTTATCAGGTGCCTTTTAACATATAAAAATATATAGCATATAAAACATTAGACAAACTCAAAGCTTCAGAGCCTCCCTAGTGGCCTATGGGTTAAGTCTCAGTGCTTCCAATGCAGACCTCTCCTATCTCACCCACTGCTCCCCTCAGCAGTATATTTCAGTAGATCCACATGTTCTTCTCCCCATTGTCTCTGGTGGCTCCTCTCACACTTCCCATACCTCTGGCCTACACCCCAGTTCATCTACATTAAAAAAAAAATCTTAAAGCTTTGAGTTTAATTCTATTCAAGTAATTGATAGCATAATTATATAAGGCAAACTAAATTTTCTTAAGTTGCATTTCCATATTGAAACTGAGTGTGCATACTTGTAAATGCAAAAGTCATGGCAAAGATTTAAAAAAATGTACAAATCAGCAATTACTTGAAAAAAGTAGCCATGGCAAAAGGTAACTTCTGGTTTGGCAAGTATTTTTGAAATTTTTGCTCCTAGAAATGCTACTGAAAAGAGAGTTAAGGTTGGGAAACTCCTGTCTGTGAACCCTGAGAAGTGGTATTACTATATATTACCTGAGAAGTGGAAACGGTGAATCTCTGAGAAATTATGGGCCAGGTGGTGGGACTGACCAAAGACTACCCAGAGGAGACAGGGGGACAGTGCCTGTCACCCAGCAAGTGAGGAGCATGCCCAAGAGTGCCATCAACATATTGTTTTTCACAAAGTCTTAGCAGAAAAAAGTTACTTGAGCTGCTCTGTGACATCCTTGATGGACATCCTGGCACAAACCCTCACCTTGTCATGGACCTAGCTTCGGGGAACTGGTGGCTGGTCCATAAACCATATTTTGAGTAGCCTAAGCTTTAGCACTATTGACATTTTTGGGCCATCGAGTTCTTTGTGTATAGAATGTGTTAGGGTGGGCACTGGGTTCTGTGTCCTCTGGTAACTGGAGGCCATTAGCACTTTGCCTCAGTTGTGACAATTGAAAATGTCTAGAAATAGCCACTGTCCCATGGATGGAGGGCACAGAACTGTCCCAGTTGTGAACCCCTGGTCTAGACATTGAAGTTTCATATGGTCATCCTGTTGGTACCATTACAGCACCTGAGGCCAAAGAATGGATAAATTACTAAATACCAGGGATGACTTGGGACCAATTAACGCTTCAGTGTTAATTGACTATAAAGCAACACAACACGCTAGGTTATTTAGAATAGTTCACAAAGCAATATGGAGTTCATCACACTTTTTCTATAGGGGCATTTGAGTATATCCTAATTCCAGGAACTAAGCCTGATGTATCACTGAAAATGGTGAACTGAAAATGATGCACACACCAGACCGCTTAATTATCTTTGCTATTATAAAAAGTAGCAAGTGAATTAAGTCCTGAAATTTAAACAGATGTTCATAAAAATGCCGTCTTATAATGTCACTTGTTATGTACTGAAATGTTAGAAAACTATGTGGCTGACAGACTCATCTCTGAATACAAAAGACATGTTTGTTTTTTTCCTAGTATTTATAAGTGACAGCAATATTAACAGCGGCAACACAATAGTACTACTTCCTCGTGTCTGGCAAGTGTGTTCCTCAAAATGCCTTCACAGACCTTATTTCCTTTCATCTTTAGTTCAGTCTCTGTCTACCTTTTTGCAGGATCTGTATTTTCTCTACAAGCAGAGATAGAGATCATAGGAACATATTAACATTAGTTCTTACATACACAAATACACTGATGTGATTTTTTTCATAGCCTCACAGAGGATAATGTCCATGTGGCTTTTTTTTCTTTTTTTTTTTTTAATTCTGGCTGATAAATGAGCCTGTCTGCATAGTGGGGAAGAAAAAAAAATAAACTTCAAATAGTGAATTCACAAGTAATTTTGCTTCATTGGATAATTCGATATTCTGGATTAGTCTGAAACTATAAGGTGTTAAAGGTTGTTTATAGACCTGCTATGCAGGACTAGGTTAATTTTTCACCTTCCTTAGGTAACTGTCAGGCTTAGAGTTGTCAGAGTTAACAGTGTTGAAAAAAGGAATAGTGTGGAGATTCAGAAAACTCAATAGCCCACCTAACTGTTCAGGTCCTTCAAATACACAAAATTTTATATTTGAACCACAGAAGTTGTAAAAAATCATGGTAAAATGCATGCTGTGTAGACTCTGTTGTAGTATATTTAAGATAACGTGTCCTTACACTCATTCATTTTATAAGTAGGCCTTCCCGCAATTCCACCCCTCCATTCATCTTGCTTTTTCCTGAATACTGAGTTTCAAATCAGTAATTTTAATTGGCCTATGTATTGATTAAAGGGATCTGTCTGTGTAGCACTGAACTGTAACCAAATTAATTGAATCTGTGTGATTCCACTGGGTAGACGGTTTTCAGAAAAAGTTGATTCTTTCTTGACTCAAGTTCCCCTATTCTGTATTCTCTCTGTGTCACGTCGCTTATCGATTTTCCATTTGAACACTTTTTTTCCTAGTCTTTCTTTGGTAAATTAAAACAGTGACTACATTAGACACAATGGTTGACAAGATATTTAGAACATAGCAATTCATGAAGACAGCATGTAACAGCAAGTATTTTGGGTGCTTTATAACTTATGGAGCCTCAGATTTCCCGACTGTAGTTGGGGTCATCTTCCTTACTACCGTAGTCTGACTTTGCTCCAGAACCTCCAACTGCCACGTGGCAGAGAGCAAATTGGGTCTAAGGTGTATCAGCACCATGATGGTGATGCCCTTTCTCTTCATGAGGGTTCTCCACAGCTGCCTGTGCCACCCACGAGCTTGAGAAGCAGAAAGGGGTGGCACCCTATGTCAGCTGTGGATCGCTGCACAACTGAAAACACACCCCTCACTTCTAACTTTCCTCCATTCTGCACTTAGTAGAAAGGACAGGTGCAACCCTATGTGCGTTGCAGCACTTCTGATAACAGCCAAGTTATGGAAAGAAGTCAAATATCCAAGGAGAGATGAGTGGATTAGGACGATGTGGTAGACACACGACAAATCCTACTCAGCACAATCCCTTCCACATTGTCACAAATGACAGTGTTCATCTTTAGTCCTAAGTGAGGTAAGCCAGGAGAACGGCAAATAGCTCATGGTTTTACTTCTATGTAGCAGAGAAACAAAACGGTGAAAACAAACCCTAGAGATTTGTCTGTAGAATTAGACACCTGAGGTGACGGGGGAGGGGGAAGAGGAGAGTGTGAGGGAGCACAGTGGACTATGATGGGGGATTACTGGTCCTTGATGGTGGGTGTGGTGTGGGTGACACATCTAAAGAGGGGCGAAACTGTACCCCATACTCATATACAGTATTATAAATCAGTGTTCCCGCAATACAATGCAACAACCCTCAAATCTACTTCACTTTGAAAACAATGTATAATGCATTATTTGTAAGTTCTTTTGTTATAATTTCCCTTGAAACTTTTTAAACTACATACCTTCTCTCTTAAAATTTTGCTTTATCTACTTCTAATTACGCAACCACCCAGGCACCCTTCTCTGTACAACAGACATTGCTTACTTCGGCCTCATCTTACTTGACAGGATTGACCGCTCTCTCTCCTTGAAACACTCTTTTTCTTGCTTTCCAGGACACCCACACTCTTCACTCTGTTTTCCTTCTGCTTTCCTTACTGCACCTGCTTCTTTGCTTCCTTCCTGCTCATCAACCTGACACCCTTGAAGTCCAGCTGCACCCTTGGATATCCAACTGCCTCCTCCACACACCCCCTCAGAAACCTACTAATTATGCCCCAATGCAGATGTTAGCATGTTTAAAACAAACTATTCCAAGCCCGCTCTTCTCAGTAAGTGGAAACTCCATTGTTCTTGTTCTTCAGCTCTAATCCCTGGCAATTATCCTTGGACCCTATCCTTTTTTTCTAGCCTACATTCAATTTGGCTTCCTTTCATTCTGTATTCAACCCAGAAGGATCTCTTTAAAATGCAAGCTCACTCAGTATGTACCACAGTTCAGCTCCAAATCTTTTCTAAGCTCTCCATCTCATCCAGAGTAAAAACAAAATTCCTTTCAAAGGGCTCCAGGATTGGAGAGGATCTGAACACACGCCTCTCCCTTTGTTCATTCAGCTCTAAATACCAAGGCCCCCGTTACTTTTATGGACATTGTACATGCTGTTCCTTCTTCCAGGAATGCTCTCTCCTACACCACAGGGCTCACACTTTCACAATCTTACATAGACGTTGATCAAATGTCATGGGGTTATTTCTTGATTAGCACTTTAAAGTTCAATCATAGTCCCGCTACCACAACTGTATTTGTCTCTGCCTCGCTTGCTTTGCCTGATGGCGCTTACCAAAACATACTCTTGTTTTATAAACTTGTCTATCGAACAGCAATTCAGTGCAGTTCATCCCATCCCACTGTGGATCCCCTCCACCTACGAGTGCCTAGTATGTAATGGGAGCCCCTAAATAATTGCTATATGTTCAGTAATTGATTGTACTGAAAACAAGATTCTTATCTTGCACTTTGTATAATATCAGTATGAGTCAATGAAGTTTTTCCTTATGTCAAAGAAATAAATCTTAAATAAACAAATTTTTATATTATAAACAGTCATTTTAGTAATTTTCATCAAAAAGCCTAAGCAACTAGGTCAAGTACTCAATCCCCCTATTTCAAATCGAAAGCATTCTCCCTGTGGAAGTCAATTACTCCCAAATTTACCAGATTTGTATCAGATTTTATAAGCGTGGAATCAAAGCAGGAGATAATTAAAATAACTTGATTCCATATGACGACAGTGTTTTTTTTTTTTTTTTTTAATGTAAAAATATTGTTAACAGTGGGGAAACAGACTTAGATGTGCTGGGATACCATGAAGATACTATAAGACATAATGTATTTTAATTTTCTCTTTTCTTGGACATTTGATGATGTGTAACTTTTTCCTATCACAAATAAAACTGATGATAGTCCTTATGCTTGTTTTTTAAGACAACTCCAAGTTCCTCATGATAAGTGAGTAAATGCAAATCAAAGTATAGACCATTTTTGAGGCTGTTGTTACATTTTGCCAAATTGCTTTCAAAAACATTCCTCCAATTTTCACTCCCTGACAGAACTAGCCTGCTCTTTTCCCTCACACCCTGCCAACAATAGGAATTATCTTAGAAGAGCAATTATCACTAAATTTGTGAGTTATAATGTACCTATTAAAGCAATTTACACTTTATTAGTGAAGTTTAGTGCTTTTCATATGTTTATTAGTCATTTAAAATTTTCTTTTGTGAATTGTCAGCTTAGTCTTTGTCATTTTTTTATTCACATACGAAAGCTCCTTAAATAACAAATGTCTTAGTGCTTTGCTTCTCATATGAGGGGAACCATTTTACTTTTCTGATCCATAATGCTTGAACATGTTTTTTCCCTTAAATTGCGTATGCCAAATCTATAACTCCTTTACGATTTCTGGCTTGATTTTACCATTTGGCTTTTTCTAATCCTCCAGTTGTCTCATTCTTTCTGAAACATTTAAGTCCATAATTTGTCCTCAGTTATTTTGCCATAGTACAAGGTATTTAATGCTATAAAATTGTATAAAATATCAATGCCAGTGTACAGTTCTATAAGACAGGCATCTGAGGCCCTGGCTGCTAAGAATAAACACGTCAAAACAAAGCTCACCTGCTCCCCATCTCTAAACCGGTTGATCCCTGGACTGAACAAGTCCTCAGCTGTTTCTCTTACAGAGCCTTCGTTGTGTGCATATTAAAAGCAGTTCATGGAAAATCCAGCTGCTGACAATGAAGACCTGTCTTAGAAAGTGGCTTTCTTAAGAAAAAGATGCACCTTAGACTTTTTCTAATTGACTAAAAGGCAATTTTGATCCCTTTCCCTTTGCAGCATTGGTGTGTGTGTGGTGGTGGGGGCAAGGGGAGTGCTGAGCCCTGGTGGAGCCAGAATTCTGTGTGGTGAGTGTGGGGAGGGCAGAGGGGCCACGTGACAAGAAGGAGAGCAGGCTGCAGGTAGGGCCCAGCACCTCCTTGACTTAGGCCCAAGACCAGGCATATGAAAACACTCAGGGTAAGCCAATCAAAGAAGACAGAAAAGAATTCCTGTTTAAAAGAGTGCCTTTCCAAAGAGCTCTGCAGTTTTTCATGAGAAGGAATGCCTTGAAACCCTGATATGATCCGGCAATCCCACTCCTACCCGAAAGATGCAAACCTTTAATCGGCAGGGTTGCATGCTCTCGTATGTTCACCATGGCACCATGTACAACAGCTAAATTTTGGAAACATCCTGAGTACTAAGGACAGATGGGTGGATTAAGAGGATGTGGTATATATACACCTCAGAATACTACTCACTAAAACAATGAACTGTTGCCATTTGTAAAAGCATAGATGTAACTAGGGGGTAATCTAAACAAAACAAATCAGAAAGAAAGATAAATACAGGGTAATTTTACTTTAACAAAATCTAAAGAAAAAAGGTGTCAGACAGGACCAAACCAATAGCAAACCCTAGAAATCGATGACATCAAGGGGGAGAGTGGAGAGTAGGGTGTGGTAGGGGTGCCTTGGTAGCTTGAGTGGTAACATGAATCTGAAGGGTGTGATCCTGTATCTCAGAATCATGAGGTAAACAAATGTTCCCCCCATACACCCTCCCTCCACCAATCTGTGTTGGAAAGCAATATCCCTAAGGTGTGTTCAGTAACAAAATGTGGTCTCTGTCTCAGCAGCAAAAAGAGGTAAAGAGTTTGAAAGAGAACTAGCTTTGAATGCAAGCCAGTTGAAGAATTTTCCAGAGGAATAATTGACTGGTGCTTTTCCACAGAAGCTATAAAATCATGATATAATCAGAGTGTTATACAACCTTGGTAATATATCCAGAATCAGACACTTACTTTTGCTTCCATAAATACCATTCAGCTTCACTATCTCTTGCCTAGAAGGTTGCAATACCCTTCATTGGGGGTGGGGACGTATTGCTGCCTGTCATTGTGTTACCCTCAACAAAGAACTCAACACTTCTACTCAGAACCCATGAAACTGTCCATGATCTGGTGCCCCATTACACCTCTTTCCCAAGCACACATGTTCATATATTTAATATTTTTATATTGTATAAAGAAAATATGCATCTCCTTCATTAAAACCAGTAAACTGATACTAACTCATAAATAAAGGCTTAACAAATTTGAAAGAATAGTCATAGCCTATTTTCTGATCTCAGGGCAATTAATGTTATAATCAATAAAATTTCACAGAAACAAAAGTATATTTTAAAATAGACTGGGTCGAAAAAGAAAAAATAATGGACATTTTAAAGATACTGGAACTAACGAAAATAAAAACATTACGTATAAAAGTTTGTGGAGGTCAGCAAAAGTGGGGTTTCTACGGATATTTATCACAGATTTTCAGAAATGTCCAATTTTAAATTTCTTAATAGAAATTTTCTAAAAAGTTAAAGTGGGTAATGGTAGATGAATAGTAATGAAATAGATCAAATCAATAATGGCAGAAGTTGGTTTCTAAATGACTAAGACAAAATTCAAACTAAGTAAGATCGATATGGACAGAATAAGAAAGCAAGGAAGTGAGAGAAAACTGTCTTTCATGATGTAGGACAAATTCTACAGAAAAGGATAATTTTTTATAACTGGCTCAGAAGGAATAAATAATTCTATGACTATTTTAAAAGATTTCTTGAAAAGAAAGCATCTGTACTAGGTGATATAATGGGGAAGTTATTCCACATTTCAAGCATCAAGTAATTAGAATCTCACAATTCATCCCTGATTCATGGTAAAGACTAGTTTGATATTAATGTCAAAACCAAGAGATGAAATAAAAAGTCATTTAAAGAGATGTATATTTCTTACGTAAATTATAATAGAAATAGAAAAGTGTATAAGAAGTTAATATACCAAGATCATTTGAATTTGTCCCAAGAATACTAGTATGGGTACATTTTCAGATTTTCCCATTTTTAGTAATCACAGTCACCTCACAATATGTAAAAGAAGCATGCAATTATATTCAACGCTCATAATAAAAAGTGTAAGAGTGCAATATAAACCAATTTTCTTAACCTGATAAACTTTTCCATTTAAAATATTTGTAAACATTAAACATCCATTTTAACATTCAGGACAAGATAAAGATACCTTTGTTCACTTCTTGGAACATTGCTTATAGTTGATGTTATTCATTTTAATTATCATAAAAATACAATATAAAAATGTGAAATGTATAAATAAAACTATCAGATTTTGAAAAGGATTTGGTTATACATAGAGCTCAATACTATAAAAATAACTAGAAATGGAGGAACTTAGCAAGAGTTAACCTAGACTCAACTGCAAGTAACAAACATCTAGAAAAAACATTTGTAAAGGAAATGATACCATTTTATAAAGGCATCAAAAACTATAAAGTACCGTAGGAGTACATTTAACACATTTTATAGAGGCCGCTACAGAGAAAAGTACAAATGTTATGGAAGCATATTAAAGGTGACTTAATAAATGGAGAAGCAATACAAAGCAGGATGCAGGGAATGAGAAGAAGTGTGAGAGATAGGGTGTTCATGAATAAGAAAATGAAATAATCACATGTGTGTCAAGTCTCCTGAAAGCATCAATAGATCCAATACAATTCCAATAAACGTTGCGATGGGTGTATGTGTATGTGTAAAATTTGACAAGCTGATACTGACATTAAAAAGCAAAAACCTAGACTAGCTAAGACAGGCTTGTCATCTGTGATTTAAGGAAGTAGTGGAGAGTAGTCTAAAATTTTTCTTACTGCTTATTCTCTTCATTACCCATCATAGCATTATCCAAAACAATGATGATGTAACATTTTTATTTGATTTGATTTTTATATCTCAGGTTTATACTATATTAATCTTGAACCAGTCACCCAACCCAAGAATTAGAACCTTATCATTTCCATAAAATTTTCAAATTACCAATGCAGTGAACCCATTTTAAATGGGTAGATTTCTGTTCTTGTTTGCTTACTGTGCCTTGTCCTTTCTTCTGGAAAAGAGACCTGGTACTAGTTTTCCTTTGTGGCCCCTCCATTCCTTGTAATCCTATCCAGACTGCCAGTTACAGATTATCACCAGCCCTTCTAAGGGTGGTGATGTCTGACTAAGGGTGAAGTCTGACTCAAGTCGAGCCACTCATATTTTCCAGAATTTTGAACGGTTGAACTCTGGAGATTTTGCTGGCTATCTCCTGTTAATGAGAGCCCCAGACTTGGTTTCTGAAGGTTTGGCTAATTTTATCTTCCTTTGGTTCTATGAGAAACTCAATTGCCTTCCAAGAAATCAAGTTCTTTTCCTTATGTTAGCCTGAATCAATTTCAGTTGTTGGCTTGTCTGCTACCAAGATTTATAGCAACTATGTTCTATATTGAATTTAATTGTCTATGTGACGAATGACTCAGCTTTGTAGATATATGAATATCTGAGGTCTTAAGTCTAGGCTCATCAAGTTTCTAATGACACATCCCCTGCACCAAGGAAAACTCCACACGCTACTGAAAAGTCAATTTATGCAACTGGAATCAATGAACAACTCTTCAACGTCCTTTGAAAGTTTATCAATAAATAAGATGAAAGATGTGTAGAAAAGACACCCACGGCATCTCTAAAAGAAAATAAGATCTATTATATAAGCCATATTGTTGAATTTCTACTTTTTAGGTAGAAGTTTTGAGACTTGTTCCAAGAGACCTCAGGCTCCTAGAGCCCCATATGTAACCATTTTTCCCTTCTTAGTGTAGACAGATGGAATTAATGGACTGCTACATTGTCTGCTGAAATGAACTGTGGTTCCCCACTCTCCACAGATAAACTGCCTGTCTGCAGCAAGGGAGAGACCATATAATATCTCAAATTTATATTTAAAACATGCTCTTTGTTTAGAAATGACTCTTCCTTGCTTTGCAGAGCCAAAGGGAGGAATCTCTGTTCAAAAGCGAGAAGCTTGATGTAGGTGTCAACAGTGCTAACAGTTTCTGCGGAGTGCAAAGTAACAGGTGCTGAGGAGAACATCTCTGTGGCCTGTTCTTTTTGACAAGGTCACCTCCTTGTCCCCTAGAGGTTTGACTGAGGGAAGCAGGACATGGTTTCTACCGCATAAATGACACTAGCTCTGAGTCCCCGGATGGCTAGACAGTCTCGTCCTTCAGGAACAGGCACTGAATAGCTACAGGATAGCCATCCCACTGCAGTTTTATTCGTCAAATTAGCACGTGGTCATTCACCACCCAACCAGTTACGAAGCCCCTTTATTTTGATCAAGAGTGCCAATGACCACATTATTAACAATAGCATTTGGCTTCTCAAGGTCTAAGGATGCCATTGCATTCTGACCAGTGCTAACTAGGCATTAAAAGGAGTAATCAAATTATTTTCATCTAAATAAAGTCAGTGACGCTATGTTGACTTTTCTGGGTTATCAATTTTACCTGCATTCAAATCAGTTAGCAATGTTTGGTAGGTTGCTTAGGACTGAATTTTTCCCATTATTGATAAATGTTTTTGGAAGCACAATTGAACTTCCTTGATATTATTTATGATTTTTTTCATAATTGCTTATAGGTGTTGTTCCCCAAGACTTGGAGTTAGAGTGTGTTCATGCTTATACTGTTGTGGGCCACAATTGCTTCTGATTAGTATTTTGTTTAACTTTTTCAGGAAAAAACTGAAGAAATATAAAATTTTATATATAACATGTATTTATTGTGAAATTTAATATATGTATATTTATATAGAGAGATAACAAATTTGTTTTGTAATATATCAATATTTTATCCATGGCCTGGAGCACTAAGCTTATCTAGACAAATATAATAAAATGCCCTTTTAGGGCCTCCCTAGTGGCACAAAAGGTTGAGCACCACACTGTGGAGATTCTGAAGCCACTGCAGCGTGAGTTCAATCCCCAGCCCCGCTTGGCAGTGTACTTCAGTCAGTCCTCCTGCTCCCCACCCATGCCTCTTCTGTTTCTGGTGCCTCTTCTCCCCACCCATGCCTCTGGCCTCTACCCCAGCTCTTGTATGCATAAATAAATAAAAATGCCCTTTTACATGTTTTTAGCACATCTATTGCTATATAACTTTGTGTCTGTGTTCTCGCTCATGGTTATGATATCTGCGCATATCCCTGTTTGGAATTAGTGAAGATTTGAGGATGTGGCATTTCGGTCCTTCACATTATATGAACTCTTTCCTTTTAAACTATTTTTACTGCAGATTAATTACTAGGAAAAGGTAGTTGCTTTACCATCATCTCCGAAAACCTCAGAGAAGGCAATTTGTAAGTGGAGCTCATTTCTCTTCCCTGACCACACAGCTGTGAAAGGCACTATGATGAACTAGACCTGATGTGTGTATGTGGATGTGTGTGTGATGTATTAAGTGAGTCGAATTCTGTGTTTAAACTGTGTGTATGTAAAATCATACACACATACACATAGACATACATCAGGATGCTGAAGTGTTAACAGATGTCAAACATTCCCATGCAGAATTTGCCAAAAAAAAAAAAAAAATGTTGGGGTAAATTGTTGATGACTTGGTATTTCTCATCCTTATGTCACAAAATCATCAGGCATCAGAAATTAGGGAAGAAATCTTGAAGTTTCTTTGAACAGCTTGTTCTATGTGCCTCCTCTCCTTTTTAGGTGACAGTTTAGTTTTCCAGGGAACCACCTGGAGAATTTGTATCTGATGCCTCCCTTCTCTCTCCCAAACACAGCCTGTTTTGGTCAAAGTGAATTGTATCTGAGTCACTTTAGAACATCCAGAGCTTGACAGCAGTCTGGTCTGGCCCATGGCGGCGGAGTATAGGAATGAATTTTTAAAAGTACTGGCACTCCAAGAGTTTGCTAAGGGAAGAAAAAGATGTGACTGTATATGAGGCAAAATGTCCACTAGGGGGCCTCAGGTTCTGTGCAAGAGTTCTGGATGGGACCTCCCCACGGTCAGTTTAGAGGAGCCGCCACAACTAGCTGGGCACTGACACAATTGTCCAGGTCCAGTGAACACAAGGGGGACGTGCCCAGCTCAGGGAGGTCTTTGGGGACCTCACGATAGAGACATAAGAGGAGGAGGAAAGAACTGAACACCCACCGAACCCAGAAAGAACACTGCCAACTCCACTCCAGCACACCAAGTGCTCCAGCAATCAGGGAGCTCTAGTCTCAAAATGGGAGGAGCTGCTCAGATACAGAGGAGGAAACGCTGATTAAGTCCCACTTCTTAATTTGGAGGAGATACTGCTGCATTAGGCCTGCCCTAGGACACAGGTAAGATATCAACCTCAAATGCACTAGAGAGTTTTGATTACCAGATAGGAGAGGGCAGTTGAATTATAAAATCAAAGCCAGATTTCTGACTTAATGAGACTGAAGTACTCTTTAACTGCTTTGGAGTGAGTACACTATTAGAGGTGGATTTTTATCCAAATCCTGGGAAGATCTAGGTCACCAACCAAGTTTGTAAGAACAGAAATCAAGAACTTTAACACGCCTTATGATTGTTCCCTGTGACTCATGCCTGACACACAGAACCCACTAAGATAGTCAACACTGTGTAGCTCCTGTGAGAAGTCTAAAGATCTGCCATTGAAGCAAGTTTTAATAATGCAGTGTGTTTACAATTGTCTCACGCTTTCTCCTCATTATCTTATAAGTATTGCTTTCCATTCCAGCCTTTATTACTTCTTTGTGTCTATAAACCAAAGTGACACTCAAGTTCTTTACATTTTAACAAAGCCCCTCATCCAATAACAGTTATTTTCTTTCATCATCTACTTGTCCTCCTAATCCATTTCTTTCTTCTAACTATCTACTTGTGACTTTTAAAAAAACTTTGTAATTATTACTTAGATTCAATTATACACTTAAGCTTTGAGTTAACATATTCAGCTGCTCTCCAATGAAACATACTATTTATTTAGTGCTTTTCTTTTAATACTTAAAGATCAATGTCTTTTTTCCTTGTGATCTACCTGATTTAACTCGATTAATTACCAATCCACCTGATTGGTCTCATCGGGAACTTAGAAATGGGTGTGGGAGGAGGGGCTATGTTAGGAATATGAGACCTATATTCTGATCCCCATTTTTCACATCCAAACTTGCAATTCCACTGCTAACATTAGTGCCTTTATGTCCAACTTATTCCCCCCTGCTTATTATTATAACTTGACCACTGCTCCCCTCAAATGCTATGTGATTTATTATGAGGCACCCATTGTATTTTTCAATTCAAATCTTAGAAATTATTTGAAATAGCAAAATGAAAAGATGTGTAAAACTTGTGAAAACATTCTGAAAAACTCAGGATGACTAACCCAATAGTTAAGAGTAATCTGCAAAACGTAAAAGTTTTCTCTCCAAGTTTTTGCACTTTGGCAAATAGGAAGACATCTTGATTTGTGATTAGAGCACTCACTAGGAGATTGGAGATTGAGAGGTACCATTAGAACAGTTTCACTAAGAGTTTTCTTATACTGATAGAGCCACACACACCATCATTGATCAAGAGACAACAAATGAATAATGCATGACTCAGGACAAAGGTGTGTTCACGTCCAGGAGAAAAGCCTTTAAAATTGTAATGACTTGGTAAGACTGTCTAAGATGACAATGCATTGAAGAGAAAAACACATTGATAATAAAAACAAATTAGAAAGAAGACATACTCCATCAAGTATGAAAAAATGAAATAACAACGGGAGGACTCTCCAGTGAGAAGAATAACCCAGATGGAAAGGAACTAATGAAGCAGACCTCACAAGGAAGCTGTAAGGTCTGCTGGTATTGCTGGCACTTTCGGACACTTTTAGGCCATTGCGGAAATTTTCTATTCTACTTGATCTCAAGGTCAGTAGTAGGATGATTAGAGTACTATAAAATATTAAGAAAGAATAGCATCATGGGAAAGTTCAGAGGGTCAGGAAGTCATTAACTCTACAAGATAAATCTTGGGATTGATAAATGGCTGAAACAGACCTAAGAATGAGTCAGTAATGCAAAATATACTGTACATACATCTCTGTCACTGTTTACTTATCTTTCCTGGTTGTTTTTGGCTTCAGTAAAGTTAATTATATCTTTTTTTGTCTGGTGTTCTGATTTTTAAAACTTTCACTTCCTATATTTTCCATATCCATGCCAATATAAAAAGAGAAGAGAAAGTGGACTGGTTGAATTTATAAGGTTTCATCTATGCCTTAGGAACTGTGATGGGCACTTTATATGATATCATTTAATCTTTACAAAAATTCACAAGGTGCATAGAATTATCTTTATGTCCCTGATGATGACCCTCAAGCATGATTTGCCAAAGATTACACAGTCAGTGAATGACCAAACTCAATATTCTTTTCACTACATAATAGTGATTTGAAAGAGTTGGTAATCATAATCATGAACACTCTGGAGTCATCAAAGAAAAAGATTAATAGCCCATGAGTAATATTAGTTTAATTTAAAAGAGTAGAAATCACTCTCCTTAACAATCAGCCCACTGAAATTTATCACTGGAAGTAGAAGCAGGACAAGATTCACAAGAAAGCCTGCTCTTTCCTTCTGTTTCTTCCTCTAGGAAGGAACAGACATATAGGGCTCAGCTCTGGAGGAAAAGCCCTCGTTTTCCTTGTGTTGTTTCAGTCTCTGCTGAAAGATGAGGTGCTCTCTGGCTTCCCCTGGTTGCTAGTTCCATAGATTGTTGGTCTCACTCCTTACACCCAGCACTGCAAAATCATTGACAGAAACAGCACAGCTGCTTGCCAGTCGGCCTTCTCTGAACCACTGAAATACACCAGTGCTTCTTTAGCCTTCAGTGCATGAGCCACTTTGTTACAAGGGCTTTTGTCCCCAGAGTGTTATGCGATCTGTGTCATCCTCCGTTTAAATTATCTAAAATTTCCCGTTCTACTTTTTTAATAAATACAATGTAATAATAAAGTTAGGGGTTTCTTAGGTCGTCTTCTTCCCATAAAATCAAAATAAAGGTATAAAAAGGCAATTTATAAAAGAACTACTTAGTAATACAGTGCTTAAAAGTAGTTTCACCTTATTAAACAACTGAAATTTAAACATGAATTTTATATATTACTGGAAAATAATTTAAAATTTAGTGTAACTGGTTCTACCAAAAGGGTGTTATAAAGTGGATACATTTCTGACATACGTATAAGTTGATAGAAGCTGTCTGCAAAGTAATATGTTAATATGTGACTTTAAGATCTGGGGCCTCCCTGGTGGCCTAGGGGTTAAGTCTCAGTGCTATCACCTCTATGGCCTGAGTTTGATCCCCAGCCAGGGAGCGGACCCACATGAAACAGCAGACCTCTCCTGAATTGTTCCTGCTTCCCTCAGGAGTGTATTTCAATAAATCCGCCTGTTCTGCTCCCCGCCCTGTCTCTGGTGAATCTTCTCACCCCCTGTACTCCTGGCCCACTTCTTCTATGCAAAACCTTAAAAAAAACCAAACTAAGATGATCAATTTTAACCCAATTATCTCACCCGTTTTGCAAAACTCTAGGAACACATGTATTGTTAAAATTGCAAAAATTTGGAAATAGTTAAATGGTCAAAAATGAGAAAATGTTTGCTATAAGATATTGAAAACAAAGAATTAAATGAAAGAATGTAAATTATGATATGCAAAGAGATAGTATAAAGAGAGCATTTACTTTCTTTGCATAAGGATTTTCCCCCCCTTTTTGGATTCGTTCCAACCACAAGTATAGTCACTGGATCATTTGGTATTACTATTTAAAAATTTTGGAGGAACCTCCAAGCTGTCTTCCATAATGGTTGTACTAGTTTATATTCCCACCAACAGTGTACAAAGTTTCCCTTTCTCCACATCCTCATCAACTTATTACTTGCCTTTTTGATAAAAGTCATTTTAACTGGTGTTAGAAGGTAACTTATAGACATGTATTTGCCTTTAGCATGTTATATCTGCTCAAGAGTGAAATATAATCTCTCTATAAACATTACGAGGGGAATATTTAGAAAAGGAAAATTTCTGGATTGTCCAGAAGGTAGACTAGCAATGATTTAATAGCAAGCCCAACCACCAAAACAGTGAAGCTCTCTATCTCTTTTGAAAAGAAAGCCTCTGGGGGCTCAGGATGACTGGGGTAATGGTTAAAAGCAGGGTTCTGTTCTCTAAAAACAGACTTTCCAGTCAATATCACTACTTGCTTCAGATATCACCTTGATAAGTTAAGACCCACCTCTCAAGGTCATTGTGAGGTTAACAGCACAACTCAGTGCTGTAACAGCGTAAACTCAGAGCTTATTTATGGCTGTAAAATCCCATCACAACACAAAGCATGACACACATTTGTACCAAGTCTAAGAATTCTAACAGGAAATTCTCTTTTCCAAATGATAGAGGTTGACTATCAATTCTTTTTTAGTATCCCCAGTTTACTGCCATAATTTCTGATTTCTCACCTTTGATTACAGAAAGGAATCTACCGCCAAATTCATTAAAGCAGAAACATTCTAAACTTGAGAGAAATAACAGAATCACATATGCTACGTAAATGTGAATAATTTAACCACAGATCTAGACTTATTAGTTATTCCTTCAATAGCCTGCCACATGCATTATTTATGGGGTTCTTCCCCGCTGGTGGACTACATCTGTCATATTAATTTTTAATCAAATTGTGAAATTTTGTTAAGTAATTCTTAAAGGCTGGAAAATAAAAAGAGAAAGATCTCCAGGAAATGCTACAATGGGTTCTTACAATGGGTTCTTCTAGTAGGAACATATTTACCACTTTGATAACTAGCAAATATCAAAATGGTCTGATGAATATCAATGGTTAGGGCATGTGAACTAGGCAGCTTCTTTAGGTACTGAGCTTATTTATGATCTGACACTGTCCCACACTTTTTGTTTTCCTTAGGGCTTCCACCCAGTCCAACATTCTCTGCAATCTGGCAAATGCTAAAACTATTTTCTCCCCAAATGCGGTCAAAGGAATCTTAGCATTCATGCATAAATTGGAGGGGTTATGAAATTTAAACTTCAGTAGCTTCCAGGAATCGTTAACAGGGTTAACTGTACACGCACCTGCTCTACCTGAAAGCATGTGCTCACGCTCACACCTGAAGGTCCTGCTACCACATACATTGCAGATGGAAATTTCAGATGTGAGTGCTCGGGAGTTCTTGCTCATATTCTCTCTCTTTTTCTTTCCTCCCTCTTCTCTTCCCCTCTTCCTCCCTTTCTTTCCTTTCCTTTCTCTCTCCCTCCCCCTCCTGGTTGTCAAAAATCTATGAAATACAAATCCTATAGAAGTTGTGTTCCAGCAGATTCTACCTGGCTAGGGAGGAAAACAATCACATGTATACATTGAGGAAGAAGCAACAAAATTGGCTTTAAGTATATGTAGGGTCATTCATTTACTGGCTTCGTGATCTTGGATTGATCATCAGAATCTCAAGCCGTAGCCCATTGCCTGGAAAATGTCACCTGCTCTAGAGAGTTCTAGGAACCAGATGGTATGTGACAATATGAGGCTGGTTCTTGTCAGCAGTTGTTACTGATGCAGGGAACTTAGGGGCGTTGTCGCGCCTGTGTTCTCAGATACTATCAGACTCTGCTAGAACCACGCAGGGACCCTCCTCTGCCATCCCTCTCGCTTCCCTGACACAACGTGTCCCCTGAGCGGGACCTCAGTTCCCACCTCAGACTAAATCCAAATCTTCATTTTCACCCAACCTAAGGTGACTCATCTACTCATACCACATGGAAATAGAACAAGTGCCTTCCTGTCCACCAGGGACTTGGCAACACTGGCGCTTCTCCAAGGGAAAACCTTCACAAAGATGAACATGACCAGCTCCCTAAGTTGCCTGCATGTGTGAGAGACCGAACTTGAAACAAACCATGTACATTATCTTGCTCGCAAAGCGCTGAGGCTGGAAAGAAACTACAGATGATTAAAGTGCATTGGAAATGCAGGTTTCTGTTTAGATCACTTGAAGAAGAAAACTCATCCTTTAGAGTCACACTGAACCTCAGAGGACAGCAAAAAGCAAGAGTCCTGTTCAGAACGTGATCCAGTCACTCAATACTTGATGCACTGGGTTTTAATAAAGCTACAACACAGGTGGTTTTTTTTTTTTTTTCTATCATGTTTTTATCTGCTTTCTCAAGTGCCCTCAACAGTTTGCTTTTTTGCCTTCACACAACTAACATGCCACCAGCATCTCATCGTTGTGAACGTCTTCCCTTGGGGCAAGCGTCAGCTGTTGCAGGGCAGATGTCTTACAGTGTCACGTGATAGGGGCACAGGAACCACCTTAGGCTGGGTCAAAATGAAGATCTGGATTTAGTCAGTCTGAGGTGGGGCCTGGGGCCTGCCCAGGGACGGGGTGTTGCAGGGCCATGTGGGAGGCGAGAGGGATGTCAGAGGAGGGTCCTATGGTCCTAGCGGGCGGATGGCTTGGGCAGTGATACCTGCCCACACAGGAGAGTTGCGCTCCCTGAGTTCCCTGCAGCAGGAGGGAGATTTGCTCACTGCAACTTAATCTCTGCAGGTTCATTTTTTTTTTAATATTTATTTATTTATGCATACAAGAGCTGGAGTACAGGCCAGAGTTGAGGGAGGTGAGAGAATCCACCAGACTGAGTGGGGAGCAGAACAGGCAGAGCAACTGAAATACACTGCTGAGGCGAGCAGCGGGTGAGGCAGGAGCGGTCTGCTGTGCCATGTGGGTCCCCTCCCTGGCCAGAGGTAGGGATTGAACTTGTGCTGCAGTGGCTGCGGTTTGCTTCATAGTGCGTTGCTTAACCCACTGTGCCACCAGGGAGGCCCTCTGCAGGTTCATTTCTTAAGTATAATGTTCTGACTCTTCTGAATGGACCCAGTGCCTACCGTGGCCTTTCAGAGACTTACTCTCAGTGATCTCTTTGGTGAAAACTGAGCAAGGAGAGGGACACATTTGGTGTCTAGCAGATGGTCAGAAAGCATTTGGAGCTCATGGACTACCTGTCGGCTGCACCTCCAACTGGCTTGGAGACAAGGGAAAGGAGAAAATAGATGCCAGAAACAGGTACTCCCCTTCCCCCAACCCCTTCGCATTCCAACTAGCTCTTCATACAGCTCAGTGAGTTTTATAAAGTTCCTAGCCACGTTATAGCACAGGCTAATTTTTTATTTGTAGGCTTAAAAAATAAATTCACTTTGAACTAGTATTTTAAAATATGGAACAGTTGCAGGTGGCAGAAGGTGGATGAGAAATTTATAGGAAAATTAGCTTGAGAATGTAGAAGAAAGTGCATGAGAAGAAAGATGGTTAATCCATTCTGCAGGACAGTGAACTATTTTGCAGTGCACAGCTGAGATTCTCTATATTTGAGGGACTCTGGTAATCAATTCCTGCCTACTCTTCTCTTTGTGCCTTTGGATATCACAGTAATAGATATTTCTTTAAGCATGAGTGAACAGATAAATGGATAAAGAGGCTGAAATAGAACTAAATTTTCCATAGATCTTTCTTGAGAGCTGTATTGGCTCAGACTATAATTTTAGCAATTAAATCATCTATAATGGAGTAGCAATGCTCATAAAAATATAAGTGAATAAATGCCAAGGATTAGTCAAATCTTAAACCAACGAACAAGATTTACTGAATGACTTGCTTTGGTCTTTAATTACCCAGACTTAAAAAAAAATATCCATTAATCTTGAATTTTTTGTTTTCATTTCTGTCATTCCACATTTCTTCCTTTTTCTGTGTTATAATTTTTTTTATTCTTGCATAGAGAACTGGGGTGTAGGCCAGAAGTATTTGGGGGGGGTGAGAGGATTCACCAGAATAGAGGAGTGGGGAGCAGAACAGGCAGATCTACTGAAACACACTGCTGAGGGGAGCAGCGGGTGAGACAGGAGAAGTCTGCTGTGCCATGTGGCTCAGCTCCTGACTGGGGATCGAACTCAGTGGTGATAATGCTAAGATTTAACCCTAAGGTCACCAGGGACAATAATTTCGTCTAAAAAAAATTAAACATCCTTTTTTATTTTCTTTACAATACAGGATTTCTCTCTTCAGGTGCAGTCACCATAGTTTTCCCACCACCAAGGTGCCCACAATCCTCCACTACCCTCCACAGTACTCCCCTCTGCCCAATTCTCTACTCTCCCCCTCATGCTCCCCTAAGTATCCTGTTATATAGCTGAATTTCTAGGAATTCAATTCTTAGATCGCTTAATGTGTTCAAGATAATATCATATGTGCTATGGGACCTAAATTTGGTCAGGGAGATGTAACATGCACACGCAGGCAACTACTATATAATAAACGGGTACTGTGAGTTTGATAATTTGTGCTTTGGGCACAAGTGAATTCAACCTGGCGTGGGCACGAAGCCTTGGGGAGTAATTGACAGGTTAGTAGTCACTGAAGAGAGCAGGCAGAGGCTGGGAAATGTGGCATTTGAAGAGTGAAATCATTTCGGATGGAGAAAGCAGCATGAGCAAAGGCATGGGGATGTGAAAAATGAAACAAGTGTGTGGAGGATGAAAAGCAGTTCACTGTGACAGAAGCTTAGAACATTCTCAAGATTGACAAATCAGGACTTTTCTGGAAAACCTAGGTGCCAGTCAGATATTCAGACAACGTTTGGTAGGTGACCTGTTACTACTGAATGATCTGACTCAAAAGGTACATGGTCAAAGAAGGATTCTGAGAAGAATGGACACATGGACTCTTTCTAGTTTTTGGCTATTATAAGTAAAAGTGTTATGAACATTCATGAACAGATTTTTGGGTAAACATGTTTTCATTTCTCTGGGACAATTGCCTAGAAGTATGATGGTTGGATTGTTATATCGTAAGTGCATGTTTAGTTTTGCTGGAAACCCCAAATTATTTTTTAGAAGAGCTGTGCTATTTCTCATTCCCTCTGGCAATGCATGAATGACCCAGTTTCTCTACCTCCTTGCCAGCACTTGATCGTGTCACTGTTTTATTATTTTAGCAATTTTGATGTCTTAACACAAACTTTTTTATGCTGATAAATATAAATCTACCACATAATTTTTTTATGATGAAAACATCCTATTTTGTGCAGAATCGTTTTCAAATTGATGGACATTCAGATTCCCCCCCCCCCCCCCAGTGTTGAAAACAGAATGCTAATAAATATACATCTGCTGTACTTGTCTGATTAGACTACTGATTAAGATTCTAGGAAGTAGAAAGCTGATGTATTCTTTTCCTTTTTAATTGGCTTTGATACACTAGCATTTGGCTTGGGAGCCAAAGGTTTGACTGGGGTATTAGATCCCTCACTCATTTCCTATGTGGTTTTAGGCATTTTTTAAAAAAGATTTATTTATTTATGCATACAAGAGCTGGGGTACAGGCCAGAATCATAGGAGGTGAGAGGATTCACCGGAGACCGAGTGGGGAGCAGAACAGGCAGATAGACCGAAATCCACTGCTGAGGGGAGCAGCGGGCAGGGCAGGAGAGGTCTGCTGCACCATGTGGGTCCCTTCCCTGGCTGGGGATCAAACCCATGCTGCTGTGCAGTGGATGCTTCACAGTGTGGCGCTCAACCCACTGTGCCACCAGGGTGACACTAGGCATGTTTTTCAATCTGTGTATTTTTGTTATCTCATAGATAAAAAATGGATGATATGCTTGTGTTAATCTCCTGAGGTTGTTGTGATTAGTTGTTAGATATTTTGTGTTCACTCTAGGATCTACATACACTCATTAGGTGTAAGTTCTTTCTAGACAGAACTTCAACTGATGCTTTGAACAGCAGATTTAAGTACACTAATCAATTTCATGCATTAATTCTGACCAGTGTATTGAAAAAAATGTGGGGAAAAATCTTGGACTCGGCAGGAGAAATGCTTCATCTGCAGTGCCAGTGGGGGGATTTTCAATGAGGAGTAGGTGGAAGAGGATGGAAAGTACCAGTCAGGAGTCATTCAGGAAGTATGACGCTGTGATCAAACGAGAACCACCTTCCTTATCCTTAAAGGTGCAGAAGAGCACGCAGACCCTTGCAACACTGTCCGCACAGAGATCTGTAACCCCAGCATGACCCTAGTATCCAGATACAAGATTTTCAACCTTGGGCCTCCCTGGTGGCGCAGCGGGTTGAGCACCACACTGTGAAACATCTGAGGCACAGCAGCGTGAGTTCGATCCCCGGCCAGGGAGGGGGTCCACATGGCACAGCGACCTCTCCTGCCTCGCCCGCTGCTCCCCTCAGCAGTGGATTTTAGTCTATCTCCCCACTGTCTCTGGTGAATCCTCTCACCGCCACTCCCACCTCTGGCCTGTACCCCAGCTCTTGTGTGCACACATAAATAAATCTTTAAAAAAATTTTTTTTTCAACCTCTACATTGAAGTGGTGCTTGACTGGCCAAGTATAAGGAACTTACAAGATTCAGAAAGTGAGAACATTTTACATCTGTTAAGAATTTAAAATAGGTGAATATTTAAAGAGAATTCTTTACAGTGACTTGCCATTTGTCCTGTAGCGTACAGAATATGTGGTCTACTTCATATCATTATTTCTAGCATATCATAATTATTTTTAGTTGGTTGAGATTTCAGTCTTCAAACTACCAAGAGCTGGGTATGTGGTTCTCGCTGTTGTTGGCATCCACCAGTTCCACCAGACCCTGCAAGTTAGTCTCCAAAGGGTCAGCTCTCACTGAGCTCACTCTTTACTGTGGGCCATTTCTTCAAAGCTTTCTGGTGCTCTCCCACTATTATTTTAAAGGTCTACCTAATTTCTTCTTGTGTTTTCAAAAACTTAATTTCTTCCCCTAACATGTCCTAGTTCTTTTATGTCTTATACATTGAGTCATTAATCATATACTTCTGGGGTCATCTAATTTATTGTACTAATACTTCACATAGGCATTTAAAAAATTCTATAGACCCGTATTTGAAGGTTCATAGGAAAAGAAACTGGTTTACAATTGATTATATTCCCTAGTATCTAAGATTGGGCCTTAGATGCAGCTATCACTCAAGAATATACATAAATTCACTAAATGAACATATACCCAAATTAACAATTATTTATCTTTTAGATAAATAGTGCATAGATAAATGCTTGAATGAAGTAATGAACTAGGTAGAGTCTGGGATCTACAAATAAAAGGCTATTTTACTCCATATACTATCTGATAATTTCTATCACAAACTGCTTACATAAAAAAACTCAACTCAGTCTTAAAACTTTTGATCTTCTTTACTATGTTATTAAGCTACTAAAATAGCTAGTAACTAGGAAGATATGTAATATTCATAAAGTATGGACAGCTACCTATCTGTTTTAGATTCATCTGTAATGGATCTACTATATGACCTAGTAATTCTATTCTGAGGTATAAACCTTCCCAGAAAACACTGATTTGAAAGGAAACTGATACTTCCATACTCATTGCAACACTATTCACAATAACCAAGATCTAGAAACAACCTCAGTGCCCCTAAACAAATGAATGGGTCAAGAAGATGTGGTATATTAAAAGAATGGAATTCTGCTCTGCAATCAAAAACGATAAACTCATGCCATTTGCAGCAACATGGATAGGGTTGGAACAGACTATGCTAAGTGAAAGAAGTCAGGAGAAAGAGTAAGTTCTGGATGTTGTCACTTATATGTGGAATAATCAAAAGCCAAAGAGTCAAAGACAAACTTTAAAACCATTCCTTGAAAGGTCACCACAGATCTGAAGCATCCTGAGGGGGTTGGAATGGGTCCAAGTACCAGCAGGAATTTTTTTTTAAAGATTGATTTATTTATGCATATAAGAGCCGGGGTACAGGCCAGAGACGTAGCGGGTGAGAGAATTACCGAAGACAGAGTGGGGAGCAGAACAGGCAGACCTACTGAAATCCACTGAGGGGCGCAGAGGTGAGACAGGGAGGTCTGCTGTGCCACGTGGGTCAGCTCCCTGGCCAAGGTTCAAACTTGTGCTGCAGTGACTGTGGAAGCTTAGCAGTGCAGTGCTCAACCCACTGCACCGCCAGGGAGGCCCTATGAGCAGGAATGTAAAACGATGATGCTTCAATACAATTAAAAATATTAGATGAAAGTGGCAAGAAAATTTGAATAACAAACGCCTTCTCCACTCAAAAAACTAAAACAAAATAGAGTTCAATGTGCTGGATTTGCAAAGGTGGAGGCTGGGATGCAGGATTTCTGTTTCTGGCGGAGTGAATGCTGATTTTGAGAACGAGCCATCCTTTGGCGGTCAGGAGAATCATCTCTGTGTATTGTCTCTGTCTTAAACTGCTAACATGAGAGAGTGAATGCCCACTTGAATCTCTTTGTTTATAAAATAAAGAATAATGCTCTCAGTGAATTGGTAGTTTTTTTTTTTTTTTTCCTTTAAATGAAAACTCATGTAATTTTCCTGGTTGTCTTCAGTATTTAACGGCTTCATTCTGTTCAATTTACATGTGGAAGGATCAGCAGTTAAACTAGATTTTTATCACCCAGGACTCAACTGTGACACTTTCTCATTATTTCTGATTGTAATATCTCTGATGGAAAGTTATTACATACTGTGTAGTTACAAACCCATTGACAAATAATGAGATCCGTATCTTTTCCTGTAAAACTGAATTACTTTTTCATGGATTTCTAACAGAGGTAACCACAAATCTTTCTCAGAGGTCAGAACAAAAAGTGTTTTTAGTTAAAAAGTTAAAGGAATTATTGTACACACTTTTCTGCATTGGTTTAAGTAAGAAAATGTGTCATTTTAGATTCAAACATCTCCAACTGCCAAAGTATTTCAGTAGTGCCATGTAGTCCTATGGGGATCCATTTTTCATCATCCAGTAAGACGCATGCATATATAAGGGAAGAAGTATTTCCACCAGTTCTGGGGAGTGGAGACTACCTGATAACTGGGTTCCATGATGGCCAATCATTCTGACCTGAGAAATAAAGCCCCCCTTTGAGGTCTGAACCTCTCACATGGAGATGTTGTTTCTTTGACTCAGAGGCTGTTCAACTGGATCACATCTCTCTCTGGCCAGAATATTTGAGACCCTCTGAAATGTCTTATAGAAACTGAACTAGTGAGGCAAGGTCATATCCCTGTTTACACTTGGGGAAATCAACTTTCTCTGTGAACTTCAGTTTCTTCATCTGAAAAATGGGTTAGAAATATCTCTCAGATAGTGGGCCTCCCTAGTGGTGCAGTGGGTTGAGCGTTGCACTGTGAAGCATCCATGGCACCGCATCATGAGTTCGATCCCTGGCCAGGGAGGGGACCCACATGGTGCAGCAGACCTCTCCTGCCTCTCCTGCTGTTCTCAGCAGTGTGTTTCAGTAGATCTGCCTGTTCTGCTCCCTACTCTGTCTTTGGTGAATCCTCTCACCTCCCGCAACTCTGGCCTGCACCCCAGCTCTTGTATGCCCACATAAATAAATCTTTATTAAAAAAAAATCTCTATCAGGGTGTAAGAATTAAAGCCAGAACAATGTGAATGTAAGACCTAATGTGCAGCAGCTGTACAGGAAGGTGTCTTCTAGTTTTCTTCTCTTAGTTCACAAGGAATGCATTCAGGTAGGACACCAAACTGAAACCTCTATTAGCGAAACTGTTAAATGACATGATTGTGAAATCAACAAAAATGGTCTTTCTGCACGTGGAGAGAGTTTTTGCTCAGCTCAGTCGTGACCCCAATTGGCAAGACTGGCTCCTGACAGCACTTCCTTGTGCTAATGGTTCAACACGGCATAACCAGATTTAGCAAATAAAAATACATGGCACAATATTTGGGGTATAATTATACTATAAGTGGTTTATCTGAAATTCAAATCTAACTGGGCACCTTGCAGTTTATTTAAAAACCCTTTACAAAATTTATTTAAATTACTGTACAAAATTTTTTCTAGAAACAATACTTTTTAAAGCTACCCTTGGTTTTACTATTCTATATAGAGTCACTTTGATTTTATCCTTATTTGGTTCCACTGGTTTATTGCATTTATCACTTGAATAATGTTTACTGAAAATGATACTACTTTCTACAGAGAATCTCCCACACCAAAAAATCTAATGAAAAACAACTCCATTTTCTTAAGACAACTTCTTCTTATTACTGTTACCATTCTCATGAAACTGCGTTTAAGTGATCTAAAATAAGACCTTAATTTTTTTCATTATCTTAAATAATTAGACAGAATATATCCGTCTGTCACAATTTTATGTAGTCTTTTTATGGTTCATCTATCTAGCTTTATCTGGTTATGGATTCTATATTTATGTCCACCAAACTACCCTATTATTGTGTTGCCTCCCTTAGTCCATTTTCTCCCTTTCCTCACACAAACTTGTGCTCCTTTGTTCTGAGAGTTTTCAATTGTGAAATTTTATGATTTGTCCCATCATTTACTTCAGGATGTTAGAGAGGAAATTTCAACTGAGGAGATACTGTATATTGAATACTGTATGTGGAAACATGGAGAAGCTACGTTCATGCCCCAGATTTTCCTGGAATAAGAGATACTCTGAGGTAGAGACAGTGATTCTGAAAGTGCAGGAGGCTCAGGTCTGGGTGTTCTTGCTTTATTCCCCTCCCTGTGCGGCAGCTGTGGGCTAATGGAAAGAACAGTGGCCTGGCCACCCATGTTGTCACAGCTAGATCCTTGTCCTTTACCATAGTAGCTATGTGTCCTTCTGATAATGACAATATCCTAAATTTTACCCTTCTTAATTATGATGGTGTAGTGATGATATAGTCATGTATCACTTAAAGGCATTTTGGGCAAGATCAGCAATGGACTGAACCTTTGATGGTGGGTCGGTAGGTTCTCATCTGGTCCAGGTGTGTTGGAGGCTGTACTTGCCCTCAGGATGCTCACACAATTACAGAATTGTCTGACAAGCTGCTTCTCAGAACATAGCCCCATCATTAAGTGACACATGACTGTATATTCACAAATCTTTGGCCTAAGGAATACGGTTTCATGAAAGTAATTTATAAATAATAAGGTACATGAAATTTATAAATCATAAGGTATTGTAACAACCAAAAATATTACATTAAATTAAAATTATTTACAGGACACTAACTTATAGAAACATAGACTTTCACATATATATTAAACATTCTTAAGACACTACTTTTGTAGAGATGCATGGTCAAGATGATGTGGTATATGTATACAGTGGAATACTACTCAGCAATCAAAAAGACAAACCGTGCCATTTGAAGCAACATGTGTGGATCAGAAGGGATGATGCTAAGAGAAGTCAGAAGAAAACAGATAATTACTGGATGGTTTCACTTATATGTGGAGTATAGAAAAACTGAACAAAAAAGACAAAACCTGCAAGCTGACCATAGAACTCCTGTACACAGTGGGTGGAGAAGAGAGAGTGGATTCAAAACAGGGGAGGGAAAAGCATAAGGGACTCTAATGATGTGTCATGGTGCTATGGTGGTGGGAGAATATGGAGACTATACCTGAGACTATATTTGTGTGCGTGTGTGTGTGTAGTCTCCATATTATATAGACTACACACACACACACAATTTTGTATATTCTTCACTATTTGTTTCCAATTCTTCTTTAATAAAGCCATATAAAACATTTGTCAAAGGAGTTAGTTTGCCCTGTCCATTCAATCAATAAAATCTGATTTTCAAGAGAGTGAAATAAGTAAAAATACCACAAAGAATAGTAGAACACTGTTTACTCTTTAAGAAGAAAAAAGAACAAACTAAGGTTCCATTATTTACCAGGCATTAACAATTGATTAATTCTGCTTGATTACCTGCCATTACCCTCTGTGAGTGATATTGGCAGAAGGCAAGCCTCCATTCAGAGCCTGGGAAAAGGACACCCTAGGGCATCTTCAATCAGAGAAGACCCGCTGCTGAGCTGGGAGTGAGGTTAGAGCACCTGTCGATAAGAGGGAACCTTTTTCTGTGCCTACATGCCCAGTCTCTTTCCTTATGTTTTCGCTCAGTTGGAAAAGGGCTTAGCTGTAGCTGATTATAATTCTGCAGTGAAATTCATTTACTCATCTTGAATCTTTGTCTCAACTGATTACTATTTTGTAACCCTTGCATTCTACAGGGAATCATGCATTTCAATCCAGGCGAGACATAAAATATCTGTTTTGACAGGCTTTGATTGTACTTAACAAGTACAGATTTTAAATAATCAAAGAGGGCTTATCTAATAAAGTTTGAGTCTCAGAAGTGCTTTTCTGTCAGTAAGAGAAGGGGAAGATTTTTTAAAAATTGGATCATATATGGAAATAGAAGATCTTGAAGATCACGGAGCTCCATGGAGTCAGTTAACAGGGGCAAGAGGGGGCCTCCCTGGTGGCGCAGTGGGTTAAGCAACGCACTATGAAGCAAACCGCAACCACTGCAGCACGAGTTCGATCCCTGCTGCCGGCCAGGGAG